>LPNX010251973.1:8245-339013 GCA_001517045.1 Pseudotsuga menziesii | reverse complement strand
TGACTCAGCACCTGCTTTGATTTATGATGCTTTCATAGGAGTTTTTTACACTTTATTTGCCTTTAGGCATTCGTTTCTTGGCATGGGATCATTTATGTTTAACATATTGTTCACCTTTCTCCTTTCCATGGGTCTTCTGCTGTCGCTCCTTAGAACAATTTAAATGTGACGTGGATGGAGCCCCAACATAGTGTTCCAGACTCTCTGAACCCGGTTTATTACACAGGGATTAAGCAGGAATTCAATGCACACAAAATTATTCGAGAAAACGACTAAGCTAGAAGAAAATTTTTAATATAAACAGCAACCCACAGTCTGATCACTAAATTGTTTATCACTCCCAAAAAATCTTACGTTCCCCCATGCAACCGCAGGTTCATCCCCTTTATTGAAAACAAGAAAAATCAAACTAAAGCAAACTGAAAAACATGATTCAAAAGACTACCAGACGGATTATTTATACATAAGACAGAAGAAATCAAACAACTCAGGAAAAATAAGGCTTGAGAACCAAACCATTTATCGGTAGGTTCTCCTCCCACCCCTTCAGATCTTGCAACTTGTAAGTAGAAGGACCAAGCTTGGCTGCAATCTGAAAGGGGCCTACCCACAACTGCTGGAATTTGGTATGTTTTCCCTTCTCATCATGGGGGTGGTCCCATTTGAGGACTAAGTCTCCTACTTCAAAGTCTTTTGTCCCAGCTTTATGCTTGTCAAACCATCTCTTAACTGACTCTTGTTGTTGTTTAAAGCATTCTTTGGCTTTAGATCTAGCCTCTTATGCTTTCAAGAGATTATATATTCTTATCTGTAAAACTTCATCATCAGACCCTCTAGTCTCTTGAGCTAGTATGGAATATGGTAGCATGATATTGGGAGGAAGAATAGCTTCTTTACCATAGAGCAGGGTATATGGAGACACTCCTATCGCAGACTTGGGGGTGACTCTATCAGCCCACAGGGCATTTGGTAATGTTGAGATCCAACTCCTCTGGTTTTCTATCACAGTCTTCTTTAAAATTCTAATCATTTTTTTGTTAGAGGACTCAGCCAGGCCATTTCCTTGTGGATAGTAATTAGCAGAATAATGCAATTTAATCCCTTTATCATGAGTAAAAGCAGTCAATTTAATAGATGAAAAGTACTTAGCATTATCAAAGACTAACGAAACTGGAACTCCAAACCTGGTCATGATGTGGTCTTGCAGGAAGCTAATGACCTCGTCTTCATTAATCTTGCGCAATGGGACAGCTTCGACCTAGTGAGTGAAATAATCAATCGCAGTCAGAATGTATTTGTGTTGGAGAGAAGAGTTTGGTTTTATTTCTCAAATAATATCCAACCCCCATTGCTCGAATGGTTCCGTGATCATTACAGGATTTAGGGGTGCTGCTGCTTTAGGTTGTCTCCCACCACACCTTTGGCAGATGTCACATCTCCTGACATGTGCATGTGCACCTTTGAAGAGTGTAGGCCAGTAATAAACTACCCTGAGGATTTTGTGGGCTGTAGTGTCTCCTGAATAATGTCCCCCAGCAGGCCCGCCATGCAACTCTGTCATTACTTTCTTCGCATCTTCCTTTTCTAGGCATCTGAGAAGAACCTCGTCATAATTCTTTCTGAACAATATTCCTTCGACAATTTGATAAGATGCTGATTTAAGACGTAGCGCTCTTCTTTGCTTGGAATTCCAATGTTCTGGTAATAGCCCTTCCTGCAGGTAATGCACAAGGTCTCTGTACCAAGACTCGGGAGCTATAAATAAAGGAGATACATCCATTACCTGTAACTCGGCCTCGTCCTCCCAGGCTTGTTCTTCATTGTTCCCACTTTTGGTCATCAGTTTGCATAGCCCTTGACCTTTCACTATAGAAGTTGGCTTGAATTCAAGGTCGTACTCTTGAAGAGATATTACCCAGTTACCCCTTCTTTCTCCTAACTCCTTCTATATGACAAGGGATCTTACAGCTGGGTAGGGGACTATTACCTTGGTTCTATTCTTCAAAATATAAGGCCCGAATTGCTTCACTGCCTTAAATACTACGTACACCTGCTTGTCAATGGCTGGGTAGTTCAATTCAACCCCTTGAAGACTAGTGCTCATGAAATCTATTGGGAATTCATCCCCCCCATCTTCCTTTTGCGTAAGCACAGCTGCCAGTGAATCATCGAACGCAAATGTATACAGGATAAAGTCTTTATCGAAGTTCGGGCTTTTCAGGGAGGGTGCGTGTGCAACAGCAGTCTTAATTTGGCTGAAAGCGGTCTTTTCACTCTCTGTCCACTTGAACTGTGCATTTTTCTTCACCATCTGCTGCAATGGCTTGACAGTTTGAGTGAAATCAGGTACGAACCTTCGAACAAAATTTATAGTTCCCATAAAATATTGCATCCCTTTCTTATTATGGGGCAAGGGGATTTGCTCAATGGCCTTGATTCTTTCTGGATCAATAGAAATTTCTGTCTTAGAAACCATGTGACCCAGCAACTTTCCCTCTGTGACAGCGAACACACACTTTTTAGGATTGATGGAAATGCCATATTTTCGACAGTGTTCGAAAATTTGCTTTAAGTGAAACGCATGCTCTTCTCTTTTCTTCGAGAATATTGTAATATCATCAAGGTATACTACAGCACTTCGACCAATCAATCCGCGGAAAGCTATGTCCATAGCCCTTTGAAACGTTGCTCCAGCATTTATCAGCCCAAAGGGCATTCTTCTGTAGGCAAAGGATCCCCATTTGGTTCTGAACATTGTCTTCAATCTATCTTCTTCGGCTACCAATACTTGATTGTAGCCAGAGAAACTGTCTAATAATGAAAACAATTCAGAACCAAAGACCATTTGCAGCAATTGCTCCATGGGCAGCACAGGGTAGTTATCCTTATCGGAAGCATGATTCAAGTTCCTAAAATCCACGCAGAGCCTGATTTCTCCCAACTTTTTTCTTACTGGTACCAGATTTGATACCCACTCAGAGTGTCTAACTTTGAAGATGATTCTAGCATCCAATAATTTCTTTACTTCACTCTGAATCAGCGGCTCCAATTTTGGATGCATTTTTCTTAATGGTTGTTGATATGGCTTGACACCTGCTTTAATGGGAACGACATGCTTGATGATGCTGGTGTCGTATGTTTTCAAATCCTCGTACGTCCATGCGAAAACATCTTTATATTGTTTAAACAGATTGATGAATCTATCTCTTTCTAGAGGAGAACAACACTTGTTGAGATTTACAAATTTGGGATTCGTCTCAGTCCCTAAATTAATCAACTCAAACTGCAGAGATGAGCTGTGGGTCTTCACGTTGGGTGGTCTTCTGAATTTTTCATTTAAATCGAACATTTTTTCCAACGTTCTGACTCCTTTAGGAATGAAATTATCGTATTTCATCTCAGCCTGATGCTCTTCATCGTCTGTGATCGCTCCTTTAAATACTTCATCATTCGTTAAACATTCTATGATCTGCTGGTCATCATCGAACACTCGTAGGTTCGTAATCATATCAGGTATAGAGGGCCTGAAAAGCAGTTCAACAGAGCATCGATTATTAGTGGGTATGAGTCTAGTGGCTGACGTAACCAACAGATCAGCGGCTGCGTTTTTAATTCTTGGAATTGAAATAATGTTAAATGCATTAAAATATTTCAGCAAATCCCATACCTCGTTCTGGTAAGCCTTTAAGTGATGAGAAACACAATGTATCTGATTCTGGATTTGTTTCACAATAATTTTAGAATCTCCAAAAACTTTTAGATTACTTACCTTTAATTCAATTGCCTTCTTTAGTCCCTGCACTAGTGCTTCGTACTCAACTGTATTATTAGTACACTCAAACTCTAATCTACATGAAAGGAAATGTTTATTCTGTTGTGGGTCAATCAGGACATAGCCAACCCCTAACCCTTCTAATATCTTAGAGCCATCGAAAAATAAAGTCCAAAAATCATTAACTACTGAAAATGAATCTACTCCTACTGCTAAGTCTACTATTTTACACTCAATCTCATCAGCCTGCGAGAATCGAAGGAGATTAGGCTGGGTGTCAGATGTGTTGTTGGCTTCTTCCGCTTGATAATTCCCAGGTTCTAGCTCAATAAAATAGTTTCCCAAGACAGAATCCACTGGTACATTCTTCTCATCCAGCTGAGTGACGTTATATTTCATATGAGGCTCTCTTAAAATCTTAATCTGATTCGGCCTTCCTTTATATGGCAACCACAGATGTGACCAATCAGAAGCGAAATATCCATTAAGTTTGGCCGACCAATCTCTGCTCAGGATAAGGCCGTACGCGTCTGGTATATCAGCCACCACAATATTAATGACCTGGCATACTTTATCATTTGAAGCCAGACGGACTAGGACGTCTTCCATCTCACCAATTACCTTCACATCTGTCCTGTCCAACTGAACTACTCTCCACGGGGATGGCTTAGGCTGCCCATTGATTCTTTTACAGACAGATATCGGCATGACATTAACAGTTGCCCCTGAATCTACCAAGCAATTATGTACATTGTAGTTAAAGATTTCAAAAGTAAGGAGGAAAGGTGGATGCTTGTGCTTGGACTTACCTCCACTGCCGGTCTCTCCAATCTCTTCTTCTTCTTCTGGTTGATTGTTAGTGGGCATCTTCTCATCTGATTCTTCAAGGGCTCTCAACAGATTTTCTTTTTGTTGTGGCACTTTGCACATTTCGAATAGTGGAACATTCGCCTTTATCTTCTTTAAATCCTCCATAATGTCATAATCCATCTACTGTTCCGTGGGATGAGGCCTATCAGCATTCTCCTTATCTTCATTTGGCTTGGCCTTTGTATCATTCTGTCTAGGATTTTGGCTGGTAATAGTGAATTCTAGAATTTTATCAGCCAAGGATTTATTTTGAAATTTCTTCTTAACATTTCTCTGCAGCCTCTTAATCTTTGGGAGTATAAGACTGTCTTCTTTAACCGTCCCTTGGCTCCTTGTGGCTATGTTGGCTTCCACAATGTCCTTGTACCCCTGAGCCTTTTCTTCTTCAGCGTCAAATAATGAGATAGAATTCCATAAATCCATGGTTTCTTCTTCCTGCTCTTTAGTAGAAGTAGAAGTAGAAGTTTCTTTTCTTTGTTCTTCTCCCTCTTCTGTTAATCTAGAATCTAACAGTTGATTCATGACCAATGTCATCGAATTAATCCATTGAGGAAAATTATTTTCAGATTGTGGCTGTTGGTGGAAAGTGCAGAAATTGTCCAAGCCTACCTCTGTTAAATTCATAGATGCAGCATTGTGAGGAGGAGGTTGAGACTGATGGTTATCCTCTCTTTTCTTATAATATGGCTTATAAAAATTTTGCGCTTCCTTTTCTTTCTCCATATCTATGATTTTGTTGGAAAGTTTATGCATCATTTTGGCCATATTTTCCAAATCCGACGAATTTTCTTCCTTAGGCTTAGTGAACAATAAGGATTTTCTTCCCGCACCCTTTTCTCCTGACTGCTCTGTATATTCTTCAATACTCTCTCTTTCGGCTTCCACTACTTCAGCCTCTTCATAGTTTTTCGTCAACGTAGGCTTGGCCCTGCCTTTGGAAAACATGGCCAGATCAGGGCCTAAAGCTGAAGTATAATATTCAATCAGAACTTTGTCTGAAGGTCTATCCGTTTCAGAGAATTTCTTGAGATAGGCTGCAAACATTTGTGTGAAACTGTGCACCTTTTCTTTTCTTTCTTTCTTCAACGCGCACAGCCCTTTCATGAGAGCCGCATGAGTTTTCTGAGTTGCATACTTACTTCTGAAAATTCTTTCGAAGGTATCCCAATCAGGGATAGAATTAGTAGGAAACCCAAAGTACCATGATACTGCAGCTCCTTTAAGGGTATGCAGGAATAGTCTGCAGACTACATATTCATGCTCCCCATCCCTCAATCCTTCTATTGCCAAGTAAAAACTCTGTAGATGATCATCTACTAGTATCTTCTCATTGGGGTCGAATTTAGGTAGCAACTTTTCAAAGGATTGAGGAAAATCATGTAACGGAGGGGTCAGGTTTAAGGGTGATCTGGCTCTCCATGCAGGTGGCGGATTTGGCGGGTTAGGTGGTTGGTTTGCATTTACACCAGCCATGAGTCTGGGTGGAGAGTGAGGAGGTGAACCAACTGGAGTGTGAGCAGGAGAACTGTGAGGGGTTTCTGGGCCTTATTGATTCAAAGGTAGCAAAACTTCCTGTAAGGCTGTTTCTACAAGCTCTTCCCAGTCTCCAACCAACACTGAGCCTTTCGCTTCAGGACGATCCTTCTTTTTATACTCTCTTCTGGGAAGTTCAGGGATGATTGGAAATCCTCCGATCTTCTTTACATATGCCCTGGTGTGTCTTCTCAGATCATTAACAATTTCGTTTCCAATAGAATATTGATGTTCTCTTTCTTCTGGAATTGGATTATGAAACCCACTGCTTTCAGAACTGTTACCGGTGGAATATTCTCAGGAAAACGGGTTTCCTCGGCCAGCCATACACTGGCGGCCCTCCTTCTAGCGCCAAAACTGTTGAGGCCCCGAAATTCATAGGTAGCAACAGTAAGGGATTCTCCCCAATCAATGTTCCCAACTAGCTCACTGACTGTTTCGTATAGGGAATCCGTCCGGTTTGCGGTCCGGCTACCGTAGGTCAAAGTGACAAAACAAAGGTTTTACCGGTTGCGGCCCGGTCCATCGAGTTTTTATATTTTTTGACTTAATGTATGATATGCAAGTGCCTAATTAACCATGTAGGGTGATAAGATGCGAGGAGCAGTCACAATGTGATGCGCAGGTTCTTACCTCTCGTCTTAGACTCACTAGCATCCCAATCACCGACAACAAGAAAAAGAAACTAACTATCTAAACTATCCCTAGGGAGCAGGATTATCACTTGTAAGTGAGTAATACATTGTGTACATGCATTATGAAGAGTTACAGTTAGCTGACACTTCTTTCAAGACACATGAACAATTACAGATATTTAAACAACCAGATAGTCGATTATTTTATGAACAACCTTTATTACTCACAGTGGAAAACATCCCAAAAGATACTGAAGAACATTCAACAAGAACATAGGTTTAGGAAGTTAAATACTCTCACAGCAGATGAAACACAGCTGAAAAAATGAAATAGTTCCTCTTCAACATTATTCATTTAGTCACATTGATACATTCCACATTTCGCTCTCTCCAGCAGGCAAAAGTTGCACCTTCTGACTATAAAACGAAGTAGTTCCTCTTACAAGCAAAAGAGTTTACAAATTTTCTCAGGGGAAAATCCCTTTCTCAGTTCTACTTTCAAATATATAAACTACAACTGCAGACCGCTTGGGCTCCCCCCCCCCCCTAAACGCCTGACCCTTCAGCTCCTCAATGCTTCATATTCCTCTATCTCGCATGCTCGTGATTGGCTGAATAACTGCCGGAATTTTCAGAGCTGCTCCTCTATCACCGTTCATTTTATCCTTTTCCTGCGATCCGGCTAGTTTCGGCCTTGCTTCTACCGAACTATCCATCCTCCTCCATGCCACGGTAGTTTGACCGATCTCTCGAACCAACCTGCAACCAATCGACAAGCATCATTCAATGGAATGGCGTTTCAAAACACAGCATCAGATTCTACCAATTGAGCGACTATTCCACAAGAAAATGGCCCGTTGTACCACGGCAGAAGTCGGAAGGATACTGATGTCAGACATCAAGGCTTCGACCAGCCGCAACGGCGGAAGAGGAAAGGCTACAAGAACTCGACGGCGGGTGGGAAAATCTTGAATCGGCAGTCGAATGGCTTTCCCTTTCGGAAGCTCAATGACTTTGAGAGCCGCAATGGCGGAAGGGAAGGCTGGAAACACGTGACGCGGGTGGGAAAACTTTAGATCGGAAGTCGGCCAGGTTTAGCCATGGAAAGGTAAAAGGCTTTCCCAGCCGCAACGGCGGAAGAGAGAAGGCTTCGAACATGTGACGGAAAATTTAACGCACATCAGTAGTCGGGGAAATTCCCACTTCGGATGGAAAATCGGATTGGGAGTCGCAACGGCGGACGGGACAAGGCTATCAGCCACCGATTTCACATAATAAATGACACCCAAATATAGGAAAACTTAAGTGTTTAGAAAACTTAAAATCAGTAAAGGTCAAACTGCTTCACCCCAGAGACAATGGTTTGTTCCAAGGGCAACTGATCTGACGAGTTTCAAACTAGCAATCCAAATTCAATCTCGCAACCCACAACAGAATCTTAACACAAGCATTCTCTAAAAACAAGTCACAAATTCATCTTCAGAATCAACCAAAGTCAGAAGGAGACCAAACATTTATGGATCAAACGAAACCAACGCAATTCTAAATGATGAGGAGGGGCCCAAAATTTAAAACTTTGGGGAGGACAGTTGCGGCTGCAACAGAAGGACACTACCTTTTGCTGGGATGAGCGAGCCCAGGAGTCCTTTGATGCGCTTAAGCGAGCCTTAGCATTGGCCCCGATGATTAGTCCACCCGACTGTAGCCGTGACTTTCTACTTTATGTGGCCGCGTCCATGGAGACGATTGGTATGGTTTTGGTTCAAGAGGATGAGAAGTTCCCCTAGCATGCCATATATTATTTGAGCCGAAACCTTATAGATGCGGAGATCCGATATTCTCATGTGGAGAAGCTTTCCTTAGCTACCGTTCATGTGGTTCAAAGATTGAGACACTATATTCTCCTTCGCCAGACCTTGGTGGTAGCCCATGTCAATCCATTTCAGTTCATCCTCACTAGAAGGATGATCGAGGGAAAGTATAATAAGTGTATTGTCATTTTGCAAGAATTTGATCTCGAGTTTGTTTCGGCAAAATCGAAGAAATCGGTTATTTTTGCGGAGCTTATATCTGATTTCCCGATCGAGGAGGAGGAGGAAGCTTGTGAAGATATGTTTATCGATGAGCACATCTTCTTGATCTCACTTTGGATCCATGGTATGGAGATATTATCATATATTTACAAACATTGAAGGTCCCTACTCACCTTTCACAGGATGAACGACGATGATTACGTCACGTATCCAATAATTACCTCATAGTGGATAACACATTGTACCACCATGGGGTAGATTCCATTTTACGTCATTGTTTAACTCATGAGGAGGCTGAGCTTGTGCTGAATGATTACCACAGAGGGGCATGTGGTGGTCATTTATCCGGGCTTTCTACAGCCCAAAAAATCTTGAGAGTGGGTTATTTATGGCTGTCAATATTTCAAGATTGTGTCAATTCGGTCAAGAAGTGCCACCCTTGCCAGGTGTTCACACGTAATATGTGCTCACTTCCTTCCCCATTACATCCCATTATTGCCGTCGGTCCCTTCACTAAGTGGGGGCTTGATTTCATGGATTGCAACCTAACTTCAACTGGGGGGCATCATCATATTATCATGGCGATTGACTACTTCACGAAATGGGTTGAGGATATGCCTACAATTAAATCCAACGGTGATGCAACTGCACACTTCGTATTCAACCAGATTATTACTCGGTTCGGTATTCCGAAAAAGCATGTCACTGACCATGGTAGGCACTTTCAGAATCACATGGTGGAATATTTGACCTCGAATTTAGGGTATAAGCAGGAGCATTCTTATTCTTATTACCCTCAAGCAAATGGACAGGTTGAAGCAGTGAAAAAATCACTCAAGTCTATTCTCCAATGAACTGTCACACAAAGCAAGACCAATTGGCATATCATGTTATATCGTGCTAGCCATAGAGCTCTTACCAGACACTTCCCCATTGGAGGAATGTTTGGTCCACTTAGAGCAGCTTGATGAGTAGCGCCGAGATGCTTTAGTGGCTCTAGAAGTGAATAAGAGTCGCATTAAGGTTTAGTATGTTAAATTTGTCCATCCAAGGAGGTTTAGTGAAGGAGATTTGGTCCTTTTGGGGGATCAAGCTAAAGAACCGTTGGGGGCAGGAAAATTCAACCCCATGTGGCATGGTCCTTACATGGTGTTAGAGAAGGGCGCTTATGAGCTAGTGGTTTACGAGGGGAAGACCTTGGCGAAGCCTAGAAATGGGCTCTATCTTAAAAAGTACTATGCATGATTGTCAGCCACGGCTGACTATTGTATATTATTGTACAGCATTTTGCATAGTTAGGTTTTTCTTATGGTGATCAGGTTTCTTGATTAGCTTCTATTTCTTATGGCAGATGTCAATGGAGTCTTCCATCTATATAGGATTCGCGGATGGTGCAAGACATCACACTCAACACTCAGTCTCTACAACTTGGGTGATTTATACTCCTACGGGTCAGGTATTATCTTCAGGAGGCATATGTTTACAACCCTCTTCAAACAATGTTGTTGAATATAGTGCCATTATCGAGCTTCTACGGGATTCCATTTCACATGGTATTCTCTCTCTTGAGGTACGTCTTGATTTAGAGTTGGTAGTGTCACAGCTTAATGGCTTGTATCGTGTTAGGGATCCAACATTATTGTGAAGATTTTTACGTGTGAGATTGTTAGAATGGAAATTTGACAATATAACATACATACATGTCTCAAGAATTTATAATCAGGTTGCTAACTCATATGCTAACTACATGTTAGATTGGCATTTGTTTCATAGATAATAAGCTCATCACAAACATACATTTTTACACATGTGAATAAATAAATCCATCATCATAAAAAAAAATTTCATAAACATCCAAAATGTGATAATACATAGTGTCATAATAATAAAATGGGGCTTCCGAGCCACCAAAATATAAATACACGATAGTACAAAATGTATCACTCCCAGGTATCTAAGCCTGGGGAGGAGGAGGGGGGTTCTGATCGTGGAATGTCACCACGGCTCTAGCTAGCCATCAAAACAACCACATCCATGCTCGTGGCACACCCACCACCTGACGATGCATGACCTCAGGTAGGTCCTCGACCTCTGCCATGGGTACCTTGTGTGTCAACCGCATGAAGTTGGTATGAATGCTTTGGAGCATCTGCTCCGCATCTACACCCATAATTTCATCTCCTCTTCCCCTCCGTCTATGACGAGGGAAGCATTCAGGCCGTCGTGGTCCTATATCTGCATGCATATGACAGATCATCACTATGTGTTGTCATGCAAAAACATGTCTTTTTGATTCCATATATCAAAAAACAAAAAAAAAATAAATAACTCAAAAATATTAAAAAGAGGGTTGGGATTCGTTACCAATGTCACCATATGTCGATCCTGGTGGTAGTGGTATGTCGAGGTCTCCCCGAAAATCTATCCTCGCATAGGGGTAATCATCAATGGCAACTATCCGCCGCTGCCACCATGGAAAGAAATTAGCTGGATAGGGGTTGGACACCCTACCTCCACCCAGTCTACGCATCGCATCTGCCCAACGTCGTTGGGCCGGATATCGAACCCCATGAAGAGGAACGTCAACTCTAGGGCTCAATCCCAGAACACGCTCAAAGAAAAACGTGCTCAGTATGCTGCTGAAACCGAAGTTTCGAACCCTACCCATCTTGCACTCACTGAGCTGGTGTTTCATGTTTCTCAATAGTGCAGTGCTCCAATCATAAACTATGGGCCTCATGCACTCCATGGCATAGAACATCAGGGGCCACGAGGCCTGGTGGAGTGAGGCTAGCCCTGTTATCCTACCTAGTGTCAGTAGTATGGCCTTTAGGCCTAGCACCTGTATGGAATTAGTTGGGCTCTGACTCCCGACCTTCTTCATGTTTGGATAGCAATACACTGCTATGTACTCATCTATAATAAGGCCACCTCTGGGCCCATGAGAATGTAGGTTCACCACTTCCCCCCGTCGGGACAGTCCAGTAATAAAGTATATGTCCTCCACTTCTATGGTGAGGGACATCCCATCGATCTGGAAAGACTCTGAGTCAGGATCCCAGTAGTCTACTAGCATCTACAGCAGTCTTGGTTTGGCCCTTAAGCCACTAAGACACCAAAACTTGTAGAGCCTGCATGCACGAAGAGACTGTTGTGCCATTAGATCACCACGTACTGCTTCTTCTACATCCCCGTGCTCACGTTCCCTCCATTCTAGAACCATCCTGCACATTTAATTCAAGTTTGGGTCATTAGATATCTTAAAAAACCTTGAGCGCGGCTGCATATGCAACTGTTTGCTAAAAAGCCACGTATGTACGCGACTTTGAGGGCTTTTTCCGCGTATATCCAGCCCTATACGCGGAAAAATCCTCGATTTCTGTGTGGGCCATGGAACGTAACTTAGGATGGCCTAGAAACCAAATTAGACCATGGAAAATTGAAAAATTTACATGAAAATGAAAGAGCAGGGCATGGGAAATTACCTGGAAAAAAGGTGTTGGATTCCGCTAGCTGGATCTCCCAGAATTCGCGTTTGAAGTTCTGAGCTCAATTGGGTAAAAATTTCAAATGTTATATAATGTTTTGAATTTTTTACTATTTATAGAAATTTTTCAAATTTTTGAAAATTTTTACCCGCTTTTCTATAGTTTTGGACCATTTCTGACCCTTTTGGACCGTTTTTTACTAATATATGATGTAGGAGACCATTTTGAGCACCGTTTTGACCGTTGTTTTGACCCGTTTGTGCCAATTTCAGGTATGATGTTTAAAATGGCATGTAGGTTAGGTTTCACCTCTGTTTTCATTTTGCATGACCTTATGACCATTTCATTATAACCGTAGGTACGAACCCATTCTACCTTGTCACAGAACCTTCTTGTTGTTTTAGAAGTGGCATGGTTTGAATGGTAGAGCTTAACCTTACATGGGTACCCTAGTTATCTCCTTATTTGAATTTGGTGCCCATGCCGACAGTTTGTCCTTTAGGGTGTGGGAGTCCATTGTAATATAGTACCGCCATGACATTTCGCAAGAGCCTCATACTCTTCTTGATCTTTTGCTAGCCTGTTTCCCCTGGACTCCCTCATGTCAAGTTGTAATTGAATTATCATGAGATTTGCCTACCTCATTGAGCCTTACACCGGATTCCCTGACTTTGAGTATCAGCCATATAGCCCAAGCTTGTCTCATGTCTAGCCACGCAAACCCATTTTATATATCCTTTGCAGCTTGATTCCCTATTTTTACCGAGAGGGGGCTTTCCCTTGAGTGTCGCTATCCTACACATGTGTCCTTGCATTGAGCATAGGTATGTTCCACTGCTTGGAACTAGTTTGTTTTCCCATTTGACACTCATGTTCCACTGCTTGGAACTAGTTTGTTTTCCCATTTGACACTCATCTCCTCCTAGTTTGTAACTATAAATCAATTTTATTCTTTTTCAAGATTTTCAAATATTTTAAAAAGTCCAAAAAAATTAAAAAACCAAAAATCCGGACAAGGAAAGATGTTATCTTTGGCAGCTGTCGAGTCGTGTCACCTTCGAACAGAGCACTGCATATCACATCTGTTGGTTGGGTTAATAATTTGACTTTAGGAGCTGTACTCGTTTCTCTGATTTTATCTCCACCGACTGGTTAAGCTTCCAGTCCCTATGGAGCCTCTGTCGATGCCTCCTGTGTCGCAGAGATGTCCCAATTTTGTATATCAAGTCTATGTTGCCTACATTCAATCACCATTCACCTTTATGCTCTTGTTCGAAGGAAGTTGAAGCCTGAGTCGGTCGTTCCTCAGTTATCTTGACTTTGCATGTCGGCCATTCCCGGTACAATTACTGGTTCGTGCACCTTATGATCGAGTCCTTCCACATTATACAACTTTGCTGAGTACCTTATGTTGGATGATGGGGGATTCCTTAATTCCCTCCTTCCAGCGGTTTTCATCCCATCGACTTCAGATCATTTATTCTGGGATAGGAATCTAGAGTCATTTTTTAGTGCCTTGAGACTTGCAGTCATCAGTGGCAGGTTCTCTCGCCATCGACAGTTTTTTGGGAATACATCAATGTCCCCTGATTGATGGATTCTCTCAAGTGTTCAACCTCAACACATTTATTCACATGTGTTAGTTTGCACTCTAGTACCTTGATTCCCATTTTCATTATTGGTGGTTGATCTCGCGTATATTAACTGTATACATCAATGACCGGTAATCAGACGATGGACTACTATGTTTGACCTCGACACCTCTATTCGCATAGTAGGACATGTACTGGTAGCGGTTTGTGTAGAAGACCTTCCAGATTGGTGGCATCTCTTATATGCTACCTCCTTGATCGTGCCAGTGTTCATGAGATTTCAGCTCTCGTGACTTGATTCCAGTATATCTCAGACATTTCCAGCCATTATGGAGATCTAGATCCATTATATATCTTCAACCTTCATGGAGATCATGATCCTTTGTATATCTTCATCATGGAGATTCTAATCTATTTATATTATACGTGGTGATGACCGCATATGTCATAGTGTATCATGCCTATTCATGGCCATTGTACTCTTATGTATCCGGGACTGCTATATGTACTTGCAGTTATATACAGAGTTGTATCATTGTATTATGTTGATTAGGAGGCTGGTCTTCCACTAGGTTCTTCATCACTTCACTTCTGGGATGGACTTATAATGTACTTCGTCCATCATATGACCCCTCTAAACTCACACATTAGGGGGCATCTGTTATAGCTGATTTTATCACACCTACTGAATCACACTTTTATGGCCGTCCCTGTCCCTTTGTAGACTCCTTAAACCCCATGGACCATTTTTGTTCCTTTGATGTTTCCAAGATCATCCCTAAAAATATGCTAAAATTTCCATACGCGACTTTTAAACCCTTTTTCGCGTATATACGCGGGTTTGACCCCTAAAACTGCGTGTTAACACCATTATTTATCAAGGGGATAAAAAATCATGATAAAGAAGAAATGATAGGTTGCTTGTTGAACCTTGGATTAAAGATATATTGTAAGAATACGATGCTGCCCCTAAGAAGTGATCCCGTTATCAAGAATCTGATGGTATGAGTTGAAAGGATAGAAATCAATGGCCAGGATTGTCTCCGCACTCACAAAGATGTGAGGAGGATAAGGTACGTCCGGGCGTTTATCGGGCGCACAGATCAATGGCTATCAATCTGGCTCGGGCAGATCCACGGCCCACATTTAATCCACCTTGTGAAATCGCATGTTGGTTAAAGTAATACAGTCCGGCGGAATCGGGTACATGCTACTCAATCCAATGGCGGAGAGGTGAAGTCGGATCACATCCACGGTTGAGATTGGTTCCAGAACTAGAACCTGCACGACCGATAAACCTAAAGCGCCCAGCGGAATGAGTTATCCGGTGATCGATCTGACGGTTGAAAATCAAAGTGAATCAAATCAACGGCTATTATGATTTCCGGAGAGTGAACTTGTGCGGTGGATAATTCCGAAGTGCCCAGCGGAATTTGGTACGTGGCATATGATCTGATGGTGGAAAGTTAAAGGGGTATCACATCAATGGCTGGAAATAATTCTGGAGATCAGAGCTGCACGACGGTTAAAGTGACGGAGCCCAGCGGAATTTGGTAGGTGTCACACGATCCAACGGCTCACAAGTAAAGGCTAATTGCATCTATGGCTATGGGAAATTCCAGAGCATGAAGTTTCCCGAAAGATAAGGTTGGGAATCTCAGCAGAATCGAATATCTCGTTCCTGATCTAACAGTGGAGTGATGAGAAGCGATTGCATCGACGGTTGGAGATGTTTCCGGGGCAGAGACTTGCACGTTGTTTATGACGGGGATGCCTGGCGGAACGAGGTACGTGGCGCGTGATCCAAAGGTTGAGAATTAAAGAGGAATCAGATCAATGGTTTTAAATGAATCCGGGGAATGGAAGTGCGCAGCATATAGGGACAGATGGTGGTTGCGGAAAATAAATTATTGTCCACGTGGCAAGTTATGGTAGGCCCCGGAGACAAAAGTGGTTTATGGAAAGTCGGAGTGGGGGCCTATAAAATACGGGTTGACTTCTATGATTGATTATTTTATTTGTTCGGGAAGGGTGAAAAGGACAGGCCGATTCAGAAGCTTCCAGTTGTCAGTTTCAGGAACGTTCCACGCACGCGCCTCTACAGTTCGCCAGGTAAGGCTTAAACCCTGTAGTTCCTCCGTCCAAATTCCCTCTGTAAATTAAGTAATGGACCGAGGAAAAGAAATTCAAGTGTCTGGTCAAGTCGTAGATAACAGAGAGGAGTTTTTAGTAGACAGAGATAGGGGCGTGTGCGACCCCTTCCTATCCGTAGGGAGCGTGTCTGTCACTAAGGAAAAACTATGGTATTACAACTCCCAAGGCAATGATGTATTGAATGTGTGCAAGTCTTTTTCATACTACTTCGCCCTCGAGCAAACCCTCCATTTCCCGGAGTTTGCAGAGTGGTGTGTGGTCAATTACTCCCTGTCCCAGCGAATTATTGTCAGTCAATCTACATCTCGAATTCTGTGTAAGGTCAGTGCTAAAGTCATCCGGGAGAACCTCAATCTACCTGAAAATTACTCGGATAGTCGTGAGGCAGTAAATGAGTCAATCCTGGTCAAGTCATACAAGAAGTGCGAAACCGAAACCCGCTGCAAATTTCTGTCTAGTGTTCTAAAGGATGGTCAATCTCTAGATGGTATATTCCTACCTTATCCTGTACATATTTTCAAGAGTGAAGTCCAATTAGTCATCTCTTTAGTTTGTCAAATTCTAGGTCTGGATGATGATTGTTGTGTGAGTGAGGTCGTTCTCGGGTTTTGTTGAGAATAAGTTCCTCTGATTCTGAGTCTCAGTCAACCACAGTTTTTAGTCTGGACGAATACCTAGCTGAAGCAATCCATCTTCAGCTAAGCGAGTTTCCAAGGGTGCGGTTTTTTAGGTTCCAGACCTACCTGCTTAACATGTTATTATGCTCCAATGTAAATGAAATCCAGTTTTTGAATACCATCTGTTCTTCGGATCTGCCAAAGCAAATTAACATGTTCGAGTTTGCTAATTCAATAATGTCAGAAGTATATAAAATGTTGTTTGACGAGGAATTGCCTCATGTCCTGAATGAGATGAAAATCTTGATGCAGTCCTCACCTGAGGACCGCATTGGGGACTGGTTTCTACAGAAAGATTCCACTGTGCTAAGGATTTATGGATTTACAGGGCATCCGTATAAATTACCTGTCTTTTTAACCCCAAGAATTTTTGCTCTGGAATTTATGAGGCAGAGGCTACAGTTCGAAGAAGAGCACTTTGGTGCTTTCAAAAAATCCTCAAACATAAAATTTCTGCTTAAGGTTGGCACTTTCATTTTTAAAGGTAAAGGTGCCTTGGATTTTATAGAAAAGATGCTAGAGAGTCTGGATTTCTAGAAAGAGCCAAGGGTAAACTACGATCCCCACCATGTGATCTCTTTGAGAAAGAAAGCAAACAAGAATAAACCCTTTGATCACCAATCTATTGAGGGGTTGGCTGAAACAGCCAATTTGCTGCAGTTTACTGAGGTATCAAAGTCTAATGAAGGTGCTAGTATTGCAGTTAAGAGGAGTTTGTCCAAAATTGAAAGTATGGAAGTAGATGAAGAGGGGTCCCATAAAATGGCAAAGGTGCTTGAAGGTGGAGAAATGGTAAATGAGGAAGTTTCTGATGTTTCCAAAAATGTTGTCCTAATTCCCATGAAAACAGTGCAAGTGAATCAATTATCTTTTAAAAATGCAGAAGGTGATGTAGACAGTTCAGAATCAAGCCCGGCATTTAAGTCGAAAGAAGAGCTCAAAGCCAGCTATATGGAAAAGAGGAAACAGTCTCTGGAGGAGACAAGGAATTTTCTCCCGAAAGTGAGAAGTTTGTACAGTTCAAAAACCTCTCTAGTTTCTGCTAGAGATGCTGAGAGAAATACATTTAATATGGCGATAGTAAGTGACAAGAAGATGTCTGAAATGGAGATCCGGCTGGACAAAATCAGTACTCCAGATAAGATACAACTGCACAAACAGACTAGTGACATCATCTACTCAGACTTATTGCAAGCCATGGTAAGGATTAATAAATTGCAAGTTTTGATAGACAAATTAGAAATTCAATTGAGGCATGAGAAAGTTGAGAATAAAGCAAATGTCATTCAGATTAGAAAACTACAAACAGACATTGTTAATTCAGACAGCACCCAGGCAGTCAAGAGGATGCTAGAGGAGAAAGACAATGCACTCCAGGTCTTGAAGAAAAAGCTGAAGATTCCAGGTTCAGAGCATGTCCAGTCGGCTGAATTAATGGCTTTGCAAGAGGAAAGGGATAAAGTCCATCAAGAGATGATGCAGTATAAAGGAAAGGCTGTCAAGCTACAGGAAGAAAAGGACAGGTGGGAGGCCGAGCGAGATGCACTATTGTCCCAAATTTCCTTAATGAAAAAAGACCAGAGTGACGAGAAGGAAATTATGGAGGAGCTAATGAGTCAAACCCCCACTAATGAAGACCTGTCCATTGTGAACATCAATAAGCCACTGGATAATTTTTCTGCAGAAACAAGTATTGCAGTACAAGAATCAATTGCAGAAAAAATTCGATGAGTTAAAAGAAAGAAGCATTGGGAAGGGCCCTCTTCAAGGGGAAAAACATATCATTTGGGATACCTTGTGTATAGATATTACCAAGTTCAGGCACTATCTAAATTTTATTGATGATTTGAATATAATGATAAAGTTGGCTCACCAGAGATTAAAACTGGTAAATGAACATATGGAGAAAAGACCTCTTACTACAGCTCAGAACACACTAAATTTTCTGAATTCACTGACATATCAGAAATTGCACGAGTTGGGCATAAAGGACAGAGTATCAATAGTGATGTGGGAAAAGAAAATCATCCACAAGCATCACTTAATCAAGACAGTCCAAGATAAATCAGAACGATTGCTTGTGCAGGTTAATAATTTCAGACAAGAGTTTAAAGAGCTGTTCTAGGACGGGTTGCCTTCCTTCTGGGACGAGGAGGGATGGATGTTCTCACGGGAACATTATCATAACCTGCTTGTCCAGTGCCGCATGGACCACTCCAAATTTAATTATTTGGAGAAAATCCTAACAGGGAAAACAATTGTGGATATGTTAACAGAAGATTTCGAAATCCTGCAGAAGTTCGCAATCATCAGAAGCAGGTTGCCCAAGAAGTCCTATGAAGCATCTATGGAGCTCGAAGTATCAATTCGGGAAATGACAGAATGTGACACCCCAAGTTCGGAGCAGTGGAAATTTGTGGAACGGTTTGGAAAGACAAAGTATATTCTTCATCCTTAGGAACAGGTGTCATGCATTAAGGAGCTGATGGGGCAAAGACGTGGAGCTGATGGGGCAAAGATGTGGGAGTTGGCTAGGCAAAAATTTGTTATCAAGTTGATTTGTAGATTATGATCGGTTAGGAGTGGAGTTGTAACAAACTGCCTAGGTGTTAGGGATTCAATTACAAAACTCTTAATCACGCCGATCATTCAGTTATTGATCTTCTGGAAAGACCTATTGTTTTATGTATAAATTTGCATGTCTTTTAAGAGATGGGGGTTGGAACCCATCGGGTGAAAGTAATTTTTGGAGGACATATCTGTTTTTTGAATAACAAAGTGAATGCATGAGAGTTTTTTGTCAGAGATTCATGTGTCATTGATATTGCAGTCTGTGCTTCTTTCTTTATGTGATTGTATTTCCCTTGTGTAACACTCCATTTTGTTTCTTCCTCATATCTGGAATATAGCGTTAGATGATTGGAATTCATGTGTTTATGCTCTGGTCATCATTTCAGATATTATATGATTTTTCTGCTAAAGTTGATATAGACTCTCATCCTTGTTGATGCTCTGTATTAATGGGTTGTTTCTTCATCTCTTCTGTTCCACCTGGATCAATTTAAATGACTGTGATGATGTGATTACCTTGCCTTTGATGAATCTCATGTATGTGTCTTTGTGGTATCTTTATATTGTATATGACTCCATTCCCAATGGTTATGTGATTGTTTCAGCCAAATACATAAATCTTTAAATGTTATTTTAAATCTGGTCCTGTTAAACCTTTACTGAGAGATCCCTCTCTGGAAGAAAATACCAGTTTCTTCCTAAAGCGGTTTTGTTGTTACCTTGGAGTATACCTTTTACAACCTGGGTACATTCTGAGTGCTAACACTGCGTACATCGGGATGTGTGCAAAAGGCCAAATTCTTTTGGAGTTTTCCTTGATGTGAATCTGACTCACTTGTCTCCTGGCCTTCCATATGCCTTGAGATCGCTCGGATTCGACCTTTCATTACCCCATTGAAGAGATATATAAGGAACCCTTTGGATACATTGAAGGCATATGATGAATTGAGAGCAAAGAAACTATAGTCCATTGTTGCCGAAACTTATACTTGAGTCTGCATCACTTTGTCCCTTGGAGCACTTTTGTGTTCTTCCCAAGCTTGCCTTTTGCTTGTGAGCTTGCTATCGAGAGATGGAGGATTGAAGTGGTGGAAGCCCAAGTGGGGGACTCAGTTTCTCCTATTCGCAGACGTGCTGACAAAGGTTGTATCTATTGTAATATCTATTTTATATTAATAGAAATATCTTTTCCTGTCCAATAATTTGTATTTGAATGAATATTTAATCCATGGATGATTTCAAATGCTTATATGTTATTGATTATATATGCTAGAGTAGAGCTAACACAATTATATATATAGTATGCTTGTCTTGTTTATTGAATGTTGAGGAAGCAATTTATCAATTCAAGCTGAAGTTGGAAAGCTCAATGGAGATCTACATCAACCGTCTGGAATAAGGTATGAGTCGAGATCCTTTAGTGTTAGTTAGTTGGTTTTACTTCATGTTGCGTCATAACACCATTGGTTGCATGTTCATCTACCTTTTTGGAGTAATAAAGTCAAATAAAATCAACGCTAAATAAAAAAGGATTACACTATTTTCTTTGATAGGGTACACCAACAAGATTAGGTTTTAGGGTCTTGGAATAGTTCATTGTGAGTAAATTCTCCAAGACCACTAAACAACAACATGTATGTGTCTATCCATGTGAGAGTGTGAAATTCCTTGGTATAATTAGTGTTTCTCAGGATCCTCCTCTTACAAGGGAGTTAAGCACGAGGCAGTGTGAGCGGTTATTGATTGGGATGACCCCTAGTCATAACTGAGTAGCACCAAAGATATTTCCAGGATTGTATTCATATCTAGGGGCTCTTTCGATAGTTTCGGGATTTGCTACCCTGCCCATACGGTTAATCCCGCCTACGACTGTCCTCCTGAGCATTGATTATATTGAGGTGACCTTAGTTGCCTTACCTAGGTTATCGAGGGGGTACTTTGCAATGGTTATTCTACAGGTGTCCCGGCCAGGTTGGGGTCGGACAGCACAGTCGCTATGTGCGTTGAAGCTAAGGGCCACAATAATTGGTTACAAACCTCCGCTTGTTGTGTTTGGGAGTCTCAAGCCTCTCCTAGGCGAGACATACCTGCTTCATTCAGGAGCTCACATATCCTACCCTTGTTTTCTTGTGATTGGCTTTAGATTTTATTGGTGTATGCTCTGTGCACGTTATCTTGCTTAGGGTTTTTGTAATTAGAGAGTCTTTTTCATTTTTTGAATCATTGTGGATTCGGGTGCGGCTCCTCGCCGTTCTCTTCATTTAGCAGGACTTCCACCTTATCACATTGATTCACACACAATGGGAGATCACGAAGATGAAATTCCTGAGTTGTCTTCTCCACCTCACGAGGTTGGGGAAGAGGATCCTACACCTGTATATGATCCTTCACCTGATATATCTACACACTCTGGGTATGATCCTTCACATGATATACCTACTCACTCTAGGTATGATCCCTCATACACAGGTCCCCGGTATTGGATGTCAGGCGACGAGACTCATCAAGAACCTGCGAGCACTAGTTATGTTAGTTATGGCATGTCTGGTATCCCCACACATGATATGGCACTTCATGCCGAGTCGAAGTTTGAGCCTAACACTATGCCTGGGGGCACTCCTATTCCTTACCATGTAGAGAGTTTTGGGAGCACGAGTCACATTGCACCTTCCATCCCAGCAGTGGAAGCTACATCACATGTTTTTCCTAGACCTGGTGTTAGTAGTCCTATTAGGATACCAGAACCAAGACGAGTGACTATAGGGAACACCACTTACATAGCTTCACATGTGCCTTCATCCTCTATTCCTAGTTCTTCGAATGCTATTCCTCCACCACATTCATGTGTGTACTGCTGCTACTCAAGTAGTTGTGTCTTAGAGTCAAGTACCTCCTGTTGTTTCGGGAGCTCGTATTCCTACTTCTAGAGGTCATATTCCTACTTCCGGAACGTCTATTCCTACCTATGGAGTTTCTCATGGGACATATCATGGGACTTATTATGGACCGTAGTATGCACAAAGTTATTCACCATATGGGTACGAGTATCAACAACCTGCTTACTCTCCAAATTATGGCTTTGTACCCCCACATAGTCAAGGTACACCACATTATGGTTCTTCCATGCCACCCTACACAGGTCAAATGGGAGGAGGATACTATGGCCATGGCCATGGTGGTTACGGTAATCAGTCCTATGTGAACCAAAATTATCAGGGAGCACCTCATAGTCCTACTCAACCTAGGCTCCCTTTTTTCGCAACGTTAAATTTTCCTGACCTGTCGAGACTTACGAACGATCCGGTATCTTATGACCCGACTTGGCCAGCTATCCCTACAAAGCTTCCCTCAGACATTCCCAAGTTTGAGGGAAAACCAGGAGAAGATCCGAGTGAACATGTTACTACATTTCCCCTATGGTGCTCTTCTAATTCCTTACACGAAGATTGAATCCGTTTAAGGCTATTTCAACGCACCCTCACCGGTCCTGCCGCGAAATGGTACATAGAGCTACCTAGGGGGGCATTCACTTTGTTCGATGACCTAGCTATGACTTTTCTCAACCACTTCTAGCTACCAGTGCGTTACGACGTTGGTACGGAACTCTTGTCAACATTTTAGCAAGACAAAGCCATGCATATCTCAGACCATATCCAAGATTGGCGTAGACGAAAGAGATTGATTAAATCCTTCATACCACTAGATTTTATCCTCAAATGGTTCCTTAAATCGTTACTGCCTTATCTAGCAAAGGATGTCTCTACATCCGGAGTTCAGAACGAGGAAAAAGCTATGTATACACGCGAGTATAGCTTTAAAATTCATGTATACACATAAAAAGGTGTTTTTTGGGGACTTTCTTGGGACATCAAAGTATAATATGAGCAAAGGGGGTTCAAGGAGTCTGCAGAGGGACATGGAAGGCCATAAATATGTGATCTACCAAGTGTGGTAAAATCAGCTATAACAAATGCCCCCTAATGTGTGAGGTAAGATGGGTAACATGATGGTCGAAATACATTATATCCATCCCATAAGTGGAGTAATGAAAACCTAGGTGGAAGAACCAACCACTCACCAGTACAATACAATGATCAATATCTACATGTGACTACAAATATACATATAGCACTCTCAGATACATAAGAGTACAATGGCCATGAATAGGCATGATATAAAAATGTCATGTGTGGTCATCGCCACATACAATATACAATGAATCAAGATCTCCATAAAGGATGAAGATATCTGATATACACTGGAGTCTGGTCACGAGAGATGATATCTCATGAATACTGGTATGATCAAGGAGGTAGCATATATGGAATGCCACCAATATTGGAGGTCTTCTACGCAAACCGCTATGAGTACATGTCCTACCACGTGAGTAAAGGTGTCGAGGTCGAACATGGTAGTCCATTGTATGATTACTGGTCATTGATGTATATCGTAAATAGACACGAGATATCCCACCAATAATGATAATGGAAATCAAGGTACAAAGTGCAATATAGCAAGTGTGAATAGATGTATTGAGGTTGAACACTTGAAAGAATCCATCGATCGGGGGACATTGATGTTTCCCAAAGTTGTTGATGGCGAGAGAACTTACCGCTAATGACTGTATGTCTCAAGGCACTCAAAAGGACTCAAGACTCCTATTCCAAGATAAATGATCTGAAGTTGATGGAAAGGAATCCGCTAGAAGGAGGGAATTAAAGCATTCACCATCAACTAACAATAGGTACTCAGCAACGCTGGATAATGTGGAAGAACTCAAATGAACAAGATGTGCACGAACCAGTAATTGTACCGGGAATGGTCGACATGGAAAATCAATATAACTGAAGAATGGCCGACTCAGGGTAAACTTCCTTTGAACAAGATCATAAGGTGAATGGTGACCGAAGGTAGGCAGCATAGACTTGATATGCAAACTGGGACATCTCTGTGACACGGGAGGCATCAACATAGACTCCATAGGGACTGGAAGCATAACCAATCGGTGGAGAAAAACTTAGAGTAACAGTACAACTCCTAAATTCATACTAACAACCCAACCAATGGATGTGATATACAATGCTATGCTCGAAGGAGACATGACTCGATAGCTACCAAAGATAATATCATTTCCCGCGCATATTTTTTATGTTTTTTAATTTTTTTTTGGACTTTTTCAGATGTTGAAAATCTTGAAAAAGAATAAAAGTGCTTTATATTATACATCAAGGAGGAGAAGAGTGTCGCGAGAAAGAAAACTAGTTCCAACAAGTGGAACATACCTATGCTCAATGCAAGGAAGCATGTGTAGGATAAGGACACTCAGGGGAATGTCTCCTCCCAATAAGGGGTGATCAAGCTACAAAGGATATGTAAGAAGGCTCTGCTCGGCTAGGATTGAGACAAGCTCAGACTACATGGATTATAAATCTAAAGCAAGGAGTTAGCGTGAAGCTCAATAAGGCAAGCAAAACTCATGAAATGTAATTACATTTTGATATACAAGGGAGTCCCTATGGGAAATGGCCATCATAAAGTTCAAGAGGAGTATGAAGCTCTTGCTCAAGGACATGGAGGGACTATAAGGGACTCCCCAAACCTAAAGGATAAATCTCAGCATGGGCACCAAATGCAAATGGGATCTAACTAGGGTGCCCATGTATAGGAAAGCTCTACCACTTACATAATGTCACTTCTAAATAGAAGTATGAAGGTTCTGTGACATTATGAAGTGGGTTCGTACCTAAGGTCAAGATGAAACGGTCATAAGGAAATGCATAATGCAACCGGATGTGAAGTCCTAACCTATATTCTAGTTCAAAATTATATTTGTGATAGGCATGAACGGGTCAAAATGCACTCAAATCAGGTCCCTACACAAGAAAATTAGGCCAAAAGGTCCAAAATAGTCAATAACAATCCAAACTATAGAAAAGTGGGTAAAATTTTCAAAAAAAATTCTATAAAATAGTAAAAAAAAACATTTTTACGATACCATTTGGAATTTTACACCATGTAGTGTTTTTAAACCAAAAACTTGAGAAGCTGATTCCGGGAGCTACGATCCATGAAATCACAAACCGTCTGGATCAGGTAAATCCTCATGCCATCCTCTTTGATTTCAATGCTTTTATTTTAATTTTTAATGGTCAATTTTTATTTTTATGGCATCCCAAAAGTGGCGATTTCATCCCACATGGAAAATCAGTTGATTTCTGCATATAGGGCTCTATATACATGGAAAATCCTTCGATTTCCATGTATGTACGTAGCTGTTAGCAGAACATTCACGTATAAGGCTGTGTTTATCAATTTTTAAGGAAAAGACTCATGAAACTCTAAATTTTTTGTGCAAGATGGTTACTGAGTGGAGTGAACGCGAGCATGAATACGTTAACAGGGATTTGCAAGGTGATTTAATGGCCCAACAAGCTTTGAGGGCTTGTTGTTTGTACAAATTAGTGTGTCTTGGTAGCTTGAGATCCAAGCCAAGACTACTCCAAATGATGGTAGACTATTGGGATCCTGATATGGAAACATTCCAACTGGATGGGATGCCCCTCAACCTTGAGGTTGAGGATATATACTTTATTACCGAACTATACCGCAGAGGGGAAGTATTAAACCTATGAGCTTGTGGGTTAGGACGTGGCCTCACAATTGAGGAATACAATGCAGTTTACTACCTGCAATACATGGAAAAGGTTGGGAGTTAGATCCCAACAAACTCAATCCAAAACCTTGGGCTCAACGCTATACTACTGGAACTTGGGAGGATTGCAGTATTGGCATCCCTTCATCAGGATTCTAGACCTTTGATGTTCTACATGGTGGAATGCATGAGTCCCTCCATTTATGATTGGAGTACCTCATTGTTGGGCAACATGAAACAGTAGTTGACAGACTGCAAGATTGGAAGAGTGAGAAACTTTGGCTTCGCAAGCATATTGAGTACCTTTTTCTTTGAGTGCATACTGGGGCTAAGCCCAAGAGTGGATATCACTCCTAACGGTGCTTGGGATCTAGCTCAGCTGCTCTGGGTGAATGTGATGCAGAGACTAGGAGGGAGACAAGTGGCCAACCCCTACCCAGCTGATGTCTTCCTCTGGTGGCGCAGGAAGATCATATCCATTGACAATTACCCCTATGAGGGGATAGAATTCTGTGGCAACCCTGATATGTATATTCCAGTGGGATCCGCATATGAAGACATAGGTAACAATCCCGACTCTATCTTGTATTCAGATTATTAAAAAAAATATGTTTTTTTGATATAGTGAAATCAAAAAGACATGTTTTTTTGTGATGACATATATTGATACTAGTCATATATACGTAGATGTTGGATCTATATGGCTAGATATTTTCCCTTGACATGATCAAAGGGGGAGGGGTGATGACATCATAGGTGTGGATGTGTATCATATGCTCCAAAACATCCATATGAACTTCGTTCTGCTGAAACGCAAAGTGCCCATGGCACAAGTCGAGGACTTGCCTGAGGCTATGCATGGACAGGTGGTGGGTCTACCACGTGCATGCATTCACTTATTCCGATGTCTAGCTATATTTGTTGTGTGTTATCATGATCAGCATTTTGCTCCATAGGCTTATAGGCCTAGATGTACTTTTTGTTGTATTGATCGTGTAATGTATTTTGGTGGCTTGGAAGCCCTATTTTTGGATTATGACATTATGTATTATGACAACAATTTTTGGACTATATTTTAATGAAAATTTCTTATGATGATCGGTTATTTATATTTACATGTGTAAATGTGATTGGAATGCTTCATTGTCTGTGTATCAAATTCCAATCTAGTATGTAATTTGAATATGAATCAGCAACTTGATTGTAATTTCTTGGAATGTGAATGTATGTAATGTTCTCAAATTGTCGTTCTAACAACCTTACTCTCAAAAATATTCATAATAAAGTTGGATCTATAATATGATACACGCCATTTAACTGTAAGACCACTAACTGCGAGTCAAGGCGTACCTGAAGAGACCGAATACCATGAGAGATGGCATCATGTAATAACTCAATCACGACACTAGATTCAGTAATATTGTTTGATGAAAGCCTTAGATATACACCTCCTGAAGATAAATCCTGACCCATAGGAGTATAAATCACCCAAGCAGCTGAAGCTAAATTTTGAGTTTCATGGATGGCACTGTCATCATATCCTACATATACCAAAGACTATGTTGACATCTGCCACAAAAAATGAAAGCAAGTCAACCAACTCAATACCACAAGGGAAAAAAAACTAAACTATGAAACTATACAATAATATACAGAATATCAGCCCTGGATGATAATTATGCATAGTATTTTTTTAGATAGAACCCATTTCTAGGATCCTGCAAGGTTGTCCCTTCATAATCCACTAACTCGTAAGCACCTTTCTCTAATACTCTCTTGACCACATAAGGCCCATGCCACATAGGTTTAAACTTTCCTGCACCTAACGACTCACTAGCTTGGTCATCCAAGAGGACCAAGTCACCTTCACTAAACTTCCGGGGACAGATAGACTTATCATACTGGGCTTTAACGTGATGCTTATTAACTTCAAGAGCCACTAAAGCATCCCGACGATGCTCATCAAGTTGCTCTAAGTGGACCAGATGTTCCTCTAATGCAGAAGACTCTGTCAAAATTTCCACAGCTAGCTTCAAAGAAGGGATTTCACATTCAATAGGTAAAATCGACTCCACCCCATGTACCAATGGATATGGAGAAAAACCGGTGGTAGACTTAACCGCGATTCAATAGGCCCACAAACTAGTATATAAGATTATATGCCAATTGGTCTTTCTTTGCGTGATGGTTCTTTGGAGAATGGACTTAAGTGACTTATTCACCGCTTCAACCTGTCCATTCGCTTGAGGATAGTAAGAAGAGGAATTCTCTTGCTTATACCCTAACTTCAAAGATAACTCATCCATCATCTTATTTTGAAAGTGCCTTCCATGGTTAGTGACAAGCTCCTTCAAGATACCAAACCGGATGATAATCTGGTTGAATACAAAATACACGGTTGTCTCACCGTCGGCTTTGATAGTGGGATTAGCCTCTGCCCATTTCATGAAATAATCAAAAAACACTATGATATGATGATTCCCCCCAGCCGAAGTTAGGTTGCAATCCATAAAATCAACCCCCCTCTTAGTGAAGGGACCTGCAGTGATAATCGGATGTAAAGGAGATGGATGTAAGTGCATGTTCTGTGCAAACACCTGGAAAGGGTGGCACTGCTTAACCGCATTGACACAATCTTTTAAGATCAACGGCCAAAACTATCATGCTCTCAAAATATTTTGAGTTGTAGAAAGCCCAATTAAATGACCACCACAAGCCCCTCTGTGGCAATCATTCAGCATAGACTTAGCCTCTTCATGGGATAAACATCAATGCAAAATGGAATCAACCCCATGACGATACAAAATGTCATCAACAATGAGGTAATTCTTCGTTGCATGACGTAACCATCAACGCTCATCTCGTGAGAGGTGAGAAGGAACATTCAAAGTTTGCAAATAAATGATAATATCCCCATACCATGGGTCCATAGTCGAAATGATAAAAATGTGCTCATCAATGAAAGATTCTTAATGAACCTCCCCTTCATCCAAACTAGGAAAATCATATATGAGCTCTGCAAAAATTAACAACTTCTTCGACTTTGCCGAAACAAACTTGAGATCGAATTCTTTCAATATCACAATCCATTTGTTGTATTTCCCCCTATCATCCGTCTGGTGAGGACGAATTGAAATGGATTAATGTGAGCTACAACCAAAGTTTGGCGAAGAAGTATGTAATGTCTCAAATGTTGGACCGCATGGACGCTAGCTAGGGCTAGCTTCTCGACATGAGTATAACAAAGCTCCACATCAATAAAGTTTTGACTAAGTTAATAGATGACATGCTCTTCGAGGTCCTCATATTCTTGAACCAAGACCATACCAATCGTCTCTTGAGACGCGGCCAAATATATCAAAAATTCACGGCTATAGTCAGGTGGAATAAGCACAGGGGTCGATGCCAAGGATTTCTTTAAAGCATTGAAAGACTCTTGGGCTCGCTCATCCCAGATAAATGGTGTGTATTTCTTCAATAATCGCATGAAACCCTTAGTCAAATTGGAAAAACTGACCACGAATCTTCATAAGAACTTCGCAATCCATTGAAAACTCTAAACATGTCTAATATTACGTGGGGGAGACAACTGAAGTATTGCCTTAACCTTTAAAGTGTCAACCCTGATGCCCTCTTTGGAAACGATGAACCCTAGTAAGTGACCTACTCTCACACAAAAGATTTACTTATGAGGATTTAACTGAATTTGATATCGACGACATCTTTTGAAAACCAAGCCTATATGGTAAGGATGATCCACCCTCAAATGAGAGTGAGCAGCTAAATCATTGAGATACACTTCAATCAGTCGCTTAAGGTCGTGAAAAGTGAAGGTCATATCCCGTTGAAAAGTATCTCCGACGTTTTTAAGGTTGAAAGGCATATTTCGATATGCAAATGTACCCCAAGTACAAATGAAAGTGGTTTTATGTTGATCCTCAGGTTTAATATGGATCTGATTATATCCTGAAAATCCATCCATAAAAGAGAATACCTCGCTCCTCGCACACTCATCCAAAATCTGATCAATAAATGGTGTGGGGAATTTATCCTTAGGGCAAGCTCGGTTTAGGTATCTGAAATTAGTGCATACACAGATAGTTTCTTGCTTCTTGTCAACCGAAACGGGATTTGAGACCCATTCATTCAAGGGAACGGGATAGATGAAGCTAGCTTTAAGTAACTTCTCTATCCCAGCCTTAATAGCGGGTGATTTCCTAGGATTCATCGCACGCAAAGGTTGTCGAATAGGTTTAGCATCCGGATAGGTTTTGAATTTCATGTTCAACAATGTGAGGGTCTATTCCCGACATCTCCTCATCTAACCAAGCGAAAACATCTTGGAATTCTTTAAAGAGCTTGGTGTATTCTTCAACCTCATCGGGGGAACAATCTGCCCCAATGTACACATTCTTAATCTTGCCAGGAGTTCAAGAAATGTTGATAGGTATGGTTAGTTACAAATTAGCCATTTTCTCTTTGACATACTTACTAGGAGAGCCTAATCGGACCACAGGCCTACCAACTTTCTCGCTAAAGATCGTCCTATAGTCGTCACACTCTATATGATCAAGCTTAGGAAGAAAGTAAGATGATGCAACTCTCCCCAAGGAATTTCTACACCAGACATTGCTTTGAGAATAGCTTCATTAGTTGGAAAAATTCATGTGAGTGAGATGATACAACCGCCAAAGAAGGTAGTGCATAAGGGTACTCCTCCTCCATCCGCGAAGAGGAAGGACTAGGATATACAATAGGACCAATATTAGCTTGATAATCCACCAATGTTGTAGACAATGACATGTCCATCTTTGCAAGTTTAAAGTCTTCACCCAAAGTACTTAGAGAAGGGAGATTCCAAGTATCCTCCAAATGAGAAACGAGAAATTGAACCAAACTCAACGATGACGAAGCTCTACCAAGGTTGGAACCTATCATAAGAACAGGTGCGGGACAGCTAAAAGTTCCCATCAATGAAGGATACATTCCCACCCAAACATTCTCTATTGTTGGCTGAGAATGATCAATGACCAGGATAGTAGGTCCTGACGATTCTTTCATATCAGAATTGTCAAAAGATATATGATCGATCGTAACAATCCTCCCATCCAAAGGAAAACAAACAACCTAGAAGAGGGATGACACAACCACTTGCATATTGTAAATCCAATTACATCCCAGGAAAATATTGTAGTCGAGGGGCGCATCAACCACCTCAACCTCAATCACTATGGTCTTCCCCCCCAACTAGACCTCAAGGGAAGGAAGTATACCATGCGGCCAAAAATAGATTCCATCAAATGCAGTCAAAATGGTTCCAGACTTTGACAACGTAGGAGAACCTAAGCCTTTCCAACAAGCTAAATACATAAATGAAGCTGCAACGCCTTCATCAATCACTGTCCAATTGATGGTGGTGTTCATACACTCTACGTGCACTAAAACAGACACATAGTAAGGCAAGCAAGTCTAGACTCCATGAGTTTATAATTTAATCATTGTGGAAGGATTCCCGTCAACCACTCCAAGAACAGACAATAAGGCTTTCCTTTCTAAAGGGAAAATATGAATAATTTCTAAAGCAGACATCGCACAAGGATTCTGGCCCAAATCCTCAACAATGGAATAGTTCTAGGCGGCTCAGGAATTAGGATTGTGCCCCAAATTCTTTAAGAATCCCTTAGGAATGTGAGATGGAACTTTAGGATTGTCATTAGGTTTATCAATATGCAAACGGCTCTCGGGTGGAGCAGGTTCTTTTCCTAGTTCAGGTTGCGATGAACCATAATACTTAGCTTGCATCACAACATTTTGGGTGGAAATCATGTTGATGCAACCATGGACACTTACGGTGTTCGGTGGGTTTTGATTCCCACTAGAAGCACTTCTAGGGTCCATGGTCCTTGAATTTATATTTTGGTTTTGCAGTAAAGGATCTGTCAACACAACTGGGATCTATGCGATGAAATTCGAGACATCTTCCATATGAGGGCACAAGTGAGTGAGGTGATCTTCCCTGCAAATCTTGCAAGGGAACTTGACCTTACATTTAGACTTCTTGTCCCCCTCCAGCATTACTATCGTTCTTGTCATCACTAGCATTTGCGTTCCTATTCCCACCCTTTCGGTTGTTTCTACATTTTTTCTTATTTCGTCTGGGTTGTTGGTTACCCTTCTGGTTCGATGATTGCATGGAAAGTACATCCACCATTTGAGTGGGATGAGACGAAGTTGTAGCTTGTCCCGACACAAGCTAGTTAATATACAACTTATTCATTTGATTTGTAACTGAGTCTGCAGATTTAGCACTTGCAAAGCCAACAATGCCATCAGCATGTGGCCCAGGTTTGAACTTAGGATCAAAATTGGATCATGGTGCATTCAAAATAATCTCATACAAGAGCCCAGACTGAGTGTAAATCAAGTCTAATTGTTGAGCTCGAAAGATATCATGTTCCTCATTCATCACTCTGAATGTGGAAACATCCTTCGCTATATATGGAAATAACAATTTTAGGAACCACTCCAAAAGAAACTCTGGTGGAATGTGAGCCTTAATCAACCGCTTTTGTCTAAACCACTCTTGAATATGATCAGAGATATGGGTGGCTTTATCCTACCGAAATGTCGATAAGAGTTCAGTACTGGCATCATAACTCAAGGGTAGCTGAAAGTGATTGAGAAAGGTTATGGCTAAGTCATTGAAGGTCCGATACATGCCCCCACAAAACTCTATATACCACTTTGTCACAGGACCCATGAGGGTGCATTGAAATAGTCTTAAATGAACAAAATCATGATCCAATGAATTCGAAGAGCACCATAGGTGGAAAGTTGTAATGTTCTCACCAGGGTACTCACCATTCTTACCTTCAAATTTTGGAATGTCCGAACGAATATTGGAAGGGAAAACCATCCATGTCGGATCATGAGACACCGTATCATTAGTAAATCTCGATAAGTCAGGAAAATTTAACGTCGCTAGGAAAGGGATCCTAGGCTGTGGAATTTGGCTCCACGCTCCCTGATAATGTTGGTTCATGTAGGTATGATTGTTGTAAACTCCATGGTCTTGTCCAGTGGGATAGTAGCCTCCTCCCATTTGACCCATAAAAGGGTGCATAGGAATATTGTAATTCTGAATACCTTGAGACTGGGGTGCTACGAGGCCATAGTTATAGGACTGATAAGCAGGTTGATTCCCAGACCCATAAGATGGTGTATAAGGTGGTATATAAGGTAGTACATACCCTGCTGATGCATAAGGAGGCACATAGTCTTGTGACACTACGGTGTGAGCAGATGCGGGAACAACATAGCTAGTGGTAGTACTCCGGCTCGAAGGACCATGCGAGTTACGGGGGATACATCATTAGAAATTCATTTGAAGGAATAGGTGTTGAATACCATGGAATATAACTTATGTTCCCAATATTCACATGTCTAGGATTACTTTCACAAACAAGAATACTAGTAATAGGACTAGGTTGCATGTGTGAGGATCCTCCCACTACAGGGGTGGAAGGTGCAATATGACCAGTACCAAACCTATCCACCTATAAAGGAATGGCAGTGCCCCCAGGTGTAGCACTAAGGTCAACACCAAATCCGACATTGGGTGACGAACCAATATCAGGAAGGTATGGTATGCCATATCTAAATGGGCCAGTGCTAGAGGGTGTCAAATGAGTCTCACTGCTTGGAATATGTCAACAATATCGGCGGTATGAGTTCATATAATCTAGAAATTTTTATAGTACATTATGTGACACTCCAACCTCAAAATGATCGGGTTCTTCCAGAGTCCCATATAAATTGTCAGGTATAGTCTCCACCCCGGGAAGTGGAGAAGGGGATGCTCCTAGATCTCATATGTATGACTCATGGTCAGATCTATGTGTGAATCAAAGTGATTAGCAGTCCACCCGAACTTTCTAGTTCTCTTCCATGAAGGAGGAGGAGACATAGAAGGTTGAAGACCTGCTAAACAACGAGAACAGCGGAGCGCCGCACACGGATCCACGATGACTCAAAAAAAAGAAAAAGAGTCAAACTAATTGCGTACCCTAAATTAATCTAGCATACACATAGCACACTCCTAAGAAAATCTACAGCCAAAATACAAGCAAACCAAGGGTAGGATATGTGAGCTCCCGAATGCAGCACGTATGTCTCTCCTAGGAGAGGCTTGAAACTCCCATACACTACAAGAGGAGGTGTGTAACCAATTATAGTTGCCTTCAGCTTCAACACGTAAAGCGATAGTGTTGTCTAACCCCTACTTGGACAGGACACTCACATAATAACCTCTGGAAGTACCCCTTGTGATACGTAGGTAAGGAAACCAAGGTCACCCCAATATAACTAATGCTCAGGTAGATAGTCACAGGTGGGATCGACCATATGGGAAGGGTAGCAAAGCCCAAAGCTCGAAAGCACCAACCAGTACCTCAAAATCCCCCATATACAATTACGATCATGGAAATATCTCTAGCACTCAGAGAAAGTGGCCAGGGTCTATCCCAACCACAATCATGTACGCTACCTCATGCTTAACTCCTGTGTAAGAGGAGCCTCTTAAGAACACTAATTATACCAAGGATTTCAATCTCTCACCTGGACAAACACCTACTTGTTTTTTTTAGTAGTCCTGGACAATCAACTCACAATGAACTATTCCAAGACTCTAAATACTAATCTTGTTGATGCACCCTATCAAAGAAAAATGTGTAATTCATTTTAAATTAAGCGTTTATTTTAGTGGTTGTGATTACTCAAACGGAAATGACTGTGCAACCAATGATATTATGACTCAGCAGTGAAATAAATGTGCACACCTAACAAACAATTCCAAGTACAATTTTTTTCTAAATGAGAAAACGGGGTATGCCACTACATGAGATGCATGTGTTTCCTTCAAATGATAATTCAGTCATTCCTAAATGAAATACTCACTATAATTTCAGTAAGCAAACCTAATGCAAGCATCATACAAGTGCAAAATGCAAAAATACATAAGCATTGCAAAAATAAAATATTTTTGTATTTTCAAAATAAACGAGATGTAAAAGCAACAAAAGACTCTACAACTCTCATACCCTGCAACAACTCACAGACAGCAGCCAAGCAAGGCACCAAGATAAAATAAATCTAATGCACTAATCCAAAAACAAAAAGGAAATAGATGACAAGAACAACATCTAATCAAACAAAAATAAAAAATGGTCTCTGGTCGGAAATAAAGGCAGTATACAGACACCAACAGCATCTAGGAAGACTCAACAACATTCAAAACTCACCCATCAACTCTCAATCATCCAAATAAAACTCAAAACAGAGGCATACACAACTGTTCACAGAAAACCTGCATATATACATGGAAATTCAGAAGAAAACCGCGTGTATATGCAACTGTGAAGCAAAAATGAAGAAAGAAGGGGGAAAATGATAATCCAAGATCAAAATTAATTCGACTAGACACTAAATGGTAAACCTACTTCTAGACCTGATACATAAACTCAAAGAACAGAGAGCAATTCAAACACATTGTGCACCCAATCCCCAAAGAAAAAACAAGGAACCTCCCCAATGGAGTCTCCAATTATGTTACGGGGAGAAAATTCCTATGGCTTGGGGTGTACCACAACAGACTGAATGACACCATAAATTAGACCTTTCCAATATGCAAGAGCCATAAAGACATCTAACACTAAGAGATATGAAACAAACCTTATTCCAGATGGTTGATGTAGATCTCCGTTGATCTTTTCCAACACGTTTTCATTCACACTTCGCTCTCAACAACAGCAAACAAGAAAAGCATGCTATATATTCAAGTCTTAGGCCTACTCAAGCATATATAAACAATCATGTATAAGAAAATAAATAAATCCATGGATACAATATTCATATTTATGCACATGTATTGGACAGGAAATGGATATTTCAATTAATAAAATAGAGATACAATAGTGACAACCTCTATCGGCACTTCTTCGAACCCGAGAAATCGAGTCCTCCACCTAGGCCTCCACCACTTCAATCATCCATATCTCAATGGAAAGCTTACAAATCAAAGGCAAGCTTGGGAAGAGCACCACTGTGTGCTCCAAAGGGACAAAGGGATGCAGACTCAAGCATAAACAAGTGAGGCATCAATGAACTATAGTTTCCTTGCTCTCCAATTTATCCTCCTTCAATGTATCCAAGAGGCTCAGTATATAGCACTGCAAATAGGCAACGGAGGGTTGAGTCTGAGCGTTCTCAAGGCATATGGAATGCCAAGAGTCAAGTTATTCAGGAGTCTATGAGGAAAATCCAAAAACTTTTGGATTTATGTACATTTCCCGATGTACGTGGGTTTTGGCTCAAAAGCTGCGTATACACGTGAGTATAGCTTTAAAATTCGCATATACACATAAACAAATGTTTTTGGGGGACTTTCTTGGGATATCAAAGTATAATATGAGCAAAGGGGGTTCAAGGAGTTTGCAGAGGGACATGGAATTCCATAAAGATGTGATCTGACAAGTGTGGTAAAATTAGCTATAACAAATTGATTTAGCAGTTGTTCAATGAATTTTCAATGATAACTTCAACAATTCATAGAAATATGTTTGAAAATGATTTTCACTAATGTAATAGATGTTTCAATATTAAGAGTACCTTCAGAATCATAGATTCTGAAGGAACTCTTTATAAATTTCTCAAGAATTCATAAAGATATATGTTGTTCACCATTTTTATTGATTAAAACAAGATAAAAAGGTGAGAAGGTTGTTTCCTTCCAACAAATGGCGGCATACCCGGGAGAACCAGTTATCTTTGCCTATATTATCTCAAATAACTATGCAAAACATAATCTTAAGATTTGCTTTGGAGAAATCAAAGAATCTCAATCTGATAAAACAAATATCTAATGATATTCATATTTGCAAATATTTTCTCAGAACTATCATCATTTTCGTTAATAAAGATTTTTGTTGAAGATGAGCTAAAAGGTTATCATGTGTACTCAAAATAAAGATAATCCAAATCATCAGTATAAAGATGCAACAATTCACTTTTCTGAAAAATTTCTAAAATTTGTTTTAGTTATTGAATTGATTTATTTATCATCACTTTTTTTTAGCTAAAAGAGGGAATCACTTTCCTAGCTTGGCAACCAAAAGACAGCGTCACTCATAAACATCACAAGAAAATGAATGAACTGGCTCATTACTGAGACACCTTATCTCTTGATCAAATAACCAAGAGCCACTACCAGATTTCTTGGTAATTTCATACCAGTGATATTCATGATCCTGATCGGATCGGCTCATTACTAAGACCTTCATTTTCCAATTTTATATCATCCGAATTTTATGAATGGAATAGATCAAGAAACTTCTCATTTGTAAATAAGCTTAAAGATGACTAATAATTCAAATTGATAAGGATTTTCCAAGTACCAAGTTTTGAAAATGTAGCTAACTAGCTATCTTTACTATAAAGAAACAGACTATAGAGTATTAATCCTAATCATACTTACAAATATTTATAATATTATAACAGGTTCATTTCATATTTAAGAAGATCTGATTATTTTAAGCAAATTAAAAGATTATAATTTATAACAACTACTCAAAATAAATGAACAAACTGAAATTCAACAACCATGGTTTATTTATTTACAAATACCTTCTTTCGCAGGAACATGTATACTAGAGATTTAAAGATTGTAAAGAGTAGTGATTTTTATTTATGAAAATCAATCTTTAAAGAGAATCAAATTTGAATGACTCAAGGATATTTACAGATGAAAATATTTTTTTTAAAAGTTAAATTGTACATAAAAAGATGTGCCATGAATGTCCACAGAAGAAAAAAACTAAAACAAGAAAATGTTGTATAATTATTTACAATATAAGCAAATTATATATAGATTAAAAAATTTGACAGAATTAGTGAAAATATTTTGCAAGAATCAGCTCATTTACTGGAAAGGTTTCAGACTGACCCTTCAAAGTATCTAGTTGAAAAGTACTTGGGCCTAACTTTTCAGAAATGATGTAAGGGCCTAACCAAACACAATGAAATTTAGTGTGTTCACCTCTATATGCATGAGCCTTATCCCATTTTAGTACTAAATCACCAACTTGTAAATCTCTATTGGAAACTAAGGCTTGATCGAACCATGATTTTACAATTTGTTGATGTTTCTCAAATTTTTGTTTAGTTTTTTCCATATCCCCCTCTAATTTAAACAAAGTATTGATTCTCTTCTCCATAAGGTAGGAAAATGTTAGGAGGAAAAATAGCTTCAGTGCCATAAAATAAGAAGAAAGGTGAATTTTCATTTGAAGACTATGGTGTTACTCTGTCTGCCCAAAGTGCATTAAGGCGATGTGTCAATTTCAATGATGTGTGGCAATAGTTTTCTTTAGAGTCTTGAGTAAATTTTTGTTCGTAGATTCAGCTAAGACATTACCCTAAGGATAATAACTTGCAGAGTACCTAACACTAATTCCTTTCTCCAAAGAAAATTTTGTTAATTCAACAGAAGAAAAGTAAGAGGCATTATCAAAAATAATAGACTCAGGTATACCAAATCGAGTAATAATACAAGATTCTAAGAAAATCACAACTTGACTAGTGTTTACTACATGCAAAGGTGTAGCTTCTTCCCATCAAGTAAAATAATTCATTGTAGTGATAACATATTTTTGTTGCATGGATGACGGTGGGTTGATTGGCCCGACTATGTCAAGACCCCATTGTTGGAATGGTTGTTCAACCAAAATTAGTTGAAGTGGAAATGCAGGTTTGTTAACCCTTCCTGCGGTTGTTTGACAATATTGACATTTTCTAACATACGCATATGAATCTCTGAACAAAGTAGGCCAATAATAACCGGCTCTTAATATTTTATGTGTTGTAGTTTCTCCTCCAAAATGACCTCCTATTGGACCAGAGTGTAACTCTTTTTAAAAAAATTCGGTTGCATCCTTCTCCAAACAACGCAATAATACACCATCAGAGTTTTTCCTAAAAAGGACATTATTAATCGACTGATAGGCAGCTGATTTTAGTCTTATTTCCTTAATTTTTTTTGTTCTACGATATCTGGGGTATTACCTATTTCAAGAAGAACTCTCATGTCAGAATACCAGGAATATTGTGGCAGAGGGAAGAAATAGATTCCCCTTTTTAGCAAAGATTCATCTATGTTATCATCGGTATTATCTTCAGGTAAATGAGATGACTCGGCTACAAGTTTGAAAATACCTTGTCCTCAGACTACTGAGGAAGGTTTTATCTCTAAATCATATTCTTGTAAGGTTGTCATGCAAGGGGCTCTTTTATCACCTGTATCTTTTTGCACCAAAAGGTTTCTTACTACAGAATACGGAACAACTACTTTAGTTCGGGATTTCAAGAGATAAGGTCAAAAGTGTTTTACTGCTTTGAAAACAACAAATACGTGTTTATCAACTTCATGATAATTCAACTTGGCTCCTTTAAAGTTAGAACCCATAAAAGATATAGGAACTTCATAATTTTGTAGATTATGTTGAGTTAATACAGCAGCGTATGAAATATCTTAAGCGAAAGTATAAAATATAAAATACTTACTAAAATCGGGACTTAAAAGAGAAGGTGCTTCAGATATGGCTTCTAAAATTCTTTTAAACAACTCTTTTTCATTATTACCCGAACTAAAGTTTGCATCCTTTTTTATCATGTTTTGCAACAGACAGATGATTTCAAAGAAACTAGGAATATATCTTCTTACAAAATTAATCTTTCCTAGAAAACATTGCAAGTCCTTTTTACTAGAAGGATAAGTAACTTTAGATATAGCCTGAGTTCTCTAAAGGTCAATCATGATCCCATCATTGGAAACTATACAAGATAACAAAATTCATTGATCGTCACCGCAAATATTTTTTTCTACGGGTTTAATGATATCATGTATCTTCTACGACGTTCAAAAACCTTTTTAAGATGAGAAACATGGTCAGGTCAGTGTTTAGCAAACACGGTAACATCATCAAGATAAACAGTTGTTGAGTTATTGATTAAGCCCCTAAAATCAATATCCATTGCTCTTTGAAATGTGGCTCCTGCATTAATTAAACGAAAATGAATATTTCGATGGGCATATGTTCCCCATGCACTTCCAATATGTGGTTTTGAGTTGATCATTAAGAGAGACTAAAATCTGGTTATAACTTGAAAAACCGTCAAGTAATGATAGCATTTCATATCCAAAGACCTTTTAGAGGATTTTCTCCATATGAGGGACTAGATAATTATCCTTTTTAGAAGATCTGTTAAGATTACGGAAATCGACACAAAGTCGAATATCCCAATTCTTCTTCCGAACTAGAACCAAGTTGGATACCCATTGCGTATGGCGTACTAGAAAAATGAATTTGGCAGCCAAAGGTTTGTTCAGTTCTTTCTTAACGGTTGGTTCAAGTGTTGGGTGCATTTTCCTAAGTTCTTCTTGAAAAGGTTTTGCTGCAAGTTTCATCGGGATAATATGTTGCATAATTTGTGGATTTAAAGTTTTTAGGTCATCATATTTCCATGGAAAAACATCTATGTACTCCTTGAATAACTTTACAAAAAACCAATTTTTCGAAGGGAGTACAATCTGTTCCTAAGTTAACTGGTTGTGGATTGGAATCTGTCCCTAAATTTATAGTTTCATACCTTAAGCAATAATTATGTGTTTTACAATTAGGGACTTATTTAAACTTGTCATGAATATCATATAGCTTTTCCTATCTCAAAACAGAGTTAAGGATATATTTTACCGTGTCGATAGCTTTTTCTATCAAGCAATGAGGATGTATTACCGAAAAAAAAGGTAAGTCTTCATCGTGAGTAATTTCATCAATAGCATAATCGTTGAAGGTGTCTTCATTTGTCTGAGAAGTTTAATATCTGTGAATCATCATCGAAAACATGCCAGTTAGTAATATTGTCAAGAATTGATGATCTAAAAATTAACTCAATTGAAAAAGTATTAGGTGAAAATTATTCAAGTGAAACTAATTTAGAAGCTACATTAGCTAACAAATCGGCTTCTTGATTTTGAAACCTAGGGATGGAATTAATATTGAAAGCTTCAAAATTTGAAATAAGGTTTCATTTCTCTTTTTAATAATACTGAAGATGTTCTAAAATGCAATGAATTGAGTTATGAACCTGTCTTATGATAATCTTGTAATCACCATATACCACCAGTACCTTTATATTTAAATAGAAATCTTTCTTCATACCTTGAATAAGAGCTTCATACTCGGCTTTGTTGTTAGTACAATCAAACTCTAATCTACAAACTATACATATTTCATTTCATTTTGGGTCAATTAGGAAGAAGCCAGCTCCTGCTCCTTCTTTTGATTTTGACCCAACAAAATAAAGTGTCCAAGGTAAATTATTTACAACTGCCTTACTGTCACTAATATATACACAATTCTGATTTTCTACATTATTTACAGAATTCTGAAATGCATAATTAGGTTGAATATAAGTGAAATTTGAAATTTGAAACTGTTGTTTTATACCTGTAAATGGAGAATTTGCAACCTTAAATTTCCAAAATTTATCTCATAAGTGTAATTTCCCATGATTGAATCGAAAAATAGCACAGGTTCATTTGGATCATGTAACTCTGTTACCGAATGCTTCAAGTATCTTTCTCTCCCAATTTTGATCTAACTGGATTTACCATTTTTGGGAAGCCATAAGGTTGACCAGTCCATTGAAAAGAAACCATTCATATTTTGTGACCAATCTCTGCTTAGAAATAACCCATACGCATCAAGAATATCAGCAACAACAATGTCTATAATCTGATAAATTGATGGGTTACTTGCTAGCCTAATTAATACACCTTTTATCACTCCTAAAACCCTTACATTTCACCGGTCTAACTGTGTAATTTGAGTTTCACATGGAGTATATTTTGCATTCAGCCTTCGACAAATAGACAAAGCAATTACATTGGATGATGCTCTGGAATCAACCGTACATTTATGCACATTTCTTTTATAAATTTAAAATGTGAGCAAAAAGGGAGGAGTAGTAGACTTTGAATTTTTACCTGTTGGGATTAGGGCAGACCCGAGTTCTATACTTTTGTATTCGCACCAACAAAAGACCAACAGTGTTGGCCCTTTCGGCAATAACCTGCGAACAGGTTGCAGTCTCACGCGAAACAGCTATGGGGTGCCGCAGAATCAGGTTTCTGCAAGCAGAAGAGGGATATTATTGTACCTTTAGCCTTTAACAAATAATGATCATACAATACAGATCTTCGACAATCACTTATATAGCTTCGCAGTTAGATAAACAAACAGTGTCTTGCTTAACCCTTAACTGGGAATTCACGGTGAAGTTAGTATTTAGCAGTGATCTTAATTATCAATTATTCTACTTATCAATGCATAAAAGAACATAACAGAAACAACACAAAAGAACCACAACACAAGATATAACGTGGTTCACCCCCAGTTTAGGGGCTACGTCCACAGAACTGTGTTTTATTCAACTCTTTACAAAAACCACAGTTCTGATCTACGCACTCAGCTGCAGATCCCTTCAATTCCTCAAGCTGCACACTTAGCTGCAGATCTTTGCGCACACAGCTGCAGATCCTCTTAATCACCCAAAAACCATCTGCGCACACAGCTGCAGAGGTCGTCCACGCACACAGCTAGGACTTAACCTTTCTTACAAAACAAGCCTTAGCCTCGCATCAAATCATCTTACATCAAAATACTAACCTGACTCTTTTACAAAAGTGCTTATTTATACAAGTTCACTTATTACAAAACCATGGGCTTAAACCATGGGCACCCCGAACCCTAAACCCTGGACTTAAACCATGGGTTAATTACAAAAAGAGGGCTTTGACTCAACCTCGACACCCCTAAGACTATTTTGAGTCAAAACTCCGCTTACAAGCTTCCACAAAAGCCGTGGAGTTTCCAAAATTAAGGACCGTTAAGGTGCGCGCCCCAACAGGCCCCTAAGACTCACCAATGTCCCGTCCCGGGACACTCTGCTGTTTGTCTGGTGGGATAAATTTGTTAGCGAAGATAGTGAACTGCTTGTTGAGGCCACGCATGATATTGTTAGTTGCTTGCTCCTTCTCCACCAACTCCTGCAATGCTACTGCTGACGCTTCACTAGCCTTTTCCTATGCAAATGAATCATACTCCTTCAGAACTTTGAGCTGGCTGTCCACAGCAATACTCAACTCCAAGGCCTTGTTGACAAGGGGCTGCATAGATTTTTCCAGCAGTGTTGCTTTCATTCTGTATGACTCAATTTCCTGCTGGAGTTCCTTTCTTTGCTTTACCTTGAGCATTTTCTGCATAGGAGGCAGGGTCTTAATTTCCACTTTCACTGCATCCAACTCTACCTGTCGTTGCTTGATGGTTTTCTGCAGCTGTTCTACTTCTGTATTTTCCTGCAGTGTCATCCAGGCGTCGATGCTTTCCTCTAGCAGCTTGGCTGTGCTGCCTACAAGATCAGAGATCTTCGTTGCTGAAGCCTGAATGTCTCTGCGACGCTGCTCCCTGACCTCTGGTGGGCTCTCTGGGATGATGCGTAGTTGAAGCTCCACAATTTGAGCCTCATGCTCTGCTTTGAGCTTCTCTATTTCACTGCGAGTCTGCTGTGCGTAGTCTTTCAGCTTGGAAATTCTTTGCTCCGACTCTTCCTCAGCCTGTATGTCGAAGCCAGGAAGACTTCGACATGCCTCATCCAGTACTCATGCCAAGGTGACCTGCTTATGTTCTGCGTCGCTCTTCCTCTGATCTGCTTCCTTCAACTGTGCTTCGAAGCTCTCACTCTGCTTCATGGTATTTTCCAATTGTATCTGTGAGTAGTTGTCTCATGCTTAGATCTCCTTCATGATTGCTAATTGGCAGAGATGCAACTCCGTCATGGACATCTTGGTGTAATCTATTCCAACTATCATGCTCATCTCTGAGGGAGACGCTGCGTCAGTTATTATGAGTGCTGCGCTTGACACTTGTCCCCTGTTTTCTCTAACTGGCCATTGTCTTGTGTCTGGCCGCGCGCTTACTAGGGTGCTGCTTGCTGCAGCACCAGTTGCTGATTTTTCTGCTAAGTCCTTCAGCTTTGAAATTCCCCGAGCTACGTCGACGAGTGCATCAAGGTGCGTAGCTGCAAACTCTGACCATTTCTTGGTGAGAACTTCTGTGGATTTCGTCAGAGCCTGATCAAGCTCCTCAGTTGTCAGGGTGGTTTCTTCGTCGATATTCTTGTCTTTTGACGCCTTCGTTTTCTTTCGGGACTGAGGTTTGGTCACTTCTTTTGCTTCTCGTGACTTGTGCTTATCCGGCCGATTAGGGTCTGAGACTGTTTTGACAGAATCCTCTTATTCCTCTTCACCTCCGTCATCTCCACCCTAGTCACCTTCACTCTGCTGCGACACACTCTGTTCTTCACTTTCCTCGAGTGGGTCATTCTGCTGCATCTAACTAGGGTCAGCTCCCACATTGGTGACTGGAGGGATTGGAATGTTGGGCTTTGTCCCTGTGTCCATCAACCATTCAGCCGGCCACTGCTAAACTACCGCGAGGATGTCTTCTTTGGTCACCACGTATGGCAACTTCCAGCATGCCTTTTTTTATCTGCGCGGGCCTGGATGAAGACATTGTGCGTGGCGGCCCTGAAGTTTGCCACTCCATCATATTGAGAGAATAGCTCATTACTGAGCCACGGGGTCTTCACGATCTCATATGAGATACTCATCATATAAAAGGCAAACACATAGTTCGTCATCTGCTGGGATGCTTTGTCCTGTGACACCCAGAGATATGCATACCTCGCTGCGCCAGGCATGTTTGGAGGCACAGCAACAAACTGTGCCTCGGTAGGTTCTTTCCATCCTACTAGTGCGATAAGGACTATCAACCAAGAGTAGTGAAAAGGTCTACCTTTCTCCTGCGTGTCGCGGGCATCTTCAAGGAATTCCTTTGCAATGTACGCTGCCCAATTGTAACTGTAGCCTTCAGCACAGTTCGCAGCAATACTGACAATCGGGGCAGGAACTTCATATGGTCTGCACTTTCTCATCAATTTGCAGGCTAAGAGTTCAGCTGCGAAGCGAATGTTTTGGTTCTGAATTGTCGAGGTTTGATACCCTCGCTTTCCTTTCGTTAGGTCAAAGTGGTCCATCATGCTTTGTGCCAGCTTCGTATCTTCATGTTTTGAAGGAAATTATATCCCTCGATCAGGCCCTTCCCTTGGTAAGCCTGTGATCCTATGAATAAGCTCACCATTGATAGGAATTCTTTTGTCTCCTATCCAGAGGTACCCATCATGTACTAATTCCAAGAGCTACTTGACCACTATGGTCACCTGTGTGCTGTGACCAAAGTGGGGAACATCGAGCATCTTCAACAAACCAGCTTTATCTAAGCCAGCAGCCCACTGCTTCACTTTCAGTAATGTCGCTCCAGTCTCTGGATATTTGACGAAGTGCAAGTATGTTCCTGGGGTGAACTGTGGAAACTTCCCACGATCATTCGTATCGTGGTATGCATACTTAAGTCGGTCTATTTTTCCTGTCATGGTTCCGACCAATTGCACACCCTGTAGCAGCGAAGGGGTGCGTAAAGTGAACTTAGCGTTCTGTCACGGTGGTTGAACCCTTGGTCGAACAGGCTGAAGATAAGGTGGGCGCTGCGGTGCAATGTTCTCATCCCCTTCAGATGGGATCTCTGCTGAACCAGACAGATTCATCTTGGGATCCTCCGATGTTTTCCTTGATTGCTTGTGTTTGTCTTCGTTCCACTTAGAGCGTACTTCTGGTTTAAACTTCTTCCTGGTAGATCGTTTCTGCATTGGTTGAGGTGGTGCTGGGGGAGTCTCTTCGTAGGGTGCAGGTGCAAGTGGATGGCTGAAAAGGTTCAGTAGACCCCCCTGTTCAAATTCTCTCACTAATTCCTGAAGCTCACGATCAACTGTCATGGGCTCAATTGTAAAACTCAAGAAACAACGTAATGCGAACTTCACGGGTGTGGGTGTCTTCTTATAGAATCCATCAAAGGAATCTGTCATAACTGTGCATTGAAGACACCAAATTTGACAGAGATCTTGTCCAAACGGCGGTAGGTTTGCCAAAATGTCATTAATACAGGAAGTTAATACAGGTAACGTACCGGCGCCGCCAAATTTGGTGTCCTCCAATGGTCATATTTTCCTTCTTCAGCACAAGCAGTAACTCTGGTTGTGCCATAATGAGGACATTCAACACTTCCCGATACCATCTTCGACATGGCTTTGAACTTCAACCCACGACAGAATGTCTTCAACCGCCTCAATGATTCCTTTTATTTCTGAGAACTTCGTCAGAAATAGGTCCTGATACTCATGGAGAAGTTGGGTCACTTTGCTCACCATTTCTTCATCCCAATAATCTCCAATGATAGCATACTTAGGCTTTCCTTCTGAGCCAATGTTTACTATCCGCGTCTTCAAGAGCTGAGTCACTTCAGGTGCTTCAACTGCTGGTCCATGTACTTCGCAGTGTCCTTCTGACTCGGGGATGTTAATGTTGCGCGGATTATCATCCTCATCAATTGCGAGGTTATAACATTCTACTGCATTAGCTTATTGTTCCTTCCAATCAGGTTGGTATTCTGCTATTTCTTGATCATCAAACACTTTAGTATGGATCAACCTAACAGCTGCGTCCAAAGCAGGACAAACCTCATTAATAGAAAATGTCAGCACAAAACTATCAACAAGACTATCCCAACTTACAGTACCATGGCGAAGCTCGACCTCCGCATACCAGTTCTTTGCTATAGGTTCCAGGGTGTGCACAAACCTATGTACCCATTCTTCACGAGGTACATGCTTCCATGCTTCGTAGCATTGCTCCAAATGTCCTTGAGGACTAGTCTTACCATTAAACCTACTTCGCACCTCTTGAGGTTGATCCCTGAATCTTAGTCAAAGGGACTTTTGGCACGCTTCCCAACTATGAATGTACTTTTTATGACCATTCCACCATCTGGATGCTATGGCTCTGAATGCTGAATCAAGACTCTCCATTTTCTGTGAATCTGGTACCTACTCTAAGAATTATATAATAAAATTTGTTGGGTCTGTCAAGCCATCAAAGGTAGGCAAGTCTCTTGTCTGTGAACCAAGCCATCTGAGAGACTTGGTAATTCTTGCACATCGGTGTCCATGTAGTTCATAAATTCTATTCTGCCAATTCTCTAGACCGTCATCTGAATCCGTCATGCAGGAGCTGTCGCACTGGCAATCCATGATACCTTCGGTAGTAGGATCAACATAATATTCTTCCTTAGCTGTGATGTTGTAGATATGGTCAAAAACATCCTGATATTCATCTCTGAGTAGTTCTGTGTACCTTTCTCCTTGAGAAGGTTCCAGTGGCACTATGACTCTCAAACCTTTCCCTTCGAAAGTCATCTGTCTCTTCTTAAGGTTAATGACTGCAGCATTGTCTATGGACCACTCAATGCCTAGCAAAGCTGGGTAGGGGTTGCTATCATCGATTATCTCAATGACTTCAAAGTCTGCTAAAGTACTGACCCCATCAATATCTACTTAGACACTAGGGAATATTCCTAGGGGCACAATCTTCTGCTGATTGGCTAATATCAACTGTATAGGAGACCATTCAAGGGTAGGTTTTCCCATTTGTTCCCATGTTTGTTTAGTTAAGACATTTACTTCAGATCCTAGGTCCAGAATGACATCATTCATGTCATATTCTCCTATCTGAGCATGCAATCTCATTTCTCTTCCAGTTCTTCTGACTCTATTAACAGTTTTTTCCTTACTAGAGCTTCGCTGAGGTTCGCAAGAAGCAATAACTTTCTATAACTCATTTAAAGCATTCTGATTTCTTAAGAGCTTCATGCAACTCTATAAAAATGAAGACAGTGTACTTACTTTATCCGTCGAAGCTTCTTGAGATTGTGACTGCTACTGATGTTGTTGCGTAGGTGCTACTGGTGTGCTCAGATCAGCAAAGTCTTTTTTGGCTTCCAGAAATGTCTCTTTTTCTCTTCCCACATCGAAGGTTGGAATTTTCTCTGGGGCCTTATGAACCCAATCCTCATCAGGTTGTTTCTCCTTATTCTGTATTTGCATCGTAGCGCCACTCCTTGTAACAACATTAATGGCTGGAACAGGTCTTTGTTCTACAGCAATCATATGAATATTCTGAGTGGGAGCACTATTTCTTTCTTGTATCTTGGCTATCAGCTACGGGCATTGCTCAATCACACGGTCGACTACTCTGCAGTATCGACATGTCATAGTTGGGTTCCGACAGTCTCTAGCTAGATGTCCTGCCTGATTATAGTTATAGCACACAACCTGGCCTCGACCTCTTCCAGGAATACCACCACGACATGACCTCCAAAAGTACCTCTACCTGATGTACTACCACGGTAACCATATCCATAATTTCCTTGTCCATCGTTTTGTACCCTATAAGCGTCATAGGTTCGTTCTCTCATGAGGTCAAAACTGCAACATTCATCTTCGTTGTGTCCCACTGACTTACAGAACTTGCAATAGGGGTTCTTAGGTACTTGCACATATCTTTGCAGCAGATAGCAGTCTTTAGGTCGATGCTGGCCAGTTGTCCTACAGATCTCACAATATAGAACACTAGGGTTGAATGGGTTTGGCGCACCGAAATTCAGGTAATTTCTTACCGCAGGACATTGTTCCTTGTCATGTCCTTATGTCTGACATCGTGTACACCAAACCTCTTCTCGAACAGCTTTTCCTTTCTTCATGTCATGCAGCTCCAAGGCCATTTCTGCTAACTGCGCTTGTATTTGAGCAATACCAGAATTATCTTCGACAAGAGCTGTTTCAAGCTTCATAGAAATTTTGAAAGCCTCTTGCTGATTAGCAACCTTCTGTTGCATGAGTAGAGTCCTAATATGCGGTAACAAAGCTGCAATGAACCATTCCTTATGTTGCGCTGGTCCAATAGTGAAACTGACTTGATCTAGCAGAACTTTGAACCTCTGATCAAAGTCCCACACTGATTCTCCTCGCCTCTGCTGAATTTCCTTTAGTTCAGTGATACACTGCGACTCTGATTTAGGCTTCTTAAATTCGTTTATCATTTCTGCTTTTATATCAGCCAAGACATGGTTCTGAGTACTGGAAAACTTCATGAACCAGGTCAAAGCGCAGTCTCTAAAAGAAGTAACTAGCTGCGCTCTTCTTGTATCTTGATCTGTAATGTTCTTAGCAGTCCACACGGCTTCACATAAGAACCAAAATTGTTCTGGATCCTCTGATCCAGTTCCTTTAAAGACTGGGAGCTTAATGTCGTCATTCATATGGGCCATCGTGGATCTAGGGGGAAGGGAGGGGGACTGCTAGTAGATGGGGGGAACTTACTAGGGTAGATTGACCTGTGACAGGAATACTCGGGCTAGGGTTACTTTCAGACTGCGACGGGTTCCCAGGGATAACAGGTCTTCGCTGCGGGGTTACCGGAGGGTTTCCAACAAAAGGGTTTTCGTCGAGCGTCAGGTCTACTGAACTTACAGGGGTATACTCGGTATTCTGACCTAGGGTATAAGATCCAAAATTCCTCTTGTATCTTTTACCACTTCACAGCGAACCACTTTGCTCGTCGAAGTCACTTTCACTTCCAAACATAAGTTAGTACTACTAAATCTAACAGTCTGATTCAATGAGCAATATACATTTTTCAGCCAATAGCATTTTAAGTTTAAAATTAAATGAATTCAAGTACTTACCCCTTGGTCCTTTGAAAAACTGTCGTTCGGCTTCGTTGAAGGAAGCACTTGTGTCGATGGCGAACTCCGTCACAAATGCTTCAAGGGTTCGCGTTGTCCAGAAATCAACAGCTCGGGATATCTCGTTGTTCACCCTTTTCAATATATTAATTCTTGCGGGGGTCTAATCAGGAAACTGACCTTCTTGGAAGTTCGTCTTTCTCTCTGTCAACCTGGATAACCACTGGTGCAACTCTATGTGGATACTACCAAAGAAAATTTCATAAACATCAGAAAAAATGTACCTTTGTAAAAAGTCGTCTGAACTATGACATGGATCTTTGTTCTCTTGTTCCGCAAATTTCAGATAAGTCTCTTCAATCCAATCACCGATTTCTTTCACTGAGGGTCTCCAAAACATAGCCTTCTAGGTACGACGTAAACCCCTCTTGAGCAGATACTGAGTTCAACCGGCAATGAAACCAATTTTTTGGGCTTAGGGCATACCCGGGTTCTATACTTTTGTCTTTGCACCAACAAAAGACCCACAGTGTTAGCCCTTTCGGTAACAACCTGCGAACAGGTTGCAGTCTCACCTGAAACAACTATGGGGTGCCGTGGAATCAGGTTTCTGCAAGCAGAAGAGGGATATTACTGTACCTTTATCCTTTAACAAATAATGATCATACAATACAGATCTTCGACAATCACTTATATAGCTTCGCATTTAGATAAACAAACAGTGTCTTGCTTAACCCTTAATTGGGAATTCACGGCGAAGTTAGTATTTAGCAGTGATCTTAATTATCATTTATTCTACTTATCAATGCATAAAAGAACATAACAGAAACAACACAAAAGAACCACAACACAATATATAACATGGTTCACCCCCAGTTTAGGGGCTACGTCCACAGAACTGTGTTTTATTCAACTCTTTACAAAAACCACAGTTCTGATCTGCGCACTCAGCTACAGATCCCTTCAATTCCTCAAGCTGTGCACTTAGCTACATATCTCTGTGCACACAGCTGCAGATCCTCTTAATCACCCAAAAACCCTCTGCGGACACAGCTGCAGAGGTCGTCCATGCACATAGCTGGGACTTAACCTTTCTTACAAAACTAGCCTTAGCCTCGCATCAAATCATCTTACATCAAAAGCCTAACCTGACTCTTTTACAAAAGTGCTTATTTATACAAGTGCACTTATTACAAAACCATGGGCTTAAACCATGGGCACCCCGAACCCTAAACCCTGGACTTAAACCATCGGTTAATTACAAAAAGAGGGCTTTGACTCAACCCCGACACCCCTAAGACTATTTTGAGTCGCAACTCCGCTTACAAGCTTCCACAAAAGCCGCGGAGTTGCCAAAATTAAGGACCGTTAAGGTGCGCGCCCCAACATTACCTATCAATGAGCTTTTATCAGCTATTAGCTTTCCTTTATCTTTAGAAATTAAATCATTGTTGGAATTAGTACTAGCAGTTGCATTTCCTTGAGTATTTTGAGTAAGTGAACTCATTAAAGGAGTTATAAGAGGACCATTAGGCATGGGATGTATCTAAAGTAGATCATACATACTGATATTTGCACGAATCTTTTTCAAATCTTCTATAATATCATATTGCAGATATTTGGTCACTCTATATGCCAGTTAATTAAAATGATCATGCAGAATGCTCAATATAAATTGTCAACCCAAGGTAGTATTTTTATTTCAAAGATAACTCACATTGTCTGTGCTTAAACACTAAGTAGTTGATGACTGAATAAACTGTCCTACTTATCTATTTTGTCAAAATCCTCCCATAATCAAACTGAACTAAACTACCTATTTAAGAATTCAGAATTGCAATCACTTCCTACAACTTCAATCCAGCAATGAATGATTTCTGAAATAAATATCTAGAATTACTTTTGCAGAAAGTTAAATCCTAATTTACCAGACTATATGTAGATCCATTGTAGATAGCTAATCCAACCTTAATATAAGAATAATAAATAACAAGAATTGAATCAACGGCTCTAGACTATAGTCTACCTGAATTAGCAAACCTAAGCAAGACAAGTAATTGAAAGAAACTAAGGGAGAGTTTGATTGTTACAACTATCACACACATGCATAAAAGAATTAACCTACATAGTCGACTATCACACCACACTGTTGCAGCTTAAAGGAAATGAAATTACTGAGTATTCAAGGAAACACAACGATTAACATGACTGTTGCAGCTACTAAAACAAATGCATACAATGTAACATCCACACCACATAACTAATTAATCAAACATCTAATTAACTCAGCGATCTCTGTGGGAAGGTGGGCCTAGCCTTCGAATAGAGATGCCTGAACTAACACAAGTTAAAACACGGAGATGTGAAGAATCCTGCTCCTTGTATTAAAATGGTGAAATGAAGGTATAGTCTCTGTTATAGCTTACACAATAAAATCTGATCTTGTCCAACCCCTAGCTCTGAATACTTCCCCATACTTATACATCAACAATTATAACCCTCATCCACTAATATCGGACAGCCATGAAGATCTACAATCTTCAGGCTGCTCTGTTACATCCATTATTACAGCTGTGGGAGGAATTAAATAGAGGTAGGGAATATAGCAAAATCTATTGCCCAAGCCAGTAAATAAATAACATAACCAATGTAAGAGAGGCCCTGATGATTGCAGCTAAATTCAAGCAGTGGCGCGATGTTGTAGCTAAGTCTGTTGCAGTTGTTTCTGTCGCAGCCATATCTGTCACAGCCCGCATGGAATGATGACCCTTGGTTGGATTCACGTGTAGAGACAGGATTGGAAAGTCACGACTGATAGTGAATGCTCATATCCTCTTTGGACCACTCGGGCTACTGCAAATGTACTCTTTCACAGCTTGCACTATCTTTGTGAAATCATAATGAGTTAGCATAATTCAAGAAGCAAAGTCCTGATTATAGTAATCATAAGCATTAATAAGATGAAACAATAAATAATCATGCCTGTGAAGATTCAGGGCTCAAGTGAGGAAAGAATGTCTCTTTGGTGCACAAAATGGAATAAGACAAGACAAACAGGGTATAAGGGATGTGGTTGAAAAGGGGCATTTTGGGACCCAACATCTCCCCACAACTGCTCGGTTGCATTTCCTCATGTAACAACCTCCACTAGTCTGAATCAGAATCTCGAACTGTTCCTCTCTCATGGAGAGATGAAAAGTTGTAGGAGGATTCAGGTAATTCCCTCCCATCTAGATATCCATTATGGGCAACCCAATTTTTCCAACGCTGCCTTTCTTCTGCTTTTGTCAATGAAAAATCTTCCCTATATGGTTTTGCTGGCAACCAAATAAGCAGGAATTTGAATTTAAGTCCCAACTAGTTAGGTCCACATTTCCTCATACAAACGACATACCCTTCAACCCTAGGGAGATCCTGTTTAAAATTATTGAATCAATAAGGGTCCCTTTTCTTAATTGATGAAGGGGAAGCCTTCCACCTATGCTTACTGCCCTCCAAAGCCAAAAGTTGTTTCCTGGAAATATGGCTAACACAAGTGGAGATGGCTTTCTCTTGAAACTCGACCAGCTGCTGAGTCTGGATGGGATATTTAAGCCTATGTGCTTGATGATTACGAACAAGGCGAGGGGATTGAGGTTCACACCGAATCTAGAGATTAGAGTGAGCCTCATTATGATAATTTTTCTGAAATAAATCCTCCCATTGTACATGGTTGCTGACAAAAGAAGAAAATTCCCTCAGCTGAACATAACCTAGGTGAGGAGTAGGATTTGAATATCGGTCCAAGGGGCAAACCATTTCATGTAAATAAATCTCACACAAAATATTCTGCTCGATGAAGCTACTTTTCATAAAGGTTTCCAAAAATTGGTTTGAATATGCTACTTCATAAGGTCTCCCTTCTTTTAGTGCCTTCATCTTAAACCAAGTGAACTGTTCATATAAAAATACAAGATATGAGGGAGATGGAGCTCTGGAGCTCATCACTTCTTGGGAGAGAATGTACAGTTGGTATTTCTCCTTTTGCATGGACTTGAACTTCTTCAAATCCTTCAATTATTTTTGTACTTCTTCCCAATGCTACTTCTGGAATATTAGCTCTTCTTCCCATGTTTCCCTCAATTCACTGATAGTATTCCTATGTTGAACAATGGGAACCGTTCCTTTCTGATATCTATCCACCTCACTTTTCCATTTCTTTACTTATATTTTCAGCAGTGAGATTTCTTCTATTAGACCTAGAATCTTTTCCTCTCCTGCGTCCTTCTCCTCATCAAAATCTAAATTGACAAATTCTTAGGAAGATTGCGTCCATACCTTATTACCCAATGTTTCAGCCTGATTGTTCTGGATCGGAAGTGAAACAACTTCCTCTTCTACCAGTGGTACAACAACTTATGCCTACCAGTGTACTTCTTCAATCAATTCTAAGGATGTTGGTCCTTGTGTGACAACACCTTCTTCCCGAAACCCCTTTTTTTCAACTCCAACAGCCAATGGTGAAGATGTTGGTTCTTGTGTAATAGCTTCCTGCTCTTCCAGATCCTCTGGAAACTTGTGTTGCTCTTGAGTTACTTCCATATCCCATGAGAGATCAGGTTGGTCCCCGATTATTTCAGCATCCCCAAATATATGAGACTGGTCCCCAAATGCTTCAGTGTCCCCAGATAGATGAGACTGGTCCCCAAATGCTTCAGTGTCCCCTGATGGTTGGGACTGCATCTGTTCATCATCTCCTAATTCCACATCAGGGATTATGTCCACCTCGAGATTAGTTTCCCCCAGCCAAATGGGAGTCTCAGTAATGTTTTTTTAGGATGTTGGTTCTTGTGTGACAACATCCTGATCAACTTCAACATTTTCCTATTGTTGAAGTTCTCCCTCCACTAGTTCTGTGTCCTGGTATTGTTCTGGGGTGATAGTAAAAACTCCTAGGTTCGAGTCAGAGATTATTTCAACCTCTGGCTCACTCACTTCCAATTGAGTAGCAGCTTCAACAAAAATTTCTAGGTTTTTTGGTTTTTGTGTAACAACACCCTGTGACTAAGCCTGAAATTGATCACATTCCCTTACCTCTAAATCGGGGATCCTTTCCACTTCTGGTTCTTCTTTATCTCTCAATTCCCCGCAGCTGTTCCTCTCTCTTATCCAACTGCCTGTGTAGGTTTTTGTGCCACAAATTCATGTGCTGTGACTTTGTATCTTGATTGACTAAATATTTCTCCACACTCGGGGAAAACTACTTTTTTCAATTCATCACCTTCCTCAGCCGGAAGTGATCCTTCAATCTGATCCGTAGCTTCCACCAGTGTGTGCAATCTCCTTTCCATTTGTTTTTGACATGTTTCCTTCCATCTTTTTGCTTCCTTTCGAAGCACTTCCACCTCTTCCTTCAATTGACCATTTTCAAACAGAAGTCCCTCAATTTGAGGTTCCTCTGCAACAGGTTGTTGTGGGGCAGCATTTTCCTTAGGTCTCAAGATGGGAAATTCAATGTTTCCTTCGATGTTTGCCCATTTTTCCCGCACTGCTTCTGTTGTTGCGACTGATCCGATTCTCCTTCTTCTCACTGGCCTTGATGCTTGCACCTCCTCCTTTGATCGTCTTCTCTTCCTTTGTGGTAGAGGGGCTTCCAATTCTGCATCTGATGTAGAAGGAATGTTTCTTATTTCAATGTCTTCTCTGGTCTCTACCATATTTGTTTCCTCGTCAATAAGAGCTCCCATCCATTCCAGAGAAGATTCAATGGTGAAAACCTCTAAATTTTCTTCTGTTATCATAGCTCCTACAGCTTCAGCTTCAACTGTCGCAGCATCCAATGCTGCTCCATCTTCAACTTCTGCTAACAGAGCTCCCAAATCCTCTATCCCTTCTGTAGGGTTTGTTGTTTCTACATCCTTACCTAATTCTTCTTCTTGGTTATCGGATTCTGTCTCATCCTCTTCTTCCTAATTATCTGATTCTATCTCCCCCCAACTGAATTGGAGGGACTCCGGTCCTCCCGTCCTTCTGCCATTCCCCCCAACTACGCTGGTTCCTCCTCTTCTTCCTGTATTTGAACACCCCGTGAGAGTGCAGGTGCTTCAACTTCATGCCCTATTGGAACACCAGGAAAAAGTACATGTCCCTGGTTTATTTGAGGTTGGCCAGTAAACTGCTCCCAGGTTTGGTTTCTCTTAGCTAGGCCCTTAAGATGAGCAATTTGATCAGGGCGTGATGGGTAAGGGACAAGTATGGGTGTCTGGCCGATTTCACAAATCCCGCCATATGATGCAAGTATTTAAATACATAAAAGGGCATATTGATTAAATCCCTATGGCATAAATGAGACAATAAAGGGAATTCATAGAAATACATAGTTTGATATCTACCTTCACACGTAATGTACTTCTTCAAGAATACCGCCACTTCATTCCATGGATGAGGCAATGACTATAATGCTATCCCCCTCTTCACTTGGCGAACCTATTCACCTGCTAGCAGAAACTCCCGCATTGCAGTAGCATTTCGGATTCGTCTTCCAAACCAAGCTCTTCCACTTTGAGGAAGGCTCGTGACCTCTGCTACAATCTCCTCAGTACCTTCTATATGTAAACCCCTGACCTATGAATGGGTTTCTGTGAGATTCAAAGAAAACTGCAGAACTGTTTCTCGATGAAAGCGACTTAATCATTGGAAAAACTCAGTCCATCCAGCAGCTGCGAAGATGGAAAAAACCTCAGCATTTCTGCGTAATTCCTACATGTTTGTAGGTTCGTGTCTGGCTGAAATACCCATGGTTCCTTTCCCTTTGAATGTTGGTATCAGTTCAACAATTTACAGGCCCAGTAACGGAGGTTACAACACAATGTCATGTACGAATAGCTGATGTTGGGGTTGGGAAAATTAGGAAAGCTGAGACAGTCGTAAGTAGGGAATCATTGGTAAGATTTGGCCCCAAATTAGGAAAAAGGTGACAGCCGTAAGATAAGCTCAAGTACCCATAAGATCGTGCGGATGGACAGTTAACGAAGCATGGGTATAATGAAAGGTATAAAAAGGTGAGCATGATTAATTTTGTCAAATCTACTTAATGCTTAATCATGTAAATAATCGAAACCGTACCTTAGCAATTATGTGATGATCCGTGACTTCTCAAGATATTATAGCATGTCAAATGTTGCCATCAATTTTAAACATAATTGCACACGTGTTGTGATGATGTTCCTTCCGGCAAACCAAAAACTATCTTTTCAACATTGACTGAGACATAACTAAATTTGTCGGGTGATTCAAAATCAACAGAATCACGGGCGGCAGAAATCCCATACAAATATGAAGGATTCGCAGCCCTTCTGTGGATAAATCTGGAGGATTAGCATCTGTGAAAGATAGGAAATCTACTGGAATTTGGGGAGTCGCCGTCCGTGAGAAATGGGAAAATTCTGCTAAAATTAGCGGAGTCGCAGCCGCGAAAAATAGGAAAAGTCTGCAAAAATTAGTAGAGTCGCAGCTGTGAAAAATAGGAAAATTTTGCTAAAATTGGCGGAGTCGCAGCTCCGCGAAACAAAAAGATAGGCAAGTTTTACGAATTCACAGTTGCGCGAAACGAAAAAATAGACAGGTTTTACGGAGTCGCAGCTGCATGAAACGAAAAAATTGGTAGATTTTACGGAGTCACAGTTGCGCGAAATGAGAAAAATAGGCATATTTTTACGGAGTTACAGCTACATGAAACAAAAAATGGGAATATTTTACAGATTCGCAGCTGCACGGAACGGGAAAATAGGAAGATTTTTACGGAGTCGCAGCGATGCAGAACGAGCTAATAGGAATGTTTTACAGAGCATAGCTACGCAGAATTGTTCATCACTCAAATTATTTTCTTCTTCATGGAGCTTTTTCCAAGGTAGGAAATTAGAACAGGGGTTCATAGTCGTCAGGCCCAGTCATGACCATTGATCCTAAGTCAATTCCTACACAGATTCTTCGAAAAAAAACTATCAAGCGTAAAGAAAACAAAGCAAGAAGAAATAAAAACAGCAAACATCAATTTATTTATGTACAAAAAATTATTTTGTGTGGAAATCACAGTGACTTTATAAAGATTGACAGGGGAAGAGAAAGATTGCTTCCCTTGCGCTAACTGGTATCCCAAATCAGCTGCAACATGTGAAATAAACGCGTCCCCTGAGATTGGTTTGTGGTACAGTCGCAGCCTGTGACCATTAGCAAATAATGGTGTATGGTTTTCTTCAATGGTGATCAGGCGGACAGTACCATTATCAAACACTCTGTCTATCTGATATTGACCCAACCATCTTGTGCACAGCTTACCTTTGAAGTCCCTTTTGAACCTTGAATCATATAATAATGCCCAATCTCCTTCACATAAGACTTTTTTCTTGATGAACCAATCGTGCCATTTGGATCACTGCTGCTAAATCAATGTTGTTTGATCCACTGCAGCTATATGTTTTTCATTAAGTTCATTTAATTGATTCAGTATACTCCTATGTGCCTCTATTACATCCAAGTTTACCTCCATGGTCATCCTCAAAGTCTTGATTTCGAACTTGATAGGGAAGACAACACTCTTACCATACACCAAGTCATAGGGGGATAACCCTGTAGTATTGCGCCAAGTAGTGGGATATTCCCACAATACATCTGGAAGCCTGTCAGCCTAGTCTCTACGATGGCTTCTAACTGTTTTAGTAAGGATAGATTCGATAACTTTATTGGTACTTTCCACCTGGCCATTGGATTTGGGATGGTAAGGTGAATTTATCCTATACTGAATATGGTACTTCTGTAGCAAAGCTTCAAATTTGTGTGACACAAACTGTGGTCCTCCATCTGTGATTATTTCCTTAGGTACTCCAAAACGAGTGAATATTTCCCTGTACAAGAAGTCTATTACAGCCTGGTCATTGGATTTCACCAACGCCACAGCCTCCACCCATTTTTTCATGTAGTCGGTGCAAACTAAAATGTAAGCTTTCTACTTCGAGGAAGGGTTGATACACCCAAAAAAATATAAGGCCCATCTGTCAAAGAGTTCAACCACCAACTGTGGTTGCAAAGGCATTTCATCCAATCTATTAGGTTGGCCCATTCTATGAAAGCTGTCACAATCCTGGACGTACTTCTTCACATCCCTAAAAATTGTTGGCCAATAATATCCCATTCTTAACACCTTATGACCTGTCCTTTTATCTGCAAAATGTCCCCCTTCAAGATATGGAAGACTTCATCCTCCCTGACACATCTTCTGATCTCAAAATCAAGACCTCTATAGAAAATATGACCATCTATCCAACAATACCTGGAACATTGTTGAATCATTTTCCTTTTCTCTCTCTTTGTTAAATGTGTCGGAAGCTTGTCTGCAGCCAAGTAGTTAGGAACATCTGCATACCAAGGGGAATGAGATAAAACTACAAATAAATGTTCATCTGGGAAAGAATCTTCAACTGGTGAACTGTCATCACTGTTAGTAAAATGAGATAAAAAATCAGCAACAACATTTTCTTTCCCATGTCTGTCAATAATGGTAATATCGAACTCCTATAATAGTAACAGCCATCTAGTTATCCTAGCATTTGTAACTGGCTTGTTCATTAAATACTTGATGGCTGAGTGGTCAGTGTGTACAAAGGTGGGATTTCCAGTGATGTAATGCCTGAATTTTTTAATGGAGTAGACAATGGCTAAAAATTCTTTCTCTGTAATAGTGTAATTGAGTTCAGCAGGAGCCAATTTTTTACTAATGCAGTAAATTGCATATGGTGCTTGACCATCCTATTGTCCCAACACTGCTCCAATGGCAGTGTCAGAGGCATCTGAAGAAATGTGGAAAGGAAGAGCCCAATTGCGCCCCCTTAAGATAGGAGTTGTAGACAACCTCTTCTTAAGTTCAGTGAACGTTGTCTGGCATGCATCATTCCAAATAAACTATACATCCTTCATCAATGAGGTAAATAAAGGAGAAGTTATTTTGGAAAATTTTCTATAAATATTCTACAATAACGGGCATGTCCTAAAAAGATGCGTACCTCTTTATGTGTTCCAGGAGCGGGTATATTTTGAATTACCCTAATTCCTAGATACCATTAGTAGAGATAAAGTGCCCCAGTACTACACCCTCGCTCATCATCATATGGCACTTTTTAGTGCTCAAAGATAGTTGGTTCTGCTCACATCATGTTAAAACCTTCTCTGATTTTTTCAATGACTCCTCAAAGTCACTTCCATATGGGGTAAAGTCATCCATGAAAATATCCATACTGTCATTGACCATCTCTGAAAAGATGTCGATCACAACTCTCTGAAAGGTGGTTGTTTCATTGCACAAACCAAAGGGGAGTACCCTGTATGCAAAGGTACCCCAGGGACAGGTGAAGGTGGTCTTGTCTTGGTCCTCGGGAGCAGTCTGGATCTGATTGTACCCGCTAAACCCATCCAGAAATGAGAAGAACTTCTTCCCATACAGGGTGTCAAGTACCTAATCGATGAAAGGCAAAGGAAAGTGATATTTCTGTGTTTCCTTGTTTAAATCTCTGTAATCTACGCAGACTCTCCATTTCCCATTCTTTTTGGGTACTATCACGAGTGGAGAAACCCACTCGCTGTCTAAGATTGGGTATATAAACCCTGCTTCCAATATTTTTTGAATTTCATCCTTCAATATGTCCCTAATATTGGGTTTCATCCTTCAGTGTGGCTGGCACATAGGTTGGGAGTCAATCTTGCTATAAATGTGGTGGGTACACAGATTAGGAGGGATACCCTTCATATCTGTGTACTCCCAAGAAAATTCCCCCTTAATCTTTTTCAAGAGAGTGATCAAGTGTTCTTGCTCATCATGAGCGAGATTGGGATTGATATTCAGTGTTTTTCTTGGATCTATCTCAACGAGAACACTTTTCAAATTTTTTAGCACTGGAATTATGTGGGTGTCACTGACTAATGTCTCCTCTGTGATATTTTCTTACTCTTCTTCACCTAGGGTACTATTCAGGATCTGATACATTTGATTGTTGACAGAAGTGGGCTCACTGATGAAAGTATTAATGGCTTCTCCTCTATTTCATCCTTGAAAGTCAAGGCCTTTCTTATTGTTAACAGTGGCTAAACGCCCTCCTCTTCCTCTAGATCCATCCATAATGGAGTTTCAGCTTCTAGACTAGGTCGAGCTGGAGGATACAGGGTCAGGTTATTTGTTTCGATCCCATCTGAGATGGTCATAGACCCTAACCGAAAGCTGATGCAAGCATATGGTGTGGCTAACCAGGGTCTTCCTAGGATCAGCGGGTGTCCCGCTAGTTGCGACTTGGGTTGTAAAACCAAGAAGTCAACAGGGTACTCCCATGAGTCAACTGAGACGATAAGGTCATCCAATATTCCCTTGGGTTTGATAATGGACCTGTTAGCTAGTTCTAGAATGGTATGGGTTGGCCGAAGATTGGTGAGCCCAAGTTTTTGTACAGTTTATATGGTCATAATATTAATAGTTGCACCTATATCTACCAGCACATTCGGTATCTATGTGTTTCCAATCTGTACTGTGACAGTAGGGTTCCCAGGGTCATCATATTTGGCTAGGAGAGTTTTTCCCATTATCAATTCAGATAGTTTCCCTAATACATGGATAGTGGGAGGATCTCTGGGTTTTCTACCTGGTTTTCTTACACATAGGTCTCGAACTATTTTGGCGTAAATAGGCACATCATGGAGGGCCTGCAAAAGTGGAATTTTGACATAAATATTTTTCAACTCTCCTAAGAGTTTAAACTGAGGTTGTTCCATTGCTTTCTGTAGTGTCAGTCTTTCAGGATATGGCGGTTCTCTAATTAGCTGTTTAGGCTGTGTTTCAATAGTTGTTTCTCTGTGTGTTTCAGCTAGTGTCTCAGTAGGACTTTTAGCATCCTCAATAATGGGGACCGTTGTGTGGGATAAGTAACGTTGGTTCATCCTTTCTTTAGTCATAGAGGATGGAACGTCCTCAATGACTAGAAGCTCCACTACCCTCCCCGATTGTAAGCATATGTCATTACAGAGAACTAGAGTAATGGAGTAAGCGAGCATGTTGGCAATCTCAAACTGGTGGACTGCTTTATTGTTTGGGTTGGGGTTAGGTTGAGCAGGCAGTTGCAGTCTTATAGGCATATTAGGTGCAGCATTGTTCTTGAGTTGTAGCTTCGGCTACTGGTACTGCTGGTATGGCTGAGGGTATTGTTGAGGAGGGTATTGTTGGTGAGGAAACTGTTGGTGAGATTTGCTATGGGGAAACTAGTTTCCTGGATGGAAGTTCCTCCACACAAGAGACCAAGAATACTATTGGTTTGGTGGATGTGTCCAAGGGTTCCAGGAGTTGAAATTCCACATAGGAGGTTGAGAAGGATTCCATTGAGGGTTGGAATAGGGTGAAGGGAATTGTGTATTCATGTGATCCATATTATTCCAATTATTCATATTATTCGAGAATGGAAATGAGTCTAGAATCACACCTTGGTTTCAAGGTTGCCAAGGCTTTTTCTGGGCGATGAAGTAGGTTGGTTCCACGTCTGGAGTTGATTCTTGCAGAACTTCCTTCACTTGAGGTAGTGAGGGGCACTCCTTTGTATCATGGTTCAATTCATAGAGCTGACACACTTCTACCTTGTCGAGGGGGAACTCCTTCAGGGGATGTTTCTTCCTGCATTTGCGGCAAAATACACCAAGTGTTAGATCCTCTACTGCTTGTTTATGCTTTTCCCTCAAAACATCTATTTCTGAGGAGATGGAACTCATCATTTCTGTTTTGAAGTTCTAAGGTTTCCTATTTCTGCTTGGGTGGCTCCTCCATTGGATGAATTCTATGTTATGTCGAAGACATCTCGTTCCAATTTGTCCCGTTTGTTGGTCCTGGAAGATCCTCTGGAATACCTTCTGCATAATTCCACAATATTTTCAAAGGATTCCTTTGAGATATCCCCCTTTACCAGCAGGTTTAACATACATAGGCAGTCTTCGCTAATCCCATGAAGTAGGATTATCTTGAGCACATATAACCTCATATTAGTCTATATATCCCTCTACACAATGTACAAGAGCCTCTCAACAAAATATTCCAAACTTTATTCATCCATTTGTACCATCTTGAATAGCTCTTCTCTTTTATCTTTAGTGTTGCAGTACTCCTGGTATTTCTCCAGGAACACCTATTTCATTTGGTCCCACATGGTGATAGTTTCACCACCCATGCTCATGAACCAACGTAATGTGTTATCCTTCAAAGTAGCAGGGAAAATTTTTAACTTCTACTCAATGGGAGCGTAGTCATAGCTGTGACAGAGGATGTCAAACTCAAAGAGGAATTGATCCGGATCCTCTGTGGCCTTTCCATGAAAACAAGGTAATACTGATGGTGATATGTTTTTCATGGGAGATTTTCCAACTGGCTATCAAATGGGGAACTGGAGTGTGGAAATTGTCCCCTCAAGTGGGGGATCATCATCATTGTGATGATTTTCCCCCATCAACTCTTCATGATCTTCCGGTTCACATCTGTTATTCATATTTTCTTCTTTTCTCTCACGCTTTTACTTCTTCTAATCTTCCTTCTTCTTATGAAACTATATCCACTCCTCCTTTGTCACCCCCTTCCTGTTAATGTGATAAATCATGTCTCCATCACCTACTCCCACAGCACTAACTCTGTCTTCCTCCGCAGGGACACCTGAGGGTGGCGCAGCTCCTCCTGTGTTCTCCACTGTGGAAATTGATGCTTCTACCCTGGGGGTAATTTGGCTTCTTCTGATGAAGGACCCCTGATGGTGAGCTTTGGTAGAGGAATTGGTTCTGGAAACCAAATCGTCAATGAATGTTCTTCTTCCCAATGCTAGATTTCTTCCACGGCCTCGACCACCTGCAATGTTAGTATTATGGGAAGTTCTGGGGGTTATAGGAATGTCACGTTGTACTCTTCTTGTATTCATGCAAACTTAAAAACTGAAGAAAAATGAATAGATGAAACTACTATGTTTTCTAATAATTACCTTCCCCAACAACGGCACCAAAATGTTGGTCACTCTATATGCCAGTTAATTAAAACCATCATGCAGAATGCTCAATATAAATTGTCAACCCAGGGAAATCTTTTTATTTCAAAGATAACTCACACTATATATGCTTAAACACTAAGTAGTTGATGACTGAATAAACTGTCCTACTTATCTATTTTGTCAAACTCCTCTCATAATCAAACTGATCTAAACTACCTATCTAAGAATTCAAAATTGCAATCACTTCCTACAACTTCAATCCATCAATGAATGATTTCTGAAATAAATATCTAGAATTACTTTTGCAGAAAGTTAAATCCTAATTTATCAGACTATATGCAGATCCATTGTAACTAGCTAATCCAACCTTACTCTAGGAATAAGAAATAACATGAATTGAATCAATAGCTCTAGACTATAGTCTACCTGAATTAGCAAACCTGAGCAAGACAAGTAATTGAAAGAAACTAAGGGAGAGATTGACTGTTACAGCTATCACACACATGCATAAAAGAAATTAACCTACACAGTCGACTGTCACACCACACTGATGCAGCTTAAACGAAATGCAAGTACTGAGTATTCAAGGAAACACAACAATTAACATGAATGTTGCAGCTACTGAAACAAATGCATACAATGTAACATCCACACCGCACAACTAATTAATCAAACATCTAATTAACTCGATGATCTATGTGGGAAGGCGGGCCCAGCCTTCAAATAGAGATGTCGGAACTAACACAAGTTAAAACACAGAGATATGAAGAATCCTACTCCTTGTATTAAAATGTTGACATGAAGGTACAGTCTCTGTTACAGCTTACACAATAAAATCTAATATTGTCCAACCCCTGGCTCTGAATACTTCCCCATACTTATACATCAACAATCATAACTCTCATCCACTAATATTGGGAAGCCATGAAGATCTACGATCTTCAGGATGCCCTGTTACATGCGGTTTTACAGCTGTGGGAGGAATTAAACAGAGGCAGGGAATATAGGCAATTCTATTTCCTGAGCCAGTAAATAAATAAAAGAACCAATTCAAGAGAGGCCCTGATCATTGCAGCTAACTTCAAGCAGTGGCGCGATGTTGTAGCTAAGTCTGTTGCAGCCTTGTCTGTTGTATCCATATCCGTCGTAGCCCACGTGGAATTATGACCCTTGGTTGGATCTGCGTGTAGAGACGAGACTGGAAAGTCACAGCTGATAGTGAATGATCGTATCCTCTTTGGACCACTTGGGCTGCTATACATGTACTCTCTCACAGCTTGTACTATCTTTGTGAAACCATAATGAGTTAGCATAATTCAAGAAGCAAAGTCCTGATTATAGAAATCATAAGCATTAATAAGATGAAATAATAAATCAGCATACTTGTGAAGATTCAGGGCTCAAGTGAGGAAAGAATGTATGTTTGGTGCGCAAAATGGAATAAGACAAGACAAATAGGGTATAAGGGATGTGGTTAAAAAGGAAATTTTGGGACCCAACACAGATGTAAATTTTGTATATTTTGAATGGGAATAGATTGTTTGGCTGGTGGGGGAGTATTATTACCTTTATTTGAATTTGAACTTGATGCTCCAGGAGTACCCACCAATCATTTACTTCGAGTGTTATAAGCATGTTGTCTAAAGAAGGACATTTACTCTCAGTATTCTTTACTATGATATCCCAAAAGTGTCTGACTAACTATTGTTCTTGTTCTTAAGGTTCATCTTGAGTTTCATAAATTTCTTCTTCTTCTTGATCAACTACTTCTTTATTTGAAGAGGATTCGGGCATAGACAATATTGCTCAAATATTATTAAAGATTCCCTTATTGACTGCTACATCAGGAGTAGGATTTGTTTTATTATTAGCAGTATTTTTCCTAAATTGATTTCTAAAGAATCATCTAGAAGAGGATGCTTCAGATTTTTCTTTAATCCTACCACTTCATTTGTTAATGCTCTGATAGCATTTTGAAGTTGTTCAGCATCAAATGCCTTGTCTTTTTCTAAATTTGATCTTTCAATTCTTTTTCGATGAAAAGTATCAACTTTTCCACTTTTTCAAGTTCATATGTTAGAGAGTTTTTTTCAACTTTGATAGCTTCTTTAAAGGTTTCAACAAGTGTAACCTTGTTAGTTTGTTTATCAAACATGCCTAAATACTTTGGTAAGGCATAAGCATAATTTTCTATAATAATATCTTCTAGTAGTGGAGAGACAACAGTATTTTATTTTTCGAAGTTAAAAATCTCTTATTGAAATCTTTAATTCGCTCTTTATTATCTATTTTAATGCGATATAATTCAAGAGCTAAGGAAGCCGGTGCTTTATCATCTCCAAATTTATCTAGAAATGCTTGGCTAAATTCTACCCAATTTGTTATAAATCCTTAAACCAAAGAAAAATACCACGCTAATATTTTCCTTCAAATGTTAATGGGAAGAGGCGATAACTATGTCTTCATGTTGTGCATTCATGGTTTAAACGACCAGAATGAACTTATCAATATGATTTTCAGTAGGTTCCTTATTATTCGAGTTAAACTTAGGGAGAATTTTATCTGGATGTTTAGGAAATGGATGTTGTACTCCAGGGATTGCAACTGTACTCCTCCTTAACCAAGGTAAAGGAGGATTGGGAGGATTAGGTGGATTACCTCCTCCTTCTCCATCCATGTTGTATCCTTCGGAATCCAAAGAATTATTATGGTCACTAGGTCTTGGACTATCCAGTGGAGAATCCATAGGTGAAGGTGGTTGACCAGAATTATTAGAAGGAATGAGCCTTCTTGCAGCATTGGTTTCAGTAATCCCTCTTAATGAAGGATTGAACTGATAATTTGGGCTTCCTACTTATAACTCTTGATTTGTAGAAGATGATGTGTTATTTCTATTCCTATGAGGTAAACTGAAATCAATAGGGGCTATGCCAGTCTGCTGAGAATAAATCCTAGTGAGAACATTTCTAGACTCTCCTAAAGCTTGATCCATTTGATGTGGAGTGTAAGGGGAAGAAGCATGGTCTCGTTCTAAGATCGATCTAACATCATTTACAATAGGGAATCACTGATTTCGATTAGTGGATAAACTGAAGTATCTGGGACACCATAATTATTAGATTCGTTGATTGGTAAGGGACACGAACTAGCTATAGGGTTGTTCTGAACATTATCAGCCATTCATAGTCACAGGCCCTCCTTGTAGCCCCATTTGTTGGCTGAATTTTTTGTAAGAGGCCAACTAAGGAGAATCATCCCACACAAGTTTCTTATTGCAACTTTTGGTGTGTTTGGATTACTTTATTCTTGCGGATTGTGATCCTGCTACAATCTAAGTTTCACTCTCTTAAGGAGAGTCCTACCACTTAAACTTAGAAAAAGTGTATCCTAAACTAATAAATAAATTAAAAGTTAAACTAAATCCTAATTAAAACAACTAAACTAAAACTAATTATTTATCTACAAGTTATATTAATTTATCTACAGTAAAATTGGATGAATAACACACGTTCGATGTGTTGACTCGAAAATGGAGGGGAGTTTAGGAGAGGTTTTGGTGAGTCCTGAAGGAACGGGAGCTATTGCGTGTGGAAGCGCAGGTCTCAGTGTTGGGCGGGGAGGGGGTTTCTACCCCCCCCCTTGAGCAGCCATGGATGGAATGACATCTCGGACCTTTCGACTGGGGGGTCAGAGGAGACAACGGGGATCCTGGAGGCAAGAAGGGAGGATAGCAGGGAGGGAGAAGAACTGGCTAGGGAGGATGCCTCCCAAGGGCCCAGAAGATCCCTGCTGTCCATATCCGATCAGAGACAATCCGTGGGAAAGTTGAGATGTGGAAAGAAAAGGCACTCATCGAGAAATTTGTGGGAGTATGGCCGAAAGAGAGAGATCTGGTCCGGTGGATCCAGGGCACGTGGAAGCCCAAGGGAAACTATTAACTCCACCTTATTAGAATTTGAATTCCATTTAGATATTCAAGCAGATAGTTCTAATAATGTTTGCAGCAAATGGAGAATGAAGATACAAAATGAACAAAACAAACCACACAGGAAATAGACAAGTATTTCTCAGGAATTTACAGTATCATTCACAATAATAAAATCCGATGTTACAATAGTTTACATAGGAAAAGAATTCGAATGCATGACATGCAATTAGAATCTATCCATTGGAACTAACTGTAGCGATCTGACCATCTAACTCATGGTGTCTCAATCAATGTCGAAGTTCAAGATATCAACTCCTAGATGTCCAACAACTCAAACAATCAGTGGCAGCTAGTTAACTCAATGCAACTGAGTGTGGTAGGTGGGAAAAGGTGCCTACTCCACATGCAACCATGCATTATGCATGCAAAGCTTGCGCTAGCTAACTGATTGTGAACTAACTGAAATTAACTAGGGGCTAACTAAGACTAACTAGTACTAAATCCAACTAACTAAAGTAGGTTGGTGTCAGGACTCCCAGTGGATCCTAAAATGTAGGGATTGGTCTAGGAGGCACCAAAACTAATGCATGAACATGTAGTAAGTGGCATTTAACCTCTAGCAGTGTTCCCCGCACTCTAGTGACTGGTAGATGTGGCCCCATTAGGCAAAGTGGACCCAATGGTACTAGTGGACCCAATTAATTAATTAAGGTTCCTAATTTAGGCTAAATAATCTAATAGACAGTATGGTCAAGGGACGATTAATAATCCTAACCCCCCCCTGAATCCTAACTTAGAAAATTGTGTACCTTGGTAACAAGACCATAGGTCACCCAAATACAATATAAAAGACAGAATGCTTCTTAATACAACTGAGGAAATAGGGGAAAACCTCATGGGAAAAAAAAACCCTCAAAATAAGCAGGAATACAAATTTTGAAAAAACTTGTGAAAATTTGTGCTACTATTTGCGGCACTATGCAGCAACAGTATATTGGTTCTATGCAGGTAAACCCATGAATCCAAACAAAGAACTTATGTCTAGAGGAATCTTCCTTTTTGGAAGAATAAAAATGCACTCAACTGAATCAGAAATATAAACAGTTGCATGGTGAAAACTAGACCCATGTAGAGCAATTGAAATCATCTGAAGAGAGAGAAAAGGTGCTTGAGAATTCGAACCATGTGAAGAAAACCCAAGCAACTGATATATTGCAGCCTTGAAAAACAAACCATGAGTGGTAAAATCAGCCCCAAGTGTTAGGATCAAGTGTCCAGGAGGATGCAGAATTTCTTCTGCTTTACTAGTTCTGTGAGGAGATGAACATGTGAATAAAGGTAGGGAAGCCTTGGGACTGTGGAGAGAGACTGATTGAGCTCCATAATCTGATATAGCTTCATAAATATCCAATAATTCACAAAATATAATAGCATAAATCTCATAATATAAAACTAACATCGAATCCTCAACATCAAAATTGAAGGAGACTTGTGGTGCTTGATTTGTCACACCAAAATTGATGAAACCTGTTACAAGAAATACTGTAAGCTCTTGAATCTTAAAACCTGAACCACATATTATCATATCAAAAAATAAATTATATCCCAAAAGGTTCATATCAGATCCAAAACTGTGAAGTGAAATCAAATCCCCAGCAGCAATTTTGAAGGATACTTGCGGTACTTGATTTGTCACACCAAAATTGATGAAACCAGCTACAAGCAGTACTGAAAGCTCATGAACCTGAAATATTGAAATAAATATCATAAGATAAGATATAAATAATATCATCATACCCAAATAATTCCATATCATATCCAAAAGTGTTGAGTGAAATCAAATCCCCAGCAGCAATTTTGAAGGGGACTTGCAGTACTTGTTTCTTCACACCAAAATTGATGAGAATATCTACAAGCAGTACTGAAGGCTCATGAACCTGAAATACTGAACCAAGTAATATCATATAATATCCAAATAATATCACATCGGATCCAATAAATTTCATATTAGATCCAAGAGTTTGCTCCACCGAGATGGTAGATGCACAATTTTCTCCTTCTTCAAAATTATGAATATCGGTGCATGCAAACATGTAGAAATTTGTTGGAAGCTCAAGATCAATGAGAGTGAATGGATCACTCCTACAACCTGAAATTATTTCCAAAATATCCAAATATTTAAAAAATATAATATCATCAAACTCATGAGAGAAAACTGACATCAAATCCCCGGCAGAATTTTTGAAAGAGATTTTTGGTACTTGTTTCTTCACACCAAAATTGATGAGAACAACTACAAGCGGTACTGAAATCTCTTGAACCCTAGAAGCAAGTAATATTAGATCATATCCAAATAAGATCATATTAGATCCAATAAATTCCATATCATATCCAGGAGTGTGCTCCACCGATTTGGTAGATGCACAGTTTTCTCCTTCTTCAAAACCTTTGAAAGAAATTTTTGGTACTTGTTTCTTCACACCAAAATTGATGAGAACAGCTACAAGCGATACTGAAAGCTATTGAAAAATAGAACCAAGTAATATCATATCAGATCCAAATAATATTATATCAGATCCAATAAATTCCATATCAGATCCAAGAGTGTGCTTCACCAAAATGGTAGATGCATAGTTTTCCCCTTCTTCAAAACCCTGAGTATCGGTGCATGCAATCATGTAGGAATTTGTTGGAAGCTCTAGATCAATGAGAGTGAATCGATCACTAGTAAAATCTGATATTATTTCCAAAATATACAAATAATTACTTATATGCACACCAGCAACATCATTATAGACAGAGAAATCAAATTCCTCACCCTTTCCTCGAGAAATCATCGGTAAACTATGCACAGAATTTATAATATAAGAATCACTGGAGAATTTTTGCATAGAATGGAAGGAGATATTTTCTTCAACATTAGAGATTCGAATGTATTCTTCTGGATCAGCCATGTGAGTAGATGAGATATCAGAGATCTCATACACTTCCGGAGCAACAAGAGGAGTCACTCCAAGGAGACTTTCTTCAATTCAAATTGACTGTGAGAAAGATTATGCTTCTTCTTCATCTTTAACAACTTCATCAGAGAGAGTAGAGGCCGAGACTTTTGTGTAAATAACTCTTGTGGTTATGAATGTGTTCCCCATATTTCTATAACAATCATCATCATGCTTCCCAAATATTCTATCCAGCTCTATCCAGAGATCCTTTGGGTATTCTGCAAACTCAATAAGGTCTATAAGCAAGCTTTGAGAAAAATTCCCACATATTGCTCCATAAGCTCTATCACCGTCATTTAGCCAGTCTTTCTCATATTCATAAGACTCTTTACCAAGTCCCATAGATACCTCATAGAGACCTTGTCTCTTCATACATGCAATCATCTTCGACTTCCATTCTAAATATCTTGTGGATGGAGTAAGAAGAGGAACTAATAATATCGAATCCATATGAAGTAGAACCTGCAAAATATCAGTGCAAAACTAAAAGTATCTAAACTATTAGAATAATGCTTTTCCTCTCAACATGAACATATTTTCAAGGTCCATCACGCCCTCTCCGCTGCTCTGAATAAATCCAAAGCTAGCAAATCATCATAGGGGACTTCTATGGAAACCCAACTGCTTCTGATGTTTGATGGGGAGAAACAAGCATGAAATTACCTGCCCGAGAAGGCTTTGATACCATATTAGAATTTAAATTCCATTTATATATTCAAGAAGAAAGTTCTAATCATGTTTGCAGCAAATTGAGAATGAAGATACAAAATGAACAAAACAAACCACACAAGAAACTGACAAGTATTGCTCAGGAATTTACAGTATCATTCACAATAATAAAATCCGGTGTTACAATAGTTTACATAGGAAAAGAATTTGAATGCATGACATGCAATTCAAATCTATCCACTGTATATGACTGTAGCTATCTGACCATGTAACTCATGGTGTCTCAATCAATGTTGGAGTCCAACAGATCAACTCTCAGATGTCCAACAACTCAAACAATCAGTGATAGCTAGTTAACTCAGTGCAACTGAGTGTGGCAGGTGGGAAAAGGTGCCTACTCCCCATGCAGCCATGCGTTATCCATGAAAAGCTTGTGCTAGCTAACTGATTGTGAACTAACTGAAAGTAACTGGGGGATAACTGAGACTAACTAGTACTAACTCCAACTAACTAAAGTAGGTTGGTGTCGAGACTCCCAGTGGCTCCTAAAATATAGGGATTAGTCTAGGAGGTGCCAAAACTGATGCATGCACATGCATTAAGTGGTAGTTAACCTATAGCAATGTTCCCCACACTCCAGTGATTGGTACATGTGGCCCCATTAGGCCAAGTGGACCCAATGGTACTAGTGGACCCAATTAATTAATTAAGATTCCTAAGTTAGGCTAAATAATATAATAGACAGTATGGTCAAGGGAGGATTAATAGTCCTAACACACCTAGGGGAAAAGGGCTTCTTCACCATTATTTTCTTCAATCAAGAGGATAAGGACAGATTTCTATAGGGGGGACCCTATTTCTTTTTTTCGGGAGGGCTTTATCTGCAACCCTGGAAGGAACGTTTTAACCCAGAAACGGAAGATTTGACGGTTGCTCCCATCTGGATCCGACTGGTATGCCTCCCTAGAGAATATTGGGATCTGGAAATCCTTAAAGACATTGGAAACTCGATAGGAGAATTTGTGAATATTTTCGAACAGACCAGGCATCAAAGGATCTCTTAGAGGCAGTGAGCTTGAATTAGGAGGACAACGAGTGGATCCAGTCGATCGACTATGAACAGCTCCCTTTTCGCTATAGAATCTGCCATGAATATAGACATTTTGGAAGGAATTATCCGAAAGGGAACCAGGGGGAGTCGGCCTCAAACTAGGAAGGGGAAAAGAAGCAGGCCAATGATGGATTCACGCAGGTCAAGAGCAGGAAATGGGGAAAGAAAAACGGGGGAAAAAAACCATGGAAAGAAATGGTTGAGAAAGCCCCATGAAGCTCAAACCCCTTTCATCTCCTCGAGGAAGAGGGTGCAGGAGAATTCAGTCAAAATAAGGAGAAGGAAGAAGAAATGAGGCTAATTACAGACGGATCTAACGAGAACATTCGAGTGGAGGTAATGGAAGAGGACGATGTGGAAGATATGGAATTAGGGGAGCTGGATTTGGATGCAATTGAAAAGGAAGGAAAAGGATATGTCCCTCGGGAGCAAGTGGAACTCCTCTAGAAATCCATCATCAGATCCAAAGCCTCCCAAGATCTGGGGATCAGCGTAGAGCCTTTGAAGAGGAGCAAGAGGAAAACACTAGAAGAGGATCTGAAGCAACGACGAAAGATGAACAAGAAGAGGATCGCAGAAATTGGAATCAAGCTAATCGAATCAAGCCAATACCCGACAATAAGGGAGGCCTTCTCTGAAGTAATTAAGGTTACCCAATGAATATAATCTCATGGAATATTACGAGGTGTAATCACCCAAGAAAGATTAAAACCCTAAGTAGGAATATTAAGCAAGAAAAACCAGATGTACTATTTTTACAGGAAACTAATTATAGCTATGAAACCCTAGTGAGAATGAGGCAAAAAATTTGGAAAAGAAGCAGTGTAATGGCAATAGATGCGAAAGGAATGAGGGGTGGAATGGCTATTCTATGGCACCAGGGGCTAATAGAACTCTCGAAGTGGCATGATAGTCATTTCTCTTTAATGGAAGTCTCCAATTTTCTAGGATCTAGGGTCACAGGGACCCTGGTCAACACATTTGGACCCAGTGCCTTTCCCTAGAGATTGGCCTTCATCCACCATTTGAGATGGCTATGTTCTGGCCCAAGAGGGGAATTGGATTGTCGATGGGGATTTCAATTTTATCACCTCTCTGAGGGAAAATAAGGGGGGAGGAGGGTACTTGACAAGTATCAAGAGGAATTTAGGGAGATTCTAACCCTCACCCCTCTGGCAGATCTAGAGACATGGGATGGGTGGTTCACATGGAATAACAGGAGGGGAGGGGAATGCTTGGTCACTTCCAAGCTAGACAGATTCCTGGTGTCAGAAAATATTGTCATGGGGGATGGGGAAATGAGGGCAAGTGTCCCACTAGCAGCAGGATCGGATCATTGGCCAATCAGTCTTGAATGGGACTGGTTGAACTCCATCCTAAGTAAGCCCTTCAGATTCTATCAATTCTAGCTGTAGCATAAGGACTTTAAGGGCTTGGTGGAGTAGTGGTGTAGGACCTGGACAACCCAGGGGAAGACCAGAATGTACAACTTCCATCAAAAACTCAAGGCATTGAAAGCTAAGATACGTACATGGAACAAAGAGGACTTTGGAAATATCTTTGAGGACAAAAAAAGGCTAATTCAAGATATTGACCTAATCCAACAGAAGGGTATGGATTCAGGATGGGACATGGAGATGAAAGAGAAGGAGAAAGATCTCCTCATACAACTGGAGGCCAGAGAGAGACAAGAAGAGATATTATGGAAGAAGAAATATAGGGTCAAATGGCTTCAGGAGGGCAAAAAGAACACCAAATTCTTCCACAATTCTGTTGTCCACAATAAATTAAGCTCGAAGATCCATAAAATCAAAAATTCATATGGGACCCAGGTGGAGACTAGAGGGGAGGTCGAGGAGGAACTAACAAGTTATTTCAAGGTAATCATGACTGAGGACAACAATGACAGGGATCAGGACATTGCTCGGATCACTACTCTCATCCCCAAAAAGGTTACCAGGGAGGACTGTGAGATTCTCAATAAACCCATCTCCATGCAGTAGGTAGAGGAAGCAGTGGGATAGATGGCCCAAGGGAAGGTTCCTGGCCCAAATGGATTCACAACCAACTTCTTCCACTTCTTCTACGATATGATCAAGGAGGAAGTCTGCAATTGTTGAGGAATCAAGGAGCAAGCGAGGGGTCCTAAATTCCTTTAATACTACTTTATATCATTGATTCCAAAGGGGGAGGGAGTGGACTCCCCAGATAGATTTAGACCCATATCCCTCTATAATGTGATTTATAAAAATCATTTACAAGGTGATAGCGAATCAATTAAAACACCTACTCCCAAGCCTGATTAGTCCAGAGCAATCTGGTTTTGTGGAGGGAAGACAGATCATGGATGGTATCATAGCAGTCCATGAAACCATCCATTCTTTGAAACAGACTAGACAGCCTGGGATTCTCATCAAGCTTGATATAGCCAAATCCTATGACAAACTCAGCTGGAAATACTTGGAGAAAATGATGAGGGTGTATGGTTTTAAGTCGGAATGGGTGGAATGGGTCATGGCTCTAGTCACCACTCCCTTCTTCTCAATCATGTTGAATGGTTCCCCGACGAAGCTCTTTGCGTCAACTCAGGGGATAAGGTAGGGAGACCCGCTCTAGCCTTCCCTCTTTGTCCTAATGGCAGTGGGCCTGAGTAAACTCATCCAAACACAGGCAGATGAAGGGGGAATACTAGGACTTTTTCTCCATGAAGGCATGGAGAAACAGACTCACCAGCAATTCGTGGATGACGCGATGCTCATGGGGCACCCTTCAATCCAAGAAGCTCGTGATTTCAAAAGGATATTAACGCTCTTTGTTAAGGCATCGGGACTTGCAGTTAATGCTGTGAAATATCAGGTATATTTTCTAAACACTACACTCATCACTCAAAGGAACATAGTTAGAATCTTTGGTTTCACTAAGGGATCCTTCCCTTCCAAGTGCCTGGGTGTTCATTTGGGTAAAGGAACCATCAAAAACACGTCATGGCAGGATCTCATTAACACGATCAAGGACAGGTTATCAAGCTGGGTCCTCAAGTCCCTGAACTTACCTAGTAGATTGGTCTTGGTGAAGTCGGTTCTCCAAGCCATGTCAGTGTACCTTTTCCCTGTTCTCTCAGCTCCCAAGACCATCATCAAGGAGATATGGAGTATTCAATGTAACTTCGACCTATGGGCAGGCAAAGAATAAAAGGCCAAATTCTCTCCAGTACGCTGGGAGAAAATATGTGTACCAAAGGAAAAAGTCAGTTTGGGTCTTCATGACCCTGAAGTTATGGGGGAAATTAAAGGCACCAAAATATGGTGGAGATGGTGTAACTATTCACATGAACCATGGGCCAAAATCTGGCACATGAAGTATGCGAGGGATTGCCCCAAGAACCAGCTAATAAGATTCAATGAGGAACCCCCAGGATCTCATATCTGGACGAAGGCTCTAGCAGGACGAAAGATAGTCCAAGAGCATAGTTTATGTGAGGTCAAGGCAGGAAATGATGCCAGTTTTTGGGACGATTCATGGAACCAACTCCCCAAATTAGCGAATGATTCATGTTGGTAGCACATTCGAGCCAAAGGAATTGTGGAAGGAAATAGAAAGTTTCATCACTATTGAGAAGAGGGAATCCAGGGTAACCAAAGACGATGGGACTTCCCAGACAGAAGTGATGAGAGAATCTCAAAGGAAGACCTTCATGCATTCAAGAATGAACTTCAGGAGTGGTGCATTCTGCACAACGACGGGGAAGACACCCTGTGGTGGGGATACACTCAAAAAGGCTCCTTCAGCATAAAGGAAGGCTATAATATTCGGATTAGAAGGCAGGAGCTGGAGGATGAGATATGGACCAAGAAATGCCTGACAAACCCCTGGCCAAAGGTTGCTACCTTCTTCTAGTTGGTATTCAACTATAGGATATTGACAGGGGAAAATCTGAGACGAAGAGGAATCCTAGTCCCATCACAATGTACCCTATGCAAGTTCCAAGAGGAGAGCAAGAACCACCTGCTTGATCCCTTCTCATTCACCATGGAACTCTGGGATAGGGGGGCTCATGGTTTTAGAAAAATAAATAGGTGTAGGGGGGATCTAGGCCAAACACTGAGGGAATGGTACCCCAAATATTTCAAAAATTGTATATTGCGCACTTTGTGGGAAGCCTTTTTGGGTCAGGTTTTGTGGGTGGTCTGGAAGGAGCGAAATAATTGAATATTCTGGGATAAGCAACATATGCCTGAGGACGTGTGGAAGACCCTCACCTTGAGCCTCGTTGAGAAAATCTGTAATATGGAATGGAATGAGGAAGATAAGGAGTTAAATGGCCCATAAATGATAATTGTGAAGGGCTAGGGTCAAGCCAAAGGGACTCTTGATGTCCTACGGCAACGGTCCAAGGTTTGCAGAGTTTTTAGCCCTACGTTCTGGTCTCCCCCACCACGTCTGGTTTACAAGATAAATTTTGATGGGGCAGCAAAAGGTAATGCTGGATCGGTCAGATACGGGGGAGTCTATAGAAACTCGGCAGGAGAAATTCTTCAAGTTTTCTATGGGTCAATTGGTTTTGACACAAACAATTCCGCGGAACTCGAAGGAATTCTCCATGGGTCTTAGTATGATGATCAGGGAAGGGTAGCTTTTGGCAATGGTGGAAGGGGATTCGAATATCCTCATTCAAATGGCAAAGAAGCTTGCCAATGGGAAGACAACTGAGAAGGTTTCATCAAGTTGGCACCTAGCTAGCCATTTGGAATTCCTCCATAGCTGGGTCATGGCTCATCCGGCAGTCTCCTTTCACCACGTTAGAAGAGAAGCAAACCAGGTTGCTGACATGTTGGAAAACGTTGGAGAAGGGGAGAATGGGGCCCACATGATGGGATGGATAGAGGACTTAGGTGTGACTCAGTGGATACCAAGGTGCTGACAGCTGACCCATCAAGACTTTAGCACAAATGGACAGATGGGGGATGAAGTGAGGGACAATCAAGGCTATGACAGGGGGTGGAGGGATCCTTCCATGAATCTCAACCAGCGCCACGTGCAGTCATGAAGGTGATGTACATTATATTCTGTGTCGGTCCTCTCACCATTAATCATGGGTATGGTTCTCGGACGAGAAGGGAAGGAGGGACATATTTTTTGAGGGAAAGGGATTCGGAAGTGACGATAGATATGATGTCTCAACTCATGTTGAGTACAGGGAAAGGTGATTGTTGGATCAGGGATACCGGAAATAGGTACAGAACCGTTAAGATGAATAACGCCCATCCTCCTATTTATATCAACTCGGTTGCATGACTCGCCATCTGCTTCATGTGGAAGGAATACATTGGCTTGCTAGTTATCAAGTGTAGGGAGCGGTTGTTGGAAGGTCGGAGTAGTTCTGTGAAGAGTTTGCAAATGAAGGTGATATGGCTCCTCCTCAGGGTGGTTATGGGAATCCTAGTGCAAGCGAAGCTTCGGATTTGGGTTGTGACAAAGGGAAGGGTGTGGCCAAGAGGGGTAGGGGAAATGCAACCCGGGTGCAGCTCCATGCCCCGGCGATTGCGAAATTCTTTAAAGATCGCATTCCTCTGATAGCCCGCAAAGCCACGGAAAGAATGGAAAAGAAATTATGGGAAAAAGTTAAATAAATGCTGATGGAGGAAGTTCAAATGGAGGTTGAGGACTGGCTCATGGACCCGAGCTCCACAACCGGTAGGGCATCAGCCCATGACCATTTGATTATGTTGTACTGGGTTATCATGAACCTAGTTACGCATGCGTCACTTAATCTGGAGGCTAAGAAGGAATAGGTTGCGACAAATATGGAAGGGGATGAGGAACCTGTCAAATCCTGGAAGGATCACAATGCAGATTGTCGGGCGATGCATAGGAAGCTCAAAAACCACAGTGAGGACTGTCATCTGATGCACCGCAAAGTTGATCAAATTGTATCGTTCCTGGGAATCACCCTCTACCATCTTGGAATGGAGCAACACCAGGAAGGTGGCCCTAGCAAGAGGTCTAGAAGTCGGGGCATGGAGAGGTCCGACGACGATCCCCAGCAGAACGAGGATGGTGTGGTGCAGAATGCGAGATTTCCCAGTTTCGACCTTCTTCCTTAATCTTGGTTTCAGTTTATGTTAATTCCGTTTCTGAATGATAGCAAGTCTCTGTCAATAGATATAGGTGTTTTAGCCAGTTTTATTATAGCGATAGCAGTCTTAGTTAGGAGAATGAACTCTGCCATGGAGGAGATCTCCCACTTTTGGGGAAGGAAGTTGCTTTTGTGGATGATTGTAATAGCTCTTGAGATGGGATTTTTTATGTGTCCTATGTTTTGGGCATCCCTGTACTTGTGAATTTTGCAGTAATATAATCTTTTATTTACAAAAAAAAAAATCTACAATAAAATTTATATTTCACAGCTACTAAATCGGAAAAAGTGTTTATGCCTATTCTATGTTTTTCTCTCTCCAGTAGAGTCTCTATTGTGGTTTTTTTAAGATTTGTCAAAATCTATTTAAAATATGAAAGAAAACTAACTGTAATGCAAAATCTATTTAACAGCTACTAAATGAAAAATAGAAAATTTAATTTGAAAATTGAAAATTTAATCTAAAACACCTAATCCTATCTTGGCCAAGACCAAATTATTAATTATGTTAACAGTCTGTTGGCAGTATAAATAAATAAAAAAGTCAAATTATATAACTACGAAAGAAAACTAACAAAGTTAATATCATAAATAACTTATTGTTTAATAATATTCTATGATAAAAAATAATAATAAAATAATAAATTATTTTCTTGTTCTAAAACATGAATGTCAAAGAACAATTAACGTTTAACATTTTAAATGTTTGAATGTAAAAATGATTAACTAGTTAATCGAATACCTATAAAAATACAAACTAATCAATAAACAAGTTTATATAGAATACCTATAAAAATACAGACTAATCAATAAACAAGTTTATATATATAATATCACACAGCCAAGTCTAGTTAAAATTGACTAGCATGATAGATATAATATTTGATTCAAATACAAAAATGCAATTTTGATTTGAGTAATTTAGTCAAAATTCACACAATTACATCAAAGCATAACCATAAATGATCAAGAAGAAGAAAGTTAATATAGAGAATATGTATGTATATCCATAAAACTGAACTTAAATTGATACTAGTCTTAGAACAAGTGCTAAAAACATCACAAGAACAAAATTCTGATAGAAGCTTGTAGCACGTTATGTCTTTACTCCAATATACAATCTTCTTCGTCTTACTCGGATCCCTTTTTAGGTGATTCTCATGGTTTATATAACAAAACCTAATTAACTACCCTCGGCATTCTATACAACTAATCTCTAAAAATAGACATATAGTTTTTAACAGTTATCAAGCAATTACAACAAACGATTCAGATAATTGTTGTGTTTGATAAAAAACTCCTCAAAGGAATGTATCTGGCATCTAAATATTTGAAAATAATAATTGTTTTAACAACTGATAACAAGATTCATAGTAACATCATCCACAAAAATGCATTCATGCAATACACGAGAAACACCTAGCATCTAGATCCTCGAAACGGTAAATTGTTCCATCATTTGGTAGCAAAATATTCGTGAGAGTAACAACATCAAAATCAAACTTCATCCAGTAAAGACACTTGTTATCCAAATCATCGCAAAGGGTGACACCCGGTAGTAATATTTGCTTGTCTCTAACAGCAACTATCACCAAAACACATCCAAAAAGCCACCTGTAATAACCAATTAATGATACATTAGTTTCATTTAAAATTGAAATAAATATAAAATACTTGTTCATCGAAATTTAAGCATGCCCACAAAATCTATGATTATGTGGGTATGCTAATTAACATCTCTTATTACCTGCAGAAATCAAAAAAAAAAACTTTAACATGAGAAATTTCAAGTCGAAATTTGTAGTTTAGTAGCTCTTCTCGCTTCAAATAACTTAGCTTGCAATTTCATGATTTTAAGCTTTTGTTTCTCGAAATGTTTAAGTAATCGTTCATGGGTTACAGAAAGGGATCTCATAACAGGTTTATATTTGTCTTTCTTTAGCTTTAGCTCCTACCACCTGTTTACCCAATCCATCAATTCTCCTTTCAACATTTTTATTTCTTCATCCTTACCTAATGCATTGGCATGCAATTCTTCAACCTCGGCTTCTAATCAAGATATCTTGCTTCTTAAATATTGTTTAAGTGTTTTTCTAAGATTCTTATTGCTTCTAACATGTAAATAATTTCCTGTAGATGATGGTTTAGACTCAGGTATACCTTGACATTGACTATCCAAACCTTCTTCTAGTGGATCAACCACATGATTATTTTCTTTACAATTATTTTCAATATATTCGTCGTCCTGAGTGATTTCATGGTTTGAAAACATATTTTCATCCTCACTAATAATTTCAACTAATGGTGTTTCCTTTTTCTCTTGAAAGGTTGCAGGAGTTACTATTGTATCCATACTCCTGGTGAATCTTTGAGCAATTACAAAGATTGAATCTCTTTGTGTAGGTTTTAGTTCATTAAACATGCCAGAATCTAAATTTTGGATTTTGAAAAACGTATCAAGTTTTTTTATAGGTATTTTATCAATTTGAACAGGTTGTGAAACAACCAAACTCCCACCCATTGTCATATGATTACCCTTTGTCACGTTAGCACTGAACTCTTTTGACAGGGTCGATTGACTGTCACTTAACTCCTTAGGGTTGGCATCAGGTTTTAATACAGAGGCTTCACTGACAGAATTTCCTTCTCTTCTGTCGAGATATAGATACGGCAGAAGACCAAAACTCAGTTGGACCAAAACCATTCTCATCTAGAAATTGATCCCAATTTCTGTCAATTAAAGACAACTGATATTGAACCAACATTTTAATTAATCCATGATGAAACAAGCTATGATCTCGATTTCCTATTGTACTCTGAAACGTATGTGCCATTTTTTCTAGGTTATTTAACAGAAAGCAAGGTAAATTCAACATCAACCCTCTGAACGCCATTAACAACCTTAGATGATAAAAATGCACAGAAGAGAAACACCCATCATAGGTTATGTACCTGATAATCAGTTGAAGCAAGGGTCACCATTGGGGTTTTAAGAATTTTGCAAGGAACCCGAATTTGTCATCAAAATTTGTAGGTAAGGGTAATAAAAATTGTTTCCACTTAGTCTTATCTATTTCCCCTCGTTTGAACCATTTCTCTCCAATATGAGGTAATTTTGTTGTTTTGGCTATGAAACCCTCAAAGATAATAATTCTTAAATCCTCAATCTGTGCAACATTTTCCCTAAGGGATAGGGAAAACCGATGCATTACCTCAACATTATGTCCACTGAAGCTTTTGAAAAATTCTCCCCATCCAACCTTATCAATTAGCAGAGCAGGCTCTTGTTCAATATCGAGCAACTCACTACCAGCTGGTTTGAACCTCCATAAGGGTGCCATCGTGACTATCCTGAGCAAGCAATAATCGTAAGGGTATTTTCTAATGGAGACTATGCACCAAGCTAAGCCTTCCTCCTGAAAAAACCTTAAATTCCATACCCTACGCAACCAAAACACAACTAACTCCATTCCAGGGTTTTGATAAACTGGTAAATGGTGTGAAGGATGAAATCATCATGATACAGAGCATGAAATCATAACCCTGTACATATATCATAAATGGTAATGACCTTTCAAATCCTCGTGGATGTGATAAAATGACACGACCTGTACTTTGATAAACAAGTGTCCAAGGATGAAATGATTTATGTGTCAAATCCCAGCTATGATAGATACCATATATTATATAATCTTAATTTGCATGCATGTTGGTCGTAGCCAAGGTATAATTCAAATATTTTTTTATTATCGTTTTAAGCATAGGTTTAAGCATTGTTTGATTTGCATGGATGATTTTAATGTTAAACATAGTTTTTGGTTTGCACATTTGTCATAATAGTTAGGGTATGATCCGAATGGAAGTTTGGTGATTCATTTAAGCATAGTTATCATAGGTTTTTAATGTTTAGACATAGTTTTTATAACTTTCATGTTTTAATTCATAACAAATTAACAACAATAAATAAAACATGAAGTTAATTGTTAATATTTTGCCTAACCATTACAAATCAAATGAATGAAACCCTAATGAAATTTAAAAGATTTAATCATGAGAAAACTATATAGAATGATAAAATTAAAAATCGTATATGCAAGACTTATCTTAGCTTCGAAATGATATTAGTAGGTTATAATCAAAATTCAATGAAGAAAAACTAATTATATAAAGAATTGATTTAGTAGCTGCAAAATGAATTTTCAATGATAACTTCAACAATTCATAACAATATTTTGCAAATGATTTTCGCTAATGTAATAGATGTTTCAAGATTAAGAGTACCTTCATAAACACTCAAGAATTCATAAAGATATATGATGTTTACCATTTTTATTGATTAACACAAGATAAAAATGTGAGAAGGTTGTTGTCTGCCAACAATACCAAATATAATGATTATTTTCTTGGAAATAAATAATAATAATTAATTTATAAAAATAATTAATCCATAATAATAATTAAATTAACTACAACTATTACTACTACTACTATTATTATTATTATTGAAGTATTTAAATAATCATTGATTACTAAAATGATAACATAAATTAAACCATTAATAATAAGTATGTTGCACTTTTGATGCTGAAATGATGCAACTTTGACATTAACATGACACAATTTTGATGTAGTTTTATTCAACATGATGCACTTATGACACCATTGGACACAACATTGATGCATACATGATACTAATGTAATGCAAAATCACTCTACTTTGACATTAATCATAACACAAAATTGATAACATCGACGCAAAAATGACACTAACACCACATGATTGATGTAATATGATCCTTATAAGGAAAAAATATCATGCAAAGAAGAATTAAAAGTTTCACATTTCAATGTTATTATGACAACGCTATGGTTCAATGACAACACATGTGAATGCAATACAAACAAGTACAATAGCTGCAAAGCAGCTAGTCCCTGCCTTAGTATTATATATATTTTTTGTTTTATTGTTTAATTAATTAACATCAATCCGCGAGATGTAGAACAATTGGTGGTGGGGCATGGTTAAGATGCCCCCTAAGCTAAAAGGTCGTCGGTTCTAATCTTGTCGGATACCAAAAATCCAACTATGTTAAGGGTTGGTGCAGTCCGGGTCGGGTGCGACCCCCGGGTGATTTTGACACCTTAGATGCCCTTGGGTCATGGTTACTTAGCCAATGGAAACCCTGCTAGTCAGGGGGTTCCACCACTTTGCCAACAAAAAAAATTAATTAATATCAACATTTGATTATGATTGTGGTAATGATTATATGTAATCACGACTTTATTTATATAATTTTAATTGTTTATTTTGTGATGTTAAGTAGTTAGTAGATAATATGTAATGGTTATGATAGACAACCATTCTCTTTTTGATAGACAATGTACTTATTTCAAGATTATTTTGTGTCATGATAATTTTAGTTCATATTTTTGTAACAAAGTTTTGATTGTATCACAATTTGTTAAGTAAATTCACTCATTCTTATAACTAAAAAAACTAATAAACAAAATAAATACTTTAAATAAATAATATTTTCATAATTTGCAACATTTAAAAAAAATAGATCTTGATAACATGTAAGGTTGACTTCATTTATTTAATTTTAAATGTCCATTTTTTAATTATTCAATTTTATATTGCATTGTAAATATTATTATCATAAATTTAAAAAAATAAATCTTCAAAAACTATTCATATATAGATAATATATCTACATAACATAAAAAAAAATTATTAGTAACCAATATATTTTTTATTCTTTAATTAAAATATTATGTTCAGTAAAACAATTTATTAATTTATGTAATATTAACTTAATTCTTTAATTAAAATAATATATTGAGTAAAACATGTAAGGTTAATTTCATTTTATTATGTAATGATGATTTCTTTTTTAAATTATTTAATTTTAAATTGTCTTATAAACATTATTATTATAAATTGTTTAAATGATATTTTAACAAAAAAATGTTTTGAATTATTTAAAATCACAATTTGGTGAGTAAATTTATTAATTTTTGTTGGTAAAAAAATTAATAAAACTACAATATCATATATTTACCATCTATTATATACTTGTGAACAAAACTATAAAAACAAACAAGTAAACATTTAAAACAATTATTTTGGATAAAAAAAAATATGAATCCAAAAATATAACCAATACTTAAATCAAGCTTTTTTAAAATATAAAATATTAAACATAAAATGTGAATCCAAAAATATAACTAATGTTGAGTTTTTGAAGGCTAACTAAAAGATTAATCCCTTTAATTTCATTTAATTTTTTGTTTTTATTTTTATTTTTTAATTAAAAATTATTGTTTTTTAGATGATAATGAAAAAATGTTTATATTAAAAATCTTGCGTAATTAAAAAAATTAATAAATAAAAAACCAATTTTAATATTGAAACATTATAAAAATTGTAAATTATATTTAACTTTAATATTATAACTTTATAAAAGTTAAAAAGTATATTTATTAAAACATTATAAAAATTGTAAATTATATTTAATTTTAATATCATAACTTTATAAAAGTTAAAAGTATATTTTTAAATTTTATGTTTACAACATAGTAAATTAAAACATGAAACCTTTAAATGAATATTAAATCTAAAATAATCAAATCAAATCAAATCTTGAGGAATTTCTAGGGAATTGAAAGTGTAAGTAGGGTTCCATCAATGAGCAATTTAAAACTAATCAATGTTGCTTTGGTATTTGTAAAATAATTAATATGTGTACCATTTTTTAACTATGTGGCATTTTTAGATTTTTAGATTTTTAGATTTTTAGATTTTTTAAAACTAATTGTCACCTCCAACCAAGGTTATTTAGTTAAATCAAAACTTGCAACCAATAATAAAATAGTATTTTTTTATTTCAAAAACTCAAAAACATATTTTATTATTTAAAAAAATAAAATTAATAATTAATTTTAACAAAACATTATAAAGTAACTATAAAATTGTTAAAATTAATAAAAAGTCAATGTAGTTTTGACAACTGATCAATTGCTATAATCCCTGCCTTGGCAGGGACTAATAACACATGTTTGATGCAAATTCAATGCAAAAGTGACTCTATGTTGGTTTTCCAATAATATTTGATGTAAACATGTAAACTAACACAAAATTGATGCAATATACAAACTCTTTGTGTCGCATTTTTTTTCACTAAGATAACACCCCAGGGACAACATGTCAAAAACAATTGACACAGTAAAGGATCCACTAACACAAAATGAAAATCGCAATGCCCCATCATGCCTCGAGTTTTGTGTCATCAATGGATTAGGTTCATCTTTAGGTAGTGGTCATTAATTAACCTTACTTCGTCATCAAACTACATCTCAGAACGTAATCCTTCGCAATGATGACTCTGGCTGAAGGGTAGGTTTAGACTTTAGGACGTGTCGATGCTCAAGGCTCCATAACATACTCCTTGAATGTGGCGTACTCCTTGATGGAACGTACTCCTTGAAAGTAACGTGATCCTTGATCGTAACGTAATCCTTGAGATCAATGGCAGAGATAGCATGATCGTCGGCATGAAGCAAGATTGTTGACAGGTGGCTGTAGTGCTTTAATGGATGCAGGAATACTTGGTGTTATGCTCCGAACAGGTGTAAAGTGAAGTATTTTTCCCTTTATTTTGCTATCAGTTTCAGGATTATGTTAGATTTTCTAGGTTTGGAGCTATGAAGTGAGGTTTTTTTCCCTGTTTGCAGTGGGACTAATTTAGTGGCGATTCTAGGATTAAGGTGGTTTTTACTTGACAATGTTGGTTTAGTGGTGATCTTCGGTTTGGTGGTTGGCCATTTTGGATGTTGATTAGTTGTTTTTTGACAGACTATTAAACGATGAGTTATTTTTCTGTACATCCATCTAATCTGTGGCGCCACGTTGTAACCATGTCTCTTCGGGACATGAAAGCGTTGGCGCGTACTCCGCCCAAAACAAAAGAGTCAATCAAGCCATTGGGAGGATGTTTGGAATTTCCATCGGATGTTTTGTCGCTGCACAGAGATGATTTCTCCTCGGACAATGATTATGATGAACAATATGTCTTGCATTTTCCTGTGAATTCTGGGGATAACGGAGTTGGAGCATTTGGGGATTGCACATTCTGAGCGGTGTGTTGATTTAGGAATTATGGGTAATGAATGTGGTTGACTCTATGTTGGGTCGGTGTGCAGTGTTGGTTTAGTTTCGGATTCAAGGGCAGACAGTCTTGAGAAATCTGCTTCGGAGATTTCGTTTTCTTTCGACGATGTTAACCTTCATCATCAGAAGTTTGTGAAACTGGTGGTGGGTTCCAAGGTTTCTTCAGTGGTTTCTCCGGATATTGAGAATTTTCCTCGTTCTAGGAGATGGAGAGCTGCAAAGGTTATTAAAAAAGTTATGAACCCAGTCCTGTTAGTGGTAGGAGCTGATATTAAATTGAATGATATCATCCTAATGAACACGCATACTCTTGTTGGACGGTTCGGAGGACGTAAGTGCAGTGCAACGGGTTTAAAGAAATGGGTAACTGATTCCTGGATGGATTTTATTCTGTGTTGTCTGGAGGTGTTTGTTCTTCCGCGGGGCTAGATTGCCTTCAAATTTCATGAAGCTGTGGATTCTGATTTAATCCTTTCTGGCTCCTGGAGATGGGATGGAATTGGTCTCCTTTTGAAGCGTTGGTCTCCATTATTTGACCCGCGCACTGAAAGGTATGATACACTTCCAATCTGGGTTAAATTGTCGAATCTCCCTTTTGAGTTCTAGTCCCTTAACTTCTTTAAACTGGTTGGAAATTCCTTGGGAACATTTCTTGAAGCTGACCTATCCTTTCTGCATTCCGGTGTCTGTTGTCTAGGTAAAATTTTAGTCCTTGTTGATATTAGTAAAGGGTTGGTGGCTGATTTGATGATATCAAAGAGTAATTTAAGTTTTAAACATCCTTTGGACTACGTCGGGGTTCCCTTTAAATGTATTTGGTGTCATAGACATGGGCATTTAGCCTCTGATTGTAGTCTGTCATTTCACAATTCGGGTGGGGCGATAAAATCTGTCTGCGGGTGAAGAAATCTATGGTTTCGGTTGGAGTTATTCCTAAGGAGGGTTTGGTTAACTTAGGGCTTAAACGTTTGGAGGATGGCTCCGGTATTCTTAGTCATCCTGGTTTAGAGCCTGTAGTTAAGAATTCTGAGATTATGCAAAACTTGGTTCTTGATGATGTTATAAATAGTCAACCGTCACATCCTGCGGTTGATCTGACACCTAAAAGCTTTTTGGGACTGGATATTGAAGAACAGTTTTCTTTGGATGCTCTTAAACCTATGGTTTTGGATGGGCCTTATTATAAAGAGAATTTTACCTTTCCTGGGTTTAAATATTTAAAATCTTTTGATCCTCTTTTGGAGGTTCAGTCAGAAGATTCCAGACTTACAATTCCTTCTTTAGGTGGTTTAGGGTTTGTGTCTCCTGTAAAGGATTATAAAGATAAGGGTTATTATCTCAGATCGTGTGCCAAAAATGTTGTGACGGGGGTTTTGAATAAGGTTCGGTCTGGATTTTTTATGGGTGCAAACCATAGGGCGTCTATTTGTCCACGTGATAAGGATCTTAATGTTAATTTGGAATACCATTCTGGGGCACTTAGAGAAGTGGAAGCCCATTCTAGGGTTTCACAATGATTGTGACAACTCTAAAATATTGGGGTTTAGCCAGTTTACCTAAAAAACTAGATGGTCATAGGCTGATAGAAGATCAGTTCATTGATGTTTTATTTTTACAAGAGATTATGGATAATGGGCTCAGTTTGGATGCTGAGTTGGAATTAATGCTTCCTGGATGGATTTTTATATCCCTCCAGGATGCCAAGGGAAGTCTGGTGGTTTGTTAATTGGATGGAGGAATAGACATTTTAATCTAGTAATTGGGTGGGTGGTGGACTCTGGTTTATTTGCATCCTTGTATTCTATTGAAATGAAGGATGTTTACTCTTTTATGACTGTATATGGACCCTATTTGGATAGGGCTAGGTTTTGGAACAATCTTCTCTCATTGGAATGTCATACATCTGCTCGATTGATATTCGGGGAAGACCTAAATTTCTCTTTGGGTTGTTCAGAAATTTGGGGAGTAAAGGCTCGGGTGGATAGTTTATCAGATTTATTATCTAAGAAATTGGATACTTATGGTCTTGTGGATATTGTTCCACATGTTTTAACTCCTACCTGGTCCAATAGAAGAGTTGGGAATGAAAGTATTTCTAAGCAATTGGACAGACTTATGGTCTCAGCTGACTTTCTGGATCTAGATCTGCATTTTCATTAATGCGTGGGATGTGGGCGGGACTCTGATCATCATCCTGTTTTCCTACAGATTTTATCCAATAATCCTAAAGCGAGGTCTCCCTTCAAATTTAATGCCAATTGGTCATTAAATGAGGATTTTGTTGATCTACTTAAGGCTTCCTGGAGTGTGTATGTGGACAATCCTTTGGTTTCTGTTGTATCATATTTTGTGGCTAATCTAAAAACTATTAAGGAAGTTTCTATTGCATGGTCTGTCAAGCAAAAGGTTCGGGAGACCAAGGATTTTGTGGAAATTGAAGGCTTGATTGCAGATTCTTTCAATAAACCTGGTTTTGGTTTTTCTACTGGGGCTGATAGGATTTCTCTTATTGATTTGGAATCACGTAGGAGAATTATTCTATTAGTTCGTGAGCAAGAAGCTAGACAGAAAAGTAAGGTTATTTGGCTTGTTTGTGGGGATAACAATTCCTCTTTCCTTCATAAATTTGCTAATCATCGAAAGAATATTAACTCTATTTGGAAAATTAAGGGAGATGGTGGACTTTTGGTGGAAGGATTTGATTCAATTGCAAAAGCTGGGGTTCAGCATTTTGAACATTTGTTTCAAGAAGATAAGACACTTCATCTTCCAGAGATTTTTAAAATTGTTGAGTCTTTTCCCACCTCTATTTCAGACTTGGAAAATGAAGAACTTATGCTACCTATTACTTTGTTGGAGATTCAATCTATTTTATCTGTTAGTAAAAATGATAAGAGTCCAGGTCTTGATGGGATCCCGGTGGAGGTTTATCGTGTGCCTTTTGATGTTTTGGGTCCGGATCTGTTAAAAGTTGTTGATGATTCTCGGAAGTATGGTAAAGTACCTGCTACTTTAAATTCAACTTTTATTGCATGAATTCCTAAGATAGATTTGCCTAAATCTTTTGAATATTTTAGACCAATCTCTTTATGTAATTTCCGTTACAAAATCATTGGAAAGATCATATCGATTCGTATTAGAAAGGTACTTGGAAGGTACATTTCTGGTGAACAATTTGGTTTTTAACCTAGCAGACAAATTCATGATGTTGTTGGGGTAATTCAGGAAGGATTACATACTATTCATGTTAAAAATTTGAGGTCTGTTGTTTTAAAAAATGACTTGTCTAAAGCTTATGACAGAGTCAGTTGGACTTATTTAAGGATAATCCTTACTAAAATGGGTTTCTTTGTTCCTTTTATCTCTTGGGTTATGAGCAGACTTTCATCTGTCTCATTTGTTGTTTTGATTAATGGAGCGACTTCATCTTTTTTCAAATCAGGCAAAGGATTGAGGCAAGGCTGTCCTCTGGCTCTGCTCCTTTTTCTTATAGTTGTTGAAGGTTTGGGTAGGGCTTTATTGGCAGCAAAAGCATCTGGAGATTATCATGGAATATCTTTTGGGAATGATGTTACATTAACTCATGTTTTATTTGTTGATGATATTGTCATGATATCTAATGGTTCTGAGCAATCTCTATCTACTCTTTATGAGAGTTTGAAAACTTTTTGTAAAGCTTCTGGGATGATGATAAATGTAGATAAATCAGCATTATTATACTCCAGGTTGGATGTTGTTGAGTTGATTACTGTTCAGAATATTTTTAGTTTTACTGTTGATAAAATTGAGTTTGGTTTGGAATACCTTGGGTTTTTTCTCAAACCTTGCAGATATTAGAGTAAAGACTGGGACTGACTGGTGGTTAAGGTGGAAAAGAGAATCAAGAACTGGAGTTTTCGATGGTTGTCTAAGGGAGGTAAGCTCATATTGGTTAAATCTATTTTAGAAGCTATCCCAGTGTATTGGATGCATTTCTGGATACCCTTAGGCATCATTGAAAAAATCAAAAGATTATGCTTTAAATTCTTATGGACAGGGAATTTGGATTCTTCTGGATTTCCTTGGACATCTTGGAAATCTTTAGCAATTCCTAAGTTTCTGGGTGGCAGGGGGCTGAAGATTCCAGTTCTGTTTGCTAAATCTCTTGCTGCCAAAAATGTTTGGAGTTTGCTTCATGGAAAGCGCCTTTGGGTGCAAATTGCTATTCAAAAGTATATATCTCCTTTATCCTTGTTGGATTGGATTCAGGTGACAGTTAAAAAGAAGAGGTGTATGTCCATATGCTGGAAAGCAGTGCTTTGGTCTTTTGACCTTATTGGTAATTTTCTTATATGGAAGGTTGGGAATGGGATCAATGTTAGAATTGGAGTGGATCCTTGGGTTTGTTGTAAGTGGAGGCATATTCTACCTTTTAGTCTGGTGGATAAACTTCATTCTACTAGTTTATTTTATCTATGTGATATAGGTTGTCTTGATATATCTTTGTTGAATAATCAAGGTTGGTTTACAGCTAATCTGATTGGTCTTACTGACCAACATGATATCACTTGTTGGAATGATTATGTGAGTTTATTAAAAACCAGTCATGTTAGATTGTCATGTGATGAGGATCTCCTTATTTGGAATCAGTCTAAATATGGGAAATATACTCCTAGATCTAGTTATCTTCAATTAATGTTGGATAGACAGGAGAAGGAACTGTCCTGGTGGTGGAAGGTTCTTTGGAAGTTCAAATGTCCACTTAAAGCAAACAAATTTTGCTGGTTTTTATTAAAGGATAAAGCTTTAACTTGGGATGTTCTTTTCTGTAAAGGTAATGAAGGGCCTGGCAGATGCTATTTATGTAAATATGAATTTGAGTCTAATTTACATATTGGTGTGGAATGCTCTTACACCAGACAAGTATGGAATGAAATAGAGGCTAAGTTGGGCTTATACAATTTATGGAATGGCACTTCTGTGACTCTTTGTCTGAAGAATTGGTGTATGAAGGGAGAATTGAAACATATCAAATCTCTGCCTATTATAGTGTTATGGTACATTTGGAAAGCACGAAATCATTGTTGCTTCGATGATAGAATACTATCTCCTTATCAAGATTCATCTTTTTGTTTGGGGTGTTTCAATTCTTTCCCTCAAGATAAGATTATCAGAATTAGACAGGTTGTGGCGGAAGTTATTGATAAGACATACCCATGGGGGTACTTTGATGGTTCGGCATCTGGGGATCCAAAGATATGTGGTGCTGTGGGAGTGCTATTCATATCTGATGATCATTTTTTTACTTTCAAAGCTGGTTTGGGCTTTGGAACAAATAATTTTGCTAAAATTATTGGTTTAAAGCTACTACTTACTTTGTCTTTGCAACATAACTACAAGCACTTGCAAATTTTTGGAGACTCACAGCTTGTAATCAATTGGGTTACTGGTAAGTATAGAATTCAAAACATTCTGCTTGAGCAGATTTTGCTTGAAGTTCACAAATTGGCAGATTTGTTCGAAAATGTGCATTTTATGCATATTTATCGAGAAAGAAATCCACTTGCAAATAAACTGGCAAAAGATGGATCTAATGTTTTAAATGGATCTTGGCAGATATCAGAGCATCGGGCAGCTGATTGTTCCAACACTGTCATGTTTTTTTAGTACAGGTGATGCGAAAGCTGGAGTCGAGTTGAAGATTTTGGAAGTTGTTTTGACTAAGGATCAACTTTTGATGTTTTAAATGAACCATTTTTTGCATATAACGAGTTCTATATATTTTAAAGTTTAAAATTTTAAGACTATATGGCCGATGATGAGTGTTGTTAATGCCTATGTTTGTTCTGAACTTATGTGTTTTTTGAGTATTGTTAAGGTTTTTTTTTAAATCTTTGTAAGTATCAGTTTTTTGCCGATGACAGAATATTGAGTAGCTGGCAGATATATTAGTTTTTTGCAAGTATCAGTTTTTTGGTGATGACAGAATATTGACAATAGACAATACTTAGATATTGGTCTATTTGTGGAATGTATATGATATATAAATATATATATATATGGTTTTTTTTCTGTGGAAAAAAAAAAAGGTAGTGGTCCCTTTCCTTTTCTAATTTTTGAAATTTACATCTCAAGTTGTGAACCTTGGGAAGTTCTCATGAGTTGACCTTTTATTCTTAAACCCTAAAAGGTCTCATATTTATTTATTTACTTTATCTTATTTCAAAAAAAATTAAAATTGTTTTGTGACTTGGAATTCAAGTGAAAAAGATAGAAAGACACATTTATTTATTTACTTGATATCTTATTTCAAAAAAAATTAAAATTGTTTTGTGTCTTGGAATTCAAGTGAAAAAGATAGAAAGACAAAGGCGATGCAAAAGAGGTATGCTAAAGCTCTATATTGATTTAGAGATTCAATCTTTGTTCTTCATATCATCATTTTCTATTCTTCATTATCTAATGGTGCATCTTTTAAAAGCTAGCACAAAGGTATATTGTTTATATTTGATGTGATTGATATATTTATTATAATTCTTTCAATGCCTAATCCTTTATCATTTAATTGTGTGTAAAAACTTTGTATTTCTCTGAAGTCAAAGACAAACTTATATAATTCATTGGAATGTCATTTAATTGTTTGTAATAACTTTGTATTTCCCTTAAGTGAAATACAAACATATAGAATTCATTGGTTTGAGTCTTGTGTAGATCCTTGTGAGATCTTGAAAACCCAGAGATGGGTTAAAGCATTCTAAGCTTAGCGTTGAGGGAGATAGTACAAGTGTACTATTAAATGCAATTTAAAGATATTTTCTATGAATAATATCAAGAGATTTGGTAAAATTTATCTTGATTTATTGATCATATATTGCTTCTATTTATGAACAATCCCTTTTTGCTAAATTATTTTTAGAATTAAGTTGTTATTAGCATGCTTGGGTTTTAAATTAAGTTACAATTGATAGTTAATAATTTTGTTATCTTTATCTTATGTTCAATTTCTTCTGTGTTAAGCAAAAACACAAAAAGAAGTTGTTATCATTAGCATGCTTGGGTTTTAAATTAAGTTATAATTGATGGTCATTTTTGTTTATCTTTATCTTATGTTCACTTTCTTCTTTGTGTTAACCAAAAACACAAAAAGATAACATGTGGGAATACTAACAACATTTTTTTAAGCAATTTTGCTTTTAATGTGAGATTTCAAGGCCATCTGTCGAATGATATGTTCTATTGATTTCAATTTCAAATCTCTAACATAAACAAAAACTCATAAAAATTTGCATAAATTAGAAAAGGAAATAAAAGCAATAAGAATGAAACCTATTAATTCATAATCTATTTACTTATCCTTCTTTTTTCCCTCTTATGCATAAGTACTTTTAGTGAGAAACACACAAGGAAGCTTAAGACCTTTAGGCTCTAAATCCAAGTACCAAACCAATTATGTGGCTCACTTAACCCACTAAATAGATTGATAGTTGATGCTTGACTTGTATGGCTTCGAGCATCAGTAGAATGCAATGATAGAAATAACGAGTAAATAATGTAAGTGAGTGATACCTACACTTCCAGTAGGTGTGATCCAAAGGCGTAGACATTGCTAAAATGAACTAGTCACCGACATCACAGAGGTTTGTGTCTTACCCCAGCAAGGAAGCGACAATGTCACTAACTTTTGGGGAAGGGAAAAGGACACGTGCAAAAGGGTAAAGAGAGGCAATGATGTTAGGAAAATCCTAAAAAAGGAAAGAGAAGAAAGTAAACAGTGTTGGCATGGTGTTGGAAAAGGAAAAATGTGAAAAATGTGAGCACAAGAGATGATATATGTTATTCCATAATTATCGTTGTCATGGGAGTTCCATACACTAGTCAAGGACACCTAGCAATCACCTTCAACATATGCCTATTTAGAGAGCATAACCATAGAGGTGACACACATTAACCAAGGACTAAGTGTGAGCAGGTAATATCACATACATAAATATAGGGCATGAAGCAAACAAAAAAGGAGGCATGTGTTAATCCAAGGTCATCACAATCATGGAGGCCCCATGTACTAGTCAAAGACATAATGTAAGTCCCGTGCAATACTGATTGCAGGTGAAAGCTAGCCAACCTAAAGTTCTCTTCTTTAGAGTGAAATGTTGATTGAAATCTCCTTCCGCAAGCAAGATTCTGCAACTTTGCTTCCGTAAGCTTGGTCCCACAACTCAATCTTTGCAATCAAGTTCTCTGCGGGAATGGTTCCCCAATTGAGCTCTTCCTCAATTGTCTTTCTGTAAGACCCTTTCCGCAATTGCGGATTGCGGATACACCTTCCCACTTTTCCAAAATGGGCTTCTGCAATTTTCCTTCTGCAACTCTTCTGAGTCATTGATTTCTTGCAGGATCCTTCCTGACTTTCAATCTAAGATCAAATGTGGATCTCACCTTAACGTTGTGAATCTTCACTTTTCTCTTGCAGAATTCATCCACAACCGTCGATGTGTTGAAATACGTAGACTTCGATTCAGACTGTAACCGTCGAATTGACTCATGAGCGATTAATCTTTTATGTAATTATACACATCTCCACCTTCAGGAATCATTTAAACATTATTGAAGATTCATCCACACAAAGAAATAAGCATACTCTGGTTATTGAAAAGAAGACACCAGATAGTCACATATGTGCAAAGTATTAAGACTTTGCTCTTCATTTCATTAACCACTGCTACATACACTCTATCTCTTGCTCGCTCACTCTTCCACACTTCTACCCCATGTCTACCTCTTTTTGTATTATTGAAATAGACTCTCTATCAAATTTGTCGAACCCGCAACAGGAGGATTTGAACTCCTAAGAAAGTAAATATGTAACCAACCTATCATCGATCTACCTCTTACAAGATTCAAGGGAATCTGTGGCAATTTGCCCTTATTACATTCAAACCATCCCTATCAATAAAACAGATTACAAGATTCGACAACTAACCCTGTCTTCTAGAAAAATTACATGGAAGCAAAAAAATAGCATTGATTGCTTATTTAGCAAACAGAGAACTTCGACTTGGTGCTCCTACATCATACTCCAAGGGAAGAAAAAGAATTCTTCAATAACTCTTCAGGGTTCACATTATACTTGGAAATATCCTTTGTCGTCATCCACGTTGCATCTTCAAATGGTTGATCTTTCCACTTATCGAACACTGAAAATATTCCTTGTCCCCGGTCTTCTTTGAAACCCTTTTGTCAAGGATGGCTTCAATCTGTGGTTGTTCTTTCTGAGGTAATTATCCTTGCCAATCTATAAATAAACCATATTCTCCTGAGATCATTTCTTATGTCTGAACACCTAAAACTTTAAAAGGATATATATCTAAAACATTAAAAATCGGAGAAATTTGAAGATTAGAAGGAAGTTCTATTTCATATGCATTTGCAAAACAATTCCTCAAAACTTTACAAGGCCAATATTCTTGAGCTTCAATTTATTGTAGGTTCCCTTAAGAAACTTCTCTTTCCTAAGATAGGCCATTACTCAATCTCCAACCTTAAAATTAACTTCCTTTCTTTTCATATATACTCTTTGTTTATATTTTCCATCAATTTCTTAACATTTTCTTGTAGCTCATGCATGCTAGATGCAAAATCTTCACCAGCTGTACTTCTCTTATCATGTCCTCCCAAGTTTCTAAGTTCATATACTCCCCTTGGGTGCATTCCATATATAATATGAAAAGGACTCATACATGTACTTCTGTTAGGTGAATCATTGTAAGCAAACTCAGCTTGAGCAAGAGCTAAATCCCATTGTTTAAGATTTTCATAAACAAGACTTCTCAGTATATTTCCCAAGCTTTTGTTCACCACTTCAGCCTGACCATCAGTCTGAGAATGATAAGCGGAGCTAAAACTGAGATTGGTTCCCAACTTCTTCCACAAATTTCTCCAAAAATGACCTACAAATTTAGTATCCATGTCAAACACAATACTTAAAGGTAAACCATGCAACTTTACAATTTTTTAAAAGAACAAATTTGCAATGTGTGTTGCATCATTGGTTTTCTTACAAGCAATAAAATGAGCCATTTTTCAAAACCTATCCACTACAACATAAATAAAATCACTTCTCCTCTGAGTTCTAGGAAATCCCAGAACAAAATCCATACTGATGGAATCCCAAGGCCTAGTTGGAATAGGTAGGGGTTGATATAGTCCAGTATTTTGTCTTCTCCCTTTGGCATGTTGACATATTCTACATTTTTCAGCAAACTTCTTTACATCATGTTGCATTCCTAGCCAAAAATAAAAAGTACTTACCAAAGAAAACATTTTATCCTACCCAAAATGTCCTGATAAACCTCCATTGTGTTTCTCTTGTATCAAATTTTCTCTCATTAAACATTTTGGAATACATAACTTACTATTTTTTAACAATAATCCTTCTTGTAACATGTAGTCCAACCATTGGCATTTATTATGGGTAACTGGATTCTCACAGGCTATATATATATATATATATATATATATATATATATATATATATATATATATATTTGAAATCCACATCTTCTTTATACATATTAACTAAACTTTCAAATCCCAAAGTACTCACCTTAATTTCTTGCAAGATCAAATTTACTCTACTTAAAGCATCAACAACTTTATCAGATTTTTCACTTGTATGCTTGATCACAAAGGTAAAGTTCTGCAAATATTCCACCCACTTAGCATGTTTTTTATTCAATTTAGGTTGACTATCTATAAACTGCAAAGCATGATTTCTTTGGGAATTAAGTAATGTCTCCATTTCTTGAGAGCTTGTACAACTCTTTGTCATATGAGGACACTTTTGTTTTTCCTCATTTAACTTCTCGCCGAAGTATGCTACTAGTCTCTCTTCTTGAATCGGAACAACCCCTATTGTTATCCCACTAGCATTTGTCTCTACTTGAAAAACCTTATCAAAACTTGGTAAATCCAGAAAAGGATTCTCAATGATCTTCTTCTTCAACAATTTGAAATTTTTGTCACTTGCTTCTGTCCACTTGAAAGGTTGTCTACTTCCCCTGAAGGTGTCTATTATAGGTGCACAATTTTGACTAAAATTCTTAATGGATTTTCTATAAAATCTTGCAAGACCACGAAAACTCCTTAACTCATACGCATTTCTTGGAATTGGCCAACTTAAAATTGCTTGCACCTTATCTAGATCCATTTTCAACTCTTCTTCTGAAACCACAAATCCCAAATATATCAACTCTTTCTTCAAGAAACTATGATTTTCATATTTATCAGTAGCTTCTCATTTTGCAGGGTTTCCAACACCAATTTAAGATGTTTCAAATGTTCTTCTTTATTCTGAATAAAAATCAGAATATCATCTAGATACACTATCACAAATTTTCCAGTGTATTTTTTCAAGACCCCATTCATCAATCTCATAAAATTACTAGGTTCATTAGTAAGCCCAAATGGCATTACTAACCATTCATACAGTCTATTATTAGTCTTGAATACAGTATTCCATTCATCCCCTTCTCTTATTCTTATTTGATGATAACCACTTTTCAAATCTATCTTTGAAAAATACTGTGAACCACTCAAACAATCCATCAAATCATCAATGTGGGGTAAAGGAAATATGTACCTAACAGTGATCTTATTAATTGCTCTGGACTCGGTGCAGATTCGCCATCCACCATCCTTCTTTGGTCTAAGCACAGTGGGTATTGCACAAGGACTCAAACTTTCTTTCACCAAACCTTTATCTAACAGCTCATGTACATGTTGTTTGATCTCTTCATTCTCTTGAGGAGTTAGTCTATAGGTTTCCTTATTAGGAAAAATTGCACCAGGTATTAAGCCAATGTGATGACTAATACTTCTCACAGGAGGTAAAACATTTGGTAGCTCATCCACAATAATATCAGCATATTCATCAAGAAAGATTCTAACTTCGGCAGGAAAATCATATAAATTTGTAGAAGTTAATATCACCTTTGGTTTGCCAAAAAGGGAAAAAAGTAGCTCATCCTCCTTGTTGACCTCTTGTAATAGTTCTTTCCCAGTCATCAACAAAATATTCGACCCTGAACCTTCTTGAAAAGCTTCATCCTTCAATGGTGACAATGTATGTCTTTTTCCATCCTTTTCCATAGAATAAGTGTTCTTTCTTCCATCATGGACAACTTTTATGTCACATTGCCATGGCCTCCCTAAGAGTATATGGCATACATCCATGGGCATTAATCACATAATACCACATATTTATAAGTACCAATTTGAAACTCAGCATTGCACTGCTCATTCACCAAGAGCTTGTGTCCTTTCTACAACGAGGACACTTTGTAAGGAGTGGGATGTTTCAACTTCTTCAATCCCAGCTTCTCTACCATCTCAGTGGAGACCAAATTATCTGTACTATCGTTGTTAATAACCATCTTACAACACTTCCCTTATGACTTGCATTTAGTCTTGAACAGATTCTTTCTCTGGGCTGGTTCATGCACTTTCTTCTCTGTATTTACTAAAACTCTCTTCATCATAAGAGATTCTCCTTCCTGGGGAGGATTATTTACCTCTTCTTCATCACTGGACTCCTCACGAGCTCAGCAATGTTTGCATCCTCTGGGATGCAAGTTTATTCCTTGGGCACTCCCATGACATGTGTCCAATTTCTGCATATGAATAACATTTCACTTCTCTATTTCTGCCTCTTCCTCTGCCTCCTCTGAATCCTCCTCTTTGGGTTACCTGGCTAGTAGAACCTTCTGCCTCATCTTTAGAAGTCATACCTCCTCTGTTTGGAAATCCTTTCCCTCTTGTTGTATTTCTCCCTCTACTCTGTTGGTTCTGATTTCTTAGTAGCTTTTCTTCTACCCTTGAGGCTGCCTAATAAGCATTTTCAACAGTTTTCAAATTCAACAAGTTGATCTCATCTTGTATCTCATATCTCAGTCCATTTATATATCTAGCTACTCTTTCTATGTCCCCTTGTGTCTGTCCAGCTCTAATACTCGACTTAAAGAATTCTTTTGTATATTCTTTAACAATCAAACCCTTTTGTCTAAGATTTTGTAGTTGTTTAATGAGAGTCAACTGATAATCCTTAGGCATAAATTGACTTTAAATTTTATATAACATTTTGGGCTTACCTCTTCTTTCTCTGTGGATCTGAAGTTCATCTCACCATATAGTTGCATTCCCTTTCATTTTGGTCGCTGCATATCTCACATTATTTTTATCTTCAATTTCTTCAAAGTCAAAATACTTGTTTAAACCATTGATCCAGTCCATGAGACATTAAGATTACCTTCATACATGGGGACTTGAACCCTAGGTCTATTAATAGCCTTCATCAGTATCTTCGATACTTTTACTTCTTCAGCAACCTCCTCTCACTCGTCTTCAGAGGATTCTTCTTCATCACTGGTGTTTGTATTCTTTGAATTCTTTCTCTCCATAGCTTCCATCCTAGCTTGGAGTTGTCTTAATTCCCTTTGTGTGTCTGTCTCTGTAGCTTTTCTTCCTTGACCACGTCCTACGGGGACTCCACGTATACGTCCTTGTCTTGGTGGCATCTTTAGCCTGCTCTAATACCAAAATGGATGGCAGGTGAAAGCTAGCAGACCTAAAGTTCTCTTCTTCATACTGAAATGTTGATTGAAATCTCCTTCCGCAAGCAAGATTCTGCAACTCTGCTTCCACAACCTATTTTCTGCAAGCCTGGTCCCATAACTCAATCTCCGCAATCGAGTTCTCCACAGGATCAGTTCCGCAATTCTATTTCCGCAATTGAGCTCTTCCTCAAGTGTCTTTCCGCAAGAGCCTTTCCACAATTGTGGATTGCGGATACACCTTCCCACTTTTCCAAAATGGGCTTCCGCAATTTTCCTCCCGCAACTTCCTTTTCCGGAACTCTTTTGAGTCGTCCATTTCATGCAGGCTCCTTCCTGACCTTCGATCTGAGATCAGATGTGGATTTCACCTTAACGTTGTGAATCTTCACTTTTCTCTTGCGGAATTCATCCACAACCGTCGATCTACTAAAATACGCAGAATTTGATTCAGACTGTAACAATCGAATTGACTCCTGAGCGATCAATCTTCTATATAATTGTACACATGTCCACCTTCGGGAATCATTTAAACATTACTAAAGATTCATCCACAAAGAAATAAGCATACATATGATTATTGAAAAGAAGACACCAGATAGTCACATGTGCAGAGTATTAAGACTTTGCTCTTCATTTCATCAACCACTGTTACATACACTCTATCTCTCGCTCGCTCACTCTTCCACACTTCTACCCCCTCTCTAACTCTTATTCTTAATATAGAACTCTATCAAACCTGTCAAAACCGCAAAAGGAGGATTTGAACTCCTAAGAAAGTAAATCTATAACTAACCTATCCTCGAGCGACCTCTTACAAGATTCGAGGGCATCTATGGCAATTTGTCCTTATTACATTCAAACCATCCCTATCTATAAAACGGCTTACAAGATTCGACAACTAACCCTATTTTCTAGAAAAAATACATGGAAGAAAAAAAATAGCATTGACTGCTTATTTAGCAAACAGGGAACTTCGACTTGGTGCTCCTACATCACATACATTAATCCAAAAAGTGTGAGCACAAAGGTCATGTACATTAGCAAAGGACCTAGTGTGAGTATGGAAGTTGAAATAAATCGACATGGAGTTGAAGAAATCACATGTGGAAACCTACCCTAACACAGAGTTAACACAAGCACATAGGAGACTAATGCCAATAGTGTACTAATGAAAGAGGAGACATCAATGCTACATAAGGGGTTCCATACCTGCAAGTTACGAGAGGTGACACACTAAAGATGACATTATAGGAGAAAGATCAAGGATTCATAATCCTAACTTGGGTAAGATCTTCACAAATAGAGCAATACCTAAGATAACATTTAAAGGATCAAGCTATTGATATTGCAACCGAAGAAAAGGGAGAAAAGGAACAAATGAGAGAGGATCTCAAGGAGAGGGGTGAGGTTTGTCTCAAGCACCCAAGGGACTAGAAGGAGGAGAGAATACAAAAAATCACAAGAATGCAAGAAAGAGAGACAAGAAGAAAATCAAGGAATACTAAGAGCTACTAAGGTAGAAAGTGTTCAAGAATGACAATAGAAAGTCTAAAATGGACCCACAAAGGTCCCACTTAGGATAGGGAATCATTCAAATTGCTAAACCCATACTGAAATATGGGACCATTTTGAGGTTAGAAAAATTCATATCAAACTACTATTGGAAAGTTGAGGAAGGAGAAAGGAGAAAGGAAAGGATAACAAGAGGAGGGATTTCACTATGTAGGTCAAGACAAGCACGAGGGAGAAGAGGAAGGATCAAGCAATATAAAATGACTTAGAGGAGACATGCCTTCTAGGTGAAGGTGGATAAGGGGAGGGGCAAGAAGGAAATTGCAACCAAGGGAGTCAATCATTCATCATGTTTAAGATGTCCTACAAAAGGTTCAATCTCTAACTCTTGAAGAGTCATGCTAAGTGATCTATAAGGTAAGATGAAGGCTTAGGGGAATTAGAATGCACATTACCCTATGCTTTCTTTAGGGGGATTTCCCTAAAGACTTCAATGCAACATCCGCTTGAAGGAACGTGTGGTGTTAATAAGTTGAAGAGGAAGGGCTTGTCTTGAATAAGTGTCACATTGCGATGTGGTACCTTCTTTATTGGTAGTGCATCATTGATAGTAGAAACTTAGACTAAGGGGAGATCATGAGCCTTGCTAAGAAGAAAGTTGTTTTCATTGAAGGAATTGACACTCAGCTATGTTGTGTGATGTGTTCATGATACTTGCACCACTTGTTTGAGCTAGGGGAAAAGGTTGGTTTTTAGGTATTTGTGATTAGTTGCATGAGTACTTGGCTTGGGAGAGGGAGGCCCACATCCCTCACACTACTTAGGTGAAGGTACGTAAGGCTTCAAAGGGGGGAGGATTTGAGGTAACACTAGATGTTCAGTTTGGTAAACCTGCAAAGGAGAGTTTAGGAAACTAACATAATCTCTAAGTTCCCTAAATTCAATGTGCATCACCTCCGTTCGTTTAATCAAGCTTTAACATAACAAGGATGGTACTTTTAGGAACTCAAACACATTTACTATGGCTATTGAGGCCTCTCAAGCATTTTTCAATAGAAGTAACAAACTGCATGATGGTTGGGCTACGTAAACATGGGAGAGTTGCATGATAAATCTAGTTAAAAGTATATGGGCAAGTTGTATGATAAACTAAGTTAGGAACTTAGGAACAATGAAGGGTGTCATGCTACAAGTGTTGAGTATCCTCTTTAACTTGGTTCACATAATAGGGGGGCGGTCATCTTATACTACAAGGCTAGGTTGAAATTGCTCTAAGACCACTTGGATGACTATTGGGGCACATGTTAAGAATACTCATATGAGTGAGATGTGATATGTTCGACGTGTTATCAAGGTAGAATCGATCAATCTCAAAAAACATGGAGCTACAGAAAAGGGAGTTGGAAGGAGGAGGAGAAGACAATGTAGTCCAAGGAATAATGAAAAAGGGAAGAAAATACAAGAGAGGAAAGAGTCGTCTCTTAAGAGAGTGAAGGGTTGACGAAAACTCCCCAATAAAGTCACCAAATTGTAGTAAATGAACGAACTTATGCTACCACAAGCAACACAAGGGTTGGGATGGAAGACCGCCCAAGTGCGCACACACAACAAAAAGGGGGGGGAGAAGAAAGTGGAATCACCACTTGATTTTAGGGCTGAATTCAAAAACCCTAAGGTGAAACAAAGGATCAAAATACGAAGGAAATCCGTTAGATTAATTAGAACCTATATTATAATAAAGGGTTACAAGTGATTATGCTACTTTACTTAGGCTTCAAATAATATTTTACCAACAAATTAAATCAGGAAAGAGATCTACATTACAGGAATTTTGGGGTCTAAAATGGGCCTCCTAAGGAAAATAATAAAATAATAGTTAAAATAATAAAATAATAGTTAAAATAATAAAATAATATTGATTAATTTTGGAGGAAGAAAGAAAAAAACTACTTTTTGTGTTCGTATTTTCGACATATCTCCCTGTGATTTTACTCAATTTTCGATCGGGAGAGCTCGTTGGATGCAGAATCAAATTCCACATCCAATGAGCTCTCCTGATCGAAATTTGAGTAAAAACACAATGAGATATGTCGAAAATACGAACAAAAAAAGTAGTTTTATTTAATGACAAAGATGTAAATTCAACCATTATGGTTGACTTATTTTATTGAAATTCTATTGGTTCTTGAATTCCAACTCACAAAAAATTATTTTGTCACGTTTTCTTATAAGGCCCAATTTAGACCCCAAATTTCCTCTAATGACTAACTAGAATTAATTAACCAAAAATACCTTTAATGATGTAGAAACCCTAATATTGGAAATAAAATAAAAAAACGAGGAAGAAAACTCACCCACAATCCATTGTTGTAGATGATGAAGATACATGTTCTGAGGTGGAGAATTGTAACAAGTCTCTTAGAGTAATCTGTCTCTTGTGATAACCTACACACTTGACTCCGAATTCCAACAAAACAAGACTTGACTTGATCTCCCATGCAAAAGATATAATGCAGTATAATCACTACACATCATATCTATTGTTTTAAAGATGAATCAAAGAAAATGTAAATACCCTAGTGTCGTAGGTAGAAATGATACCTCCTTGTCCTTGTGTGATGGAGCCTCCCTTAAGTTTGAAGGATTGAAATTTCCAAGATATGAATGGATTTATATCAATGAAATGAATCAATTTAACCTACTAAATTGGAGCCAATATAGCCATAAGAAGTCATTGTAGTACTAGAGATGACAAGTTCAAATGTTTGTAGGGGCTTAAGAGAGGTGGAACCACTTTTGTCGCTAATATTAGTATTTAACTACAAATTAGGGTCTTCAAAGATAAAAGAGATTAGAAGAGTTCAAGAGAGGATTTACAAAGAGGAAATGAACGGTATAAATAGGCAAAGGAGTGACCTTTATGTGTAACAATGTTAGGTTAGCCATTTGAGGATCCAAGTCATATGAAATCATCATACTACTATTTTTTACTTCATGCTATGAGTTTGGTATAATGGTGCCATGGGATTTTTAACCCAAACAGTATATGTTACACAAGTTACAAATTCATGGTGTTAATACCCCAAGGAAACCCATGGCATGCCTTGCATTAATATCTCAAATAATGTTTAGCAGTTTGACTCAAATTGAGTCCATAAGTGGCAAGTCCAAAAAGGGTATGGGCAACAATGGACCCAAACGAACCACCATAAGTGACCAATGACCCAACCAATGTTTGCACCCACCATTGATACCCATGAAGTTAAGAAATGCTTCGAATGGGTCCTCCAAGAGTCAAAGTGACCCAAACTAGTGACCAAGCACTAGATACCTAGGGGCAATGGCACCTAAGGAAATCACATGTTTTATGCATCCCATAGGATTCCACATCTAAGCCAAGGCAAGAGGTGCTAAAAAAAGGTGGTAGATCACATTAGAGCAGAATGAGAAATATTGTATCATTAGTAGATAGGTCATGTATGAATACAACACTAGGGTGGACCACACAAGGCACCATGGAGTGCATAGGTGTATGTGAGTACCCAACTGCAATTTTCTTTTTACTTCTGCATGCCCTTAAATCTACTGTGACTTCTACCTCAAGAAGGGTCTCACTAAAGATATCATTCTTCAATATAATGGTCACAATTAAATTCAAATGTTAAACTATGAACATGTTTCTTTTCATAATAGGGTTTTGTTTTGAACATGGCCACTTGGTTGCCCCTTGTTTGAAGGTTAAGGATATAGTTATCTCCCTTGCAACAAAGCATAGGTCCCATAAACCCACTTGGTGGAAGGGCTCCAGCTTATATCAACATTGGGTGGAATCAAATTCTGCAAAGGATTTTGAACCTAGATCAAAGATGGACCTCGTTTCCCTTAAAGAGAGGAAGGATGTTATCCACTATTTGTCAAAGGTTATGGGCCCAAGGACAAAAATCCAATATAGGGAACTACACCTTTACATTTAAGTTGGACCTCATAGAGAGAATCATATTCTCATGAATGAAAATTGGACAACAATGAAGAAGAAGAAAGGTCAAAACAGAGAAACTCATATCAAATTACTTGCATCTCAAATTGCCTCGCAAATCTTCCTCCCCTAGACTCAAGGTCTTTAGTCCATCGATGAAAAGTGAAGAATCTAAAATTTAGACAAGTGGACTAATTCCCAATAGTCATGTGACTAGGAAATCCAAAGAATTGAGATCAATCAAGGTTTATTAGTGCTCAAATTCATGTCCTTCAAACATCATTGGGGCATTGATATTGTAATCCGTTTTTATAACTTTTAAAAGAAAATTAGATTGTGTCCCTATCGTCAATCAATTTTGGTTCAGCACAAGGGAGAGGGGTGGTTGCTACAATTATAATTAATTTCATTAATCATACACCAATATAAATAAATTTCATGAACTTTTCACTTGCATATCAAACAATATCTTTCCTTTCCACAAATTTTTCACTTGCATATCAATTAATATCTTCCTTTCCACTTTGTCCTCCAAAAACGCCAACTCACTTTCAATGTTCAAAAGCAATCTTTCTCATAGGAAGTTGAGCCAACCATCCTTGTTATCCATTGACTCCCTATTACTTAAAATGGTCTCACCCTATAGCATCCCAATGTTTCTTCTATTGAAATTCTCAACTTTGAATGGACTAAGGAGACGAGTTCATTTTGCGTAGATTCGAAAAGAGCATGGAATAATGGATGCATTCTTTATGGTTGGAAATTATATAAAGGGCCATTTTCACTCATTAAGGCTAGAAAGAGGATCAACACATCATAACATGAGGCTTATTTATTAGATAGAACTTACAAAAAGGTTAAAGACTGCAATCAAACCTTTATGAACTAGTACAAGATATGTAGGACAAGGGAGCTCTACCAAGACATTGAGAAGTTTTGAAAGGTGGCAAAGCATCCCTTAAACATCTTGTAGACCTTTATCTTTATTTAAGGTGGAGAACTATATCACATATCCACCTTTACATTGTAGTAATACAAGAATATGGCCAAAGTAATGGATAGGAATGCAGCAACAATAAACACACCTTATAATACCATTACTAAGGTTCTAAGATAACTCATTGTATTTTGATGTCTAATAATACCATTACTAAGGTTCTAAGATAACTCATTGTATTTTGATGTCTATGTTCTTAACTACCTTTTATAACTAATGTAACTAGTTATAAATGGATCAACTATAGTCATTATTTTGTAACTCTTCTAGCTAATAATATTCCAAAAATCACATGAAACATCAACTAGACATTCATCATTTTTGAATCACTGCACATGACCAAAAGTTGCCATTTAAAATATATTTACAAATCTCTTGTTTGTTGTTATAGCCATTTTTCCTGTCACTTTTCTTCTCAAGTTTTCATTGTCCTTGTCAATTCCTATTATATTTGCATGAACATGAGCTAGTGCAACGATCTTTTCCCCATAGACTCGAACAATATTGCACCAAACCTGTAGTTATAAAATCATTGATAAACTATGAATATACATTTGCAATTTTACATGCAATCTTAGTTAAAATCACCCAATAATCGTCTACGTATTTTGATTTCATTGCTCTCAATGTGCGAAATCATTGACAAGTCATGAATATACACATTTCCAGATTTGCTAAAAATCCCCCAATAATCCATTTTGATTTTATTCTTCTCCATGTGCAAGCTTTCCAAGTATCAGTTTCCTCCTTTCCTTCTTTTTGAATATAAGATAGGATTCTTTTAGGTCCAAACACTTTTACTTGAGATAGAAGTAGGCCTAGATGCCTACTATACAACCCTCTCCCATTATTAGCCCCAACCTTCTTTCATACTTGTTAATTTAATAATAAAAAGGGCATCCTCGTTATTCTAGCTGGGGTATATAATGTATTTACTAATAACCTTGATGGGTTCTCACGATAGAAGGCAGCCAAGACACAAGCATAAGATTAGCAAAGCAAGATTAATGACACTATTGGTCTCTCTTTATGAATGTTACTACCAAAAATGTTAAAGCTCTACTCAATAATGAAGTGACCAAAGGTTATAATCATCCATATACTAGCTTAGATTAGCAAAGCACGATTAATGACACTGTTGGTGTCCCTTTACGATTGTTACTGCCAAAATGTTAAAGCTCTACTCAATAATGAAGTGACCAAAGGTTCTAATCATTCATATGCTAGCTTTATGATGGCCAAAGAATTTAGTATCATATCGCAACGCACCTAGATATAGTAGATTACCTTTCTCACAACTTTTGTGAATTGAAAAGCTAGCACTTTGTTATAGCCTAAAATGACACATCTCTTCCTGTGACCATTTTCCCATGTTTTTGTCACATGTCGACACTTCCATAACGACACTTCAATAAAGTCACTGAAAGTCACTGAAAAAACACCTAGATTGGAGGAGTCATATCCAGAGTTCTGTAACTTCGTTTGACCTCTTCTCTAGACCCTTGGAAAGGTATCCGAATCAAGAACAACTTTGCAGAAGACTCCAAAGCCTGGAAATGCCCAAAAACACCCTAAAAATCAGATATTTTTATGTAACTGCGGCCTTGTACACTACAAACATGCGTTATCCTTATGTATTCGCGACTTTGCCTTCATGCTACCCGTGGTTACCTCCTATAGTGGTCAAAAATAATAAAAATATCAAAAATATCGAATTAAGAGTGGTTTGGGAGGTTGTGGAACTAAATTGGGAAGTTGTAATTGACCCCTATTCGACCCTATCTCTTCAGAAATGTATAAATAAAGGGAGAGAGGTCCATGAAAATGGACTTGAACTTTTGCATTGTTATGCTGGAGGAATTGGGACTCTCATTCCCCCCACTTTTTCCCTAGATTGTCATCCTTGTGTTGCAGTGCTTGGAGGCTGAGTTCCTTGGAGAAGAGAAGCAAAAGAACCAGATCAAGGTTTCGTGAGGTGCCTTGCTTGAGGAGAAGATAATCTTTGTACTTCTTCCATGATTAATAAAGATGTGATGCTCTTCATCTTCCAATCATTGTGTAATAGATATTGAATCTCCGTTTATGATCGTCATGTTTATGATAATCAGATTAGGTTTTCATATTACTTTGATTATCATTGCTTTACATGTGGTCATATTGGTTTGAGGAAGGTATAATTTGTTGTGCAGGCCTCTTGAAGCAAGAGGAGCAAGAGAGGGATTGAAAGGAGGCTTGGATCAACATTCATTTGACTAAGGTATGAACCATTCTAATCTCTAAATCTTGTTTGCATTTACTTGCAGAACTGTATGCATCTGTCTTTCAACCCTAGTATGTTGATGGCCTCTTAACCCCCAGCCATAGGAACACTTTCCTCTACAGCACACCTTGCATAAAGTTTCTGTCAAGTCTAAGTCTTGGCCCACATTCAGTTGAGTCCAGCTATGTCTGAAAAAAATGTCACTCCCATAAATGCGTTTCAACACTCCGCTACAATAGGTAAATCGCCCAAAAGCTACAAAAATTAATTGTCTAGATATGTCAAGCAATACCACTTTTTCTTTGAATAACAAACATAGACAATATGAAAAATAGTGTTCTTTCTGATAAATGAACAGGTTACTAATAAAATTAGAAGTATTGAGCTATTATTTATCGTATTATTAAGCTATTATAAGTGATCCCTGCCCAAGCTCCAAAACCAATCCAATTCCCAAGCCTACATCGCTTGTTACAAACTTGAGTGGTAAGGTTGAGGAGATGAATGCAATTTTAATTTCTAGCATTACAAAAATTACATGAAAGACGAGTGGATCAATCTTGCCCATACTCAATACATCATTGTTTATCTGTACTCTTTTGGCAAGTATATTACAATTTCTGTCTCAAAATTTTCGTCAAACGATGAAAACAATACCCGAGGATGGAATGAAGCATAATCCATTTTAATTTTTCTCAATGGACTCTTCATCTAATCCTTGAAAAAGCATTGATTTATTAGCCACTTCCGAAAATTACAAAAGAAAAATGTGACTATTACCAGAGTTGCTTTGGACAATCACCAACTAGTCGAATCACTTTACCAACGAACTCGTCGTTAGAACTTAGAAGATGTAGTATCAAACAAAATATCTAACACGTATAGAATTCCATGATTAAAATAGAAATTAGCAAAACCTGAATGAGCAGAGCGCAGTTCAAGCCTTGGACATTCAACTAAAGCGCAGGTACAAGTGGAACTGTGACAAACATGCCAGAACGTGGCAGATCAGTAAACAAGGGCTTAAAGACAGCTCAAATACATAGCAGACAAAATCATACCACATTTTTATCAATCATACCAAATATTTCACATACGAGCTTGAGAACTGTCTACCAATCCTTAATTATACAAGGATAATACAAGTGCAAGCCATGTTCCACAGTTTCCATGTTTCTCCTCCCCTTAATTATCGGTAGCTAGTGCTAAAATGCAGTTTGTGATTACTGCTCATATATTTAACTGGGTTCAAACTTAGCGACAGTAATATGGAGAATCCAACAGGGATGTCAAACTGTTCTAAATTTAATACAAAAAAATGTCTCCCGAGACAGCATGTGCAGAAGAGAACGGTCAACATATTCCACTTACACACAATTATAGTGTGCATTCTCTTTTATCTCTACTGATTGCTTTTTAGTTCTTGTTCTCCTTCCATCCAGAAGGTGAAAAGCCCAAATGAAAGGCCATGAAAACTCTAGATGACAGCCTTACCACCAAAGCACTGAAAATAGATTTATTTCAAGATAAAATAAATCACATAGCACTGAATTTACATCCGTTTCATACTTGAATGCATCCAAAAAGAGACCTAAAGAAAGTCCTGCCTTCCAATAATTCACCATTATGATAAAAAAATGTAACCTTTCTATTAATGGATATGCCCGATACATTAATGCACCAATTGCTTCTATTATAACTACTGCCAGACCTGCAGACAAAATATCCCAATCCCCTGTCTGAGCTAGACTTGTAGCGACAAGACCTGCACAGTAAAATCCTAAAAGCAGACACAATACTTTCATTGGAAAGTTCTTTTGCAGCTCTTTGAATTTTTTTTTTATTTTAATCTGAACCTCCTGAACAAGTCTAATGAGGCGTGTTCTTCCCAAACCAGATCGTCTTAAAGGCCCATCACTTTGTGGAGTCTCACTTTTATCAGAACTCCCGTTATTTCTCCTACACTTTATGATCAAAGCCCTGTGCTTCCTGCAGCAACATGCAAAGTAATTTGCATCACTGGCAAACTCAAATTGGGCATGGGCAAAGATGGGCCATCAGAACCGTGACCTAATACAAAGATGACCACAGTATTTCCTTGATATTTTGTAGTGTTTTCCTCTTCTGAGAAAAGGAAGCAGGGATAAGGCTCAAAAAAAACAACAGAGTTGAAGGCACACCATTTTCTTTTGATGTTTACAGATGCACCTCGGCTATGGATGCAACGTAAATACCAAAATCTCCCTTGACCAAATGCCAAGCTCCTGCCAATATTACATGGAACAGCAACTGTTGCTAATGCTTTTGCAGTTAGATTTAAATGACCATTTGACAGAGATGGAACATGGAGCCCTTCCAAAGCCATGCCAAGGAGATAAGAACACCTGCAAGTAAAATTTTGAAATTAAAACTTGTAGCAGTTGGACATAAAAATGCCCAAATTCTTGACAAAATAGCAATTACCAAAGGTGGTCCGCAATATAAGAAAATTAATACTTCAATACTGTATGAATCTTTCAAATTACAATTTACAATATCCGAAACTGCAGTAGACATTGGTTCTTGTTATCAAATGTGGTGTTCTTCACCATTCTTCCAATCTGGCTAAAATAAAAACATAAATGAATATAACAGATTAAGTTGTTTTTTAATTGACACAACTCAATGCACTGGAAAACCCAGGCACAATGCACGACATCTCAAGCCCTTTTATTAGCAAACAACCCGATGCACTGAAAACCCAGTAACAATGCACCACATCTCAAGCCTTTTTGTTAGCAAGATTGAGGATACGAGTACTAAGCCAACTCTATTACATTAATGATTAATTACAAACTAACTACACTGAACACGAGGATACAGACAAGCACGGTATCATAATCAGCCCTTTTAACTAGGGAGGACAGCAACCACTGAGGAGCCATACTTAACAATACAACATGGAGGGAAAAAGCATGCCCACCAGTATTTGAACCTGGTCATCCTCACAGGAACCACTCCAAGTTTACAGTGGAACACAGCCCAATGGACAGTAAAACAGATAAAGTTAAACATGGAACAAATGTTGGTTATGCTGATTGCAAATAGGAGGCAATGAAACAAAAAAATGGAATAATACATAGGATAAACAAGACATTTACGATGCAGTATGCACAATAACAATGGACGTCGAAGTTCTATTTAGATTGATAACTACTCATTTGCTCCCAACATTTCAGAATCCACATAAACAAGTATCCTGTAGTTGGTGATTAATTAAGAGCGATAAAGCCTACTGAAAGTAATCAATAAATATGAGCAAGCTGATCAAACAAAATAAACATCAGAAAGTAAAGCAGCATGGCTTTGAAAACATGCCATAACTGAGCAAGCTGATCATAACAAAATAAATAATAAAAAGTAAAGCAGCATGGCTTTAAAAATGTGCAATAACTCATACAAGGCAGGAGAACCAGTTCTTTTAGTCCTTTTAATTTATTTCTGCCAATTTGCAGTATTTTCTTGGAGAAACCCAAGGGATGCATCCCCGCATTTGTGGATGGCATCCCCAAATAAACCCATCAACGTAGACTAGTGAATCTCACCTCATGGTATTTGCACCAGCCAACCCCTAGCACAGAACTAGCCTAATGCCTAGCAACATTTGCAACAACCAATTGAACTAGCACCTTCGGCTTGCCAAATCAGTGTCTACTTTGAAGCAGGAGACATCTCGTTGAGCAATTTGTTCCTTCACACTATTTTCTTGTTCAACTTCAATCAATGACCTCTCTTTATAAAATAAGCCATCATCTTGTTCATAAGAATGGTTTCTCTTAACGATGTAGACAGTAGAACCCAACAGAATTATCTCTAAAAGTGCATTTTTATATAAAGATTTCATGAATCTGTCAATTGGGTCTAGCCTAAGTGGTTGTGGGATGGAATGCTATCCTCTCCACCCAAGTTCTATTCCCGTAAGTGATATGTTGAGCTCATAATGAGTATATTATTGTAATGGCTTCAAGCACTGTTGTTGACCTGGCCTTGTGCCCTGAAGAATCAAGGGTTTACCTTGGGTACCATCCTCAAAATGAGGGGAAGTGCTTGGTGGTTTGCCCTGGGATATTACCCTGGAGAATTTTTTAAAAAAAGTTCTATGAATTAGTTTCAAACTTTCAACTTTCATGCTAAGTTAGCAGGATACAGATACAGAACCGTTGGGTTTTGAAAAGCCAGAATCCGATTATGGTGGACCAAGGGAAACGGCAAGTACAAAACATATAAAAATATGTTTATATTGTTAGAAAAAATATGATAAAATCAATTTAAATAAATAGGAAAAAGAATAATACGAATAATGAGATTAAAATTTAAAGAGACAAAAATGAAAAATAAGAACCAAAACTAGGGCTCAGTGAACTGTACTATAAATATAGTGGAGGGGCAACTAAGAAGCCTGCAGTGAATATATTTGAGTCATATTGACAACTCGATATTTGGGTAGAATTTGAGATAACAACACACTTAACTTCAGACTGACGTACAGACAGATTTACAACGGTACTGAGGATTGCAAAATATCCTTATATATTACAGTCGAGAATTCCATCAAGGCATTTGTATTCATCTGAAATTTCAAATATATCATGTTTCATAAACCACTGTATAATAAATACTATAATAGTTCATGAAGATTATCATTTAGTATATGGTAGTAGTTGGAGGTGGATTGCCTCGTATAGTAAATGCTCCAAGGGCTAGGCCAAAATCCAAAATTCTAATAAAGAAAATTACAATAAGGCAAGCATTGCATTAAAAAGTGAGGCATGAGATAATAACGAGGAATAACATTTTCTTTTAGTTTGGTTTGTGAAAACCCTCTTAAAAGTTATATATAACATAGGATTTTTTTAACCATTCGATCACCCTTTCTTTTATTGAGTAAACATGTCAATACAGGTAAAGGCTTGTGAAATATTTAGACTTGTGTGTTAAGGCATTCAAGACAAAATAAAGAGAAGAGTAAGGGCATTGCCATTTTTACAAAAATTCATAACGAGGCTTATAAGTTATAACCAATAGGATGAGATGCCAAGGGCCTAAAATGATCGTATGATGACATCGAGAGTGTGACAAGTGAGTATTTTGGGAGGAGCACGAGCACCAATGAGTCGAACCAAGTCAAGTTATCACATTCACGAAAGAGCTACGTCAATTTCACCAAGCACCAATCTTGAATGTCTTTCACATGAACCTACAACTTGAAACATGTATGTCATCATGCGAAATCAATCAAGAACTATTAGTGGTCATATAATGCCTTATTAAATTCATATATCTTTGTGCGAGCAATTCCAAAATGAGAGGGAGACTGGCAACCCTTTGGGTGCTAATCATCGTTGACCAAAATGTGGTCAACACCTTCCTCACATAAACCCCTTCTAATATGGCATATACCCTTGAAAATTGAAAATTCACAAAACTGAAATTTTATAATAGTTCATGAAGATTATCATTTAGTATATGGTAGTAGTTGGAGGTGGATTGCCTCGTATAGTAAATGCTCCAAGGGCTAGGCCAAAATCCAAAATTCTAATAAAGAAAATTACAATAAGGCAAGCATTGCATTAAAAAGTGAGGCATGAGATAATAACGAGGAATAACATTTTCTTTTAGTTTGGTTTGTGAACACTGAAAACCCTCTTAAAAGTTATATATAACATAGGATTTTTTTAACCATTCGATCACCCTTTCTTTTATTGAGTAAACATGTCAATACAGGTAAAGGCTTGTGAAATATTTAGACTTGTGTGTTAAGGCATTCAAGACAAAATAAAGAGAAGAGTAAGGGCATTGCCATTTTTACAAAAATTCATAACGAGGCTTATAAGTTATAATCAATAGGATGAGATGCCAAGGGCCTAAAATGATCGTATGATGACATCAAGAGTGTGACAAGTGAGTATTTTGGGAGGAGCACGAGCACCAATGAGTCGAACCAAGTCAAGTTATCACATTCACGAAAGAGCTACGTCAATTTCACCAAGCACCAATCTTGAATGGCTTTCACATGAACCTACAACTTGAAACATGTATGTCATCATGCGAAATCAATCAAGAACTATTAGTGGTCATATAATGCCTTATTAAATTCATATATCTTTGTGCGAGCAATTCCAAAATGAGAGGGAGACTAGCAACCCTTTGGGTGCTAATCATTGTTGACCAAAATGTGGTCAACACCTTCCTCACATAAACCCCTTCTAATATGGCATATACCCTTGAAAATTGAAAATTCACAAAACTGAAATTTGCTTAGGTAAGTGCGCCCTCCTAGGTCGAGTTTCACAGTACTCCTTCCAAGCCCAAACTATGGAGAGAAGTGTCTAAACTTGGAGGCACTAGTCTCCAAATTATGGCACAAAAACTCTGTGGCAATGGCATCTATTCAAAACAGCTCTGATACCATGTTGAATTTTAATCCAATTTTCAATCCTTGATAATTATTTCACAGTAGTTCAATCATACATTTATTTCATCCCACAATATCATTGCATATCAATATTTACTTGCAGCAAAAAATAAAACAAAGATCATTGAAAGATAACCATGCACAAGAGACACAGATTTTATCTTGGGAAACTCAAATGGGAGAAAACCCAACAAACTTTTTGCAAAAGAGATAAATCCAAATCAATTACAATACCAAACATGAAGTTGAGCCCTAGCACCAGATGAGGTTCGGCCTCCTTCACAAGAAACCCTAACATGGGTAAATAATCTTCCAAGAGAATAAGATAACCCCAAAAATTATGCTTCATGTATTTGCTAGGCCTTTCTTAGAGGTGCGCACTTGTGGAGAGAAGAGAATGTGATGTGTGAATGTGTCAAAAGAAGTGTGAGAACACTTTTATTTATATTCTTCAATTGACTTGATTTACACTCTTGAAGCCAACTTGTACTTTTGTCTTCTTAAGCCAAGTTCCCCCTTTTGCTGGGGCATTTTGCCCTTTCTTGTCTTCCACTTTCTTTGGGTCTTCTTTAATGGATTGTCTTAACTTTTTTGGTTATTTCTTCATCATAGAAATGTTCTATTATTTGATATCTCCTCACATGCAATCAAATTCTTCACTAGAGCTCTAATGTTGATTTGACCATACTCTAAGAAGTGTCAACATTAGAATAGACTTTGTCTAATATACAAAGAGTTAAGATCTCCTTGTAACATAGACAAGTCATCACTCTATAAAAATATATCACTCTCACTATAGAGCACTCCCACATAGAGTATGTAATGTGACCTCTAGCCTACTACCACTCCAATCCACATGATTGGACGAGGCTAAGCATCTGAGCCTCAAGACACACAGTCAAGGGCTATGACGCGGCCATTCTCTACCTGGGTTGCAAACCCATCTGGGAGAATGATTTGCAAAATGTTTGCCTGATGTTGGTACCATGGAGAACATCAACAAGAGGATCAACTTTGAGATTGGAAATAGAGGCAAGGGCTAGAACCTAGAGGAGGGGGGCACAGGGTGTTATTGACGAATAGGATCCCGATATAGGCAATGATTTTGATGTCTTTATTTGTTGTAGCATGAAGTTTTGAAGTATATTTTTACTCTAGAGGCGATTTAAAGCCTCTTTGTTTATGTTTTTTGGGTTAGATATGGATTGCACTCGATGCAATTTTAGTTATGTGCACCCATACTTTCTGTATACTTTCTATATGAATCTCCTGCTAATGTTCTGAGTTGGCTTGATGAGGAGACAAAGGATCCCTCCAATGTTTCCATTTTCTGAAACGAAAATGCCCAATACACCTGCATCACAATTGTTGCTTCGGTCTAGCAATGGCACTAGCTCCTCTAGGCCCTATTCTACACATTATACCAGTGTTCCACGGGGACTCGCCCCCCAAGGTCGAGATCTCACTCCCCACGCCTCGAGGGCCTGGGGGCTCCTTCCGAAATGTTTCCCCTCATCCCCAATTTGGCGAAACTTGAGGAAACGCAAGGGGGAGCTCGCCCCCCTGTTTTGAAGCGTCCATCGGTGGAGTGGGGGGGCTTCTAGGCACTCCAGTAGTAATGGTAATGGTATTTTCTTTATCTTTCATTTTTTATCCTTTTACTTAAATTTTTAACATTACCATTGATTGTTTCAAGATGTTTGAAAGTGGTTCCAACCTCATTGGAGTTCATATGCAAAAAGTAGAATTTTAGATCCATTCAGAATTCAACAGACTTAACAATTTTCAAGATTTCAGGATTGCAATGTTTCCACTAGATTTTATCATGTATGGGGTTAAGGGATTCTCATTTAATCAAGCACATCAACCTCTCTATGTACCTTGATGTTGGTGGTGCTAATTGTTAAACTCGTCTATCATGACCTTAATCAAAATGTATCCTTTAGTCAAGAAAAAACACTTATTAAGCATGAATGTTTTTCTAACTCTTCCTTATTTTAATGTTTGGTTTAGGAAGTTTCATCAAAATTGTAGGGTGTTGAGTAATGTCCTTTGAGGATCAACTTCAATATTCAAGGTAGAGGCAAGGGCTAAAAGCCTAGAGGAGGAGAGTACAGGCTGCTATTGATGAATAGAATCCCAATATAGGATTAATAGTTCACTCTTGTATAATTGTATGTTGGAATTGAAATCCTAAAATAATGTGATGCCCTCTGGAATCATTAAGAAATAGGGTCCTCTGGTCACATTTCCCCATTACAACATCTATGCCATGCTAAGTTGCATGAAACAGGGAAACGAGGACGAAACAGGGAAACGAGGAAAACGCGACACTCCAAAATTATGGAAACATAAATGATAAAATTATTAATCATAACTCCTAAAGGATTACATAATGCAACTAGTAATATCCAAAAAAAGCCTTTATAAATGAGGCTAGTACATTTATTTCCAAAAACAGCCTTTATAAATGAGGCTAGTACATATATATCCAAAATCAGCCTTTATATATGAGGCCAGAAGTACAATGCAACATAGAAATAAAGACTCAACAATAAAATTGAAGACGAATAGTCTTCAAGTTCAACCTCATCATCATAATCCTCCTCAAAAATAGAGCAAGAAGCATGCCGAGTTTCAGTACGTGTATTGGAATAAGGAAGGCCAATTCCACTTCTGGGTTCCTCATTGACATCCAGGGAAGCAAAAGAGATCTCCAAGTCAGGACATTTTGGATCCACATCCCATTCTTTAGAAGGCCCATTTTTATATTCTGGACCCTTATGGGATGCAAGGCAAAATTTGGAGTGCACAAAAACAAGATCCTCAGCTTTCTGTGAACCCAACCTGTTGCGCTTCATAGAATGAATAAAGCCATAGGTGCTCCAGTTTCTCTCTGCTGATGAAGAGCTTGCCACCTGTGAAAGAATACGAATGGCAATGTTTTGCAAATGTACACCATTTGCTCCATGACAAATCCGCCACCTAACTAGACTCATGGTGCTTCTCTCTTCCAAAGCTACGACGTCTAAATATTCATTGAATCCTCCAGCAAAATTGGCAAATTCTTCCTTCACCTCCCTCTATAGATCAGCTAGACACATTCTCATAAGGGCTGCTTTAACTCCATTGACCACCTCTCTATCCCTATGTGGTGCCTTCCTCTTCCCATTACTTTTAGCAATGAGCTCTTAATCATAGAATTTTGGGTTTAGGGTGTTGAAAATAGTTGTCATTGATGTCAAAGGAGTTCAGTAATGACAAAGGAATAACCAAAAACATGATGGCAGGGCAAACTCAGTGTAAGGTAAAGGAATAGCAAAGGAAGCGATGACATGGCATGCATAATGATGTGGCATATGTGATGAGGCTGGAAAGACACATAAGGTGCTATCATGAAATCAATGTTGCAATCTAACATCATTATGTTTGAATTGAGAAGGACTATTTATGTATATCTCTGTGTAAATGAATAATTGACTCCTTGTGTGTCTAAATCGTGAATGGATTGATAGTTTGAATACCTGTACAAATGAATCCACATAGATAATTAGTAGATCCAGTCAGGCGAAGTCCGATTGAGCTTGATTGATCAATCAACGCAGAGTCGTGGAGTTGCAGTCAGCTTATTTAGTAGAAGTTGGATGGCTAAGATCAGATCAAGAAAATATATCGACGGCAGGGAAAGAATCGGCAAAGTAAATATGCGTGGAAGATAACTTTCCAGAGCACCAAAGTGAAGTTGCTTATATAGCAGAGGTTGGACAGCTAAGATCGTATCAAGAAAATAGATCGACGGCGGGGAAAGAATCTGCAAAGTAAATATGCATGGAAGATAACATTCTGGAAAGCCAAAGTGAAGTTCCGTGTTTGATAACTGATCAACAGACGAGGAGGATTCCATAAAGCGATCGATGGTTCATAGGAGTTGCGGAAAGAGATTTGCAAAATCCCATTTCGAAAAAGTTGGGAGGCACATCCGCAATGCGAAAGGAATCTGCAATCCACAGAGTGCGGAAGACAAATTGCGGAAGCAATTTCGAGAAAAATCGAAATACAAACCCGCAACCTACAATTGCGGAAGCAATCTTCGAGAAAAGTCGAAATGCATACCCGTAATCCGCAATCTGCAATTGCGGAAGGAAGAAGTTTCTGATTACGGAAAGGTCGTTGCGAAAATATAATTGCGGAAGCAATTTTCGAGAAAAGTCAAAGAGCACATCCGCAATCCGCAACCCGCAATTGTGGAAGGAATGAGTTCGCACAAATTGCGGAAAGACAATTGCGGAAAGGTAATTGTCTGCAATCCGCAATTCGCAATTTCAGAAAGTTAATTACAGAAGGTAATTGCGGAAAGATGATTGCTAAAAGGTAAATGCGGAAAAGTCAATGCGGAAAGGACGTTGCAGAAAGGCAACCGCGGGAGGACGTGACTAATAAATCTAAATAGAGTTAAAATGATAAACAAAGAGACATGATTTACTCTTTGGAAAAACGTGATTGACAAAGGGACGTGATTCTGTGAAAAGACACAATGAACTTGTGCGATGGTTTGATGAAAGGGCATGATGATGGATAATGTTTAAACGGAAGATCAATTTGATAGTAAGGTGTCTCTGGAGTTCAAATCGATGTAGTAGCAAGTAAAACAGAGACCAAGGGAGACAAGCAGATCTAGAAGTTTGATAAAAACATACTAGGGTGGTAGGGTGGTGCTAGGGTAGGCTATATGCCTGCAAGGGGGTCATAACCTCCTTCCAGTAGTCGCTGGTAAATAGTGTGACGCAACATCCTTTCAACAGCAGCTGATAAACCAGGGGATCATAGCCTCCTTCCAGTAGTAGCTAGTAAATAGGGTGTAGAAGCATACTTTCAAGGGGTCGTAGCCTCCTTCCAATAGCAATTGGTAAATAGGGTGTAAAAGCATCATTTCAGCAGCAACTGATAAAACGGGGGGTCGTAGGCTTTGTCACATACCCCAATTTTGTAAAATAATGTTATTTATTTTAAATTGATTCCTAAGACATTATGTTAAATTTAATGCTAAGTTGAAACTGATGACTCAGCAGAGTCAAAAGATGTGGAATGTAATTTTGAATATTTTATTTTAATAAATAAAAAGTGGAGACAACAGCTTGGGAGAGTTGTTAATAAGAGTGTTACTGGTCAAACTGGTGGAAGGAACTAGGTGGAGAGCAAAAGACAAGTGGCAACATCTTCAAACACTTCTTATGTTGCAAGTGGCAACTTCCCTACATTTGGGGTCATGATCCCCCAAAAAAGTGGGATCAGAGCAGGTGGCTCAATTAATGACAACTAACCCAAAAAGACCTAGACAATCTTTTAAAAATGCCCAATGTAGAGAGCTGAAGCTGCTCAGATATTTTTCCAGGAGAAGGATCATTCAAGAGGAATGCACTTCAAGGAATTCATTGGGAAAAAGGGAAACTGTAAGGAAGGTGTTTTGAAGGATAAACTGCAGTAACTTGATCTGATACAGCTTCTTAGCTGAGAGAATTGACAGACAAGTTCAGGACTGGTATTGAGTCTCAGGACTAGTACTTGATTAATTGCTTCACCTAGTTCCAGCCAGGGAGACCAGAGCAGGCTCGGGGATCCTGAGGAGTCGATGTTTGAGCGCTCTCCAAGAGTGGGTAAGGAAGAACGGCCTCCCATTGCTGTTGTCGACCAGCTTTAAGAACAGGTTCTGCTATTTATTAATTTCTGTGTTATTATCTGTGTGTGAATTAATGATGCAATTGCAGGTTATAATGTAAATTTAGAGGTTAGAATATCTTAGTTTGTTTAGTAATTGATTCTCAATGAAAAATAAATCATGCCTACATTTTTCCCCATCTGGAGTAATCCAGATCGTACTCTAGCACAGGTGGTGTATTAAATGAAGAAAGTATGATGTAAATACAAAATAAGATGTTAGCTTGAATATTAGAATGTTTTCTTCATTTAGATATTCGTTATCAGAAGAATTACTAATCTGTACATAGAGTAGTGTTAGACCTAGACTGTAAATGTCAGATTATTAGAAAAGGAAAGGAAGCTATATCATTATACTAACAGTAGTATGTTTTGGTAGATAAAACAGTTCTCTATACAGCATTCATTTCAGTAATCTTCATATTTATTTTGAAAACAAAGGAAAAGAATATAATAGTTAAAATGTGTAGTGTTAGGTTAAATAAAAATGTCTTTCAAACTCTACAGTTTATTTCTTTTCCTGTTTAGGATAAATAACTACTGTATTTATAGCAACCAAACTATTAGTGAGAATAGATAAACCTGGATTTATTTCAAAAAATAAAACTAGTTGGTTTAAGATTTTATTTATGGCTGGTAATGTAAATAATTCTTTCATTTTTTTTATCTAGCTGAACTTAAACAAGTTCTACAGCTACTAACCAGTCTTTTATAGAATTTAAACAAACACTACAATATATTTTAGAGGAAGGAGCATAGTTAGTTTGTTATTTCTCTTTTTTTTATAAATATTAATATTATAATATAAATAGGGTAAAATAGAATACAGAAAGAACTTCTTTATAAATTATTTAGTATAGAGAGCATAAGAATACAACAATAAAATATATAATTATAGGAACAATATTTACTTGCAGGTAAAATAACATTCTTATCTCATTATAATAAATATTAAGTAAATATAAATTTTGTACTTTAAAGATGTAACTATCAGTTACATAAGTACAACTTTAAGAACATTAAATTACTTATTTTCTGAAGGTTAACAAATGTAAAACAATAATTAAAACTTTATTAGAATAGAGTGAATTAAAGCGAGATAACATAAAATAATACACAGTCATCCTAACAGGTAATATTAACATAACTTACAAATTAAACTCAAAGGTAATAGCTTGCAGGAAAGTAAACTAACAGATTATAGACATGATCGATTCACCGAGCTCAATAACCCAGCATATAATACAAGTAATAACAAAAATAAATTACAGTATTATATTATAAATAAAAGACAATTTAAAGAAAAACAGTAAATACATCTTCATATCGCCAAGTTAGGGTAAAACCCTATTATATCAAAATTTACAACAGAGGTATCAAATGAAAGAGTTTAAGCTCCTTCTAATGCCTCTCGGCTTCAAGAGTTAACAGAGTAAGGCTTTACCAGCCTTCCTTCGTTTATACATTTTATACACAAAAACTAGAACAAAAAATCAAAATTTACAGTCACGGCCTAAGCCAAAAGCCCCGCATAAAGCAAGGGTTATCATTAACAAAAACAGCGAACCAAATTAACCCAAGTAAACCAAAACCACGAGAGTTTTGCAAGCCACGGCGACCAACCATTAAATGTCCCATAAGGGACTGAACAAGGATGAACTGCCCTGGGATATCCAAGGCTTACCCGTGAGCAAGCGATTGTCCCAGCCTTGCATTAACCACGCAGAAGGACAGGTTGACACCTGTGTATCATCAAACACGATACTGTTAATATCTTGCATTTATATAAGCAGAATTGTAACAAAACAGAGCTGTAAACAAACGAAGTTGTTAATAATAAAATCTTACCTAAAACTTCAAGGTAACGTAACCACCCACAAGCAGTAGCGCTGCCACCAACGTAAAGAGAAATAAACCCTTCATCTGCTGCAAGAAAGAAGGAGATTACTAACACAGTCACGACCAACAGCGACCGAGAGTAAGAGCAACACGCCAAGCAAGTAAAAAACACTCGGGCCGTCACTCTTTTTCCAACCAAAATCCACTCTGCAGTGAAACCCTAAGACCCAACAAATCTCCAGATGTGAAGCCACGACTCCCACTACTGAGCCAAAGAAGAAAGGGACTTTACAGTGTGATAAACTCTGAACTGAGCAAGCGGTGAAAGTTAAAACCCTGGAGAAAAACAACCAACCCAGTCTAAGCAGCGGAGGTTTCCTATTACGGCTCTTCTCTCTCAGTTTCCAAGGCAGGTTTACGAAGGACGAAAGGCAAGAAGCAAGTTAGGAGACTGTCATTCAAACCAGTTGCAAAAATTGGCATGGAGGTCGAAATGCAGTAGCAGAGCAGCCGGAGGCCGAGAACGACGAAGGAAATGACGAGTCTAGGGTTGCAATTGCCTTTTAACCACACAACACTTGGCTACGATGTTGCCACGTTCACAAACAAATTATTTGCATGCAGTGGGTGAAATTATATAGTCCCGGCGAGCAATCAACAAAAAGAGTATTATTCCAATCATTTGGTGATTTGGAGGTTCCACCATAATCTTTACTCCCAATGTCAACCTAGCATGCACGTCGCATGGTAAACAAAAGAATCATTAATATAAAAGTTAGGCCATAAAACTCATCAAGGGCGTGGTCGATAATACGACCCATCATTATACAAATATGGTATACATTCAATCAAACAATTACAACTTGGGTAATGGTTATGCCATTTAATATTTATACCAAAGAAATTCATAAAACTAATTATGGTAAGATACCCTTTTTGCTAGAGTTATTTCTAGTTTACCTTTGAGTATTTATTTATTAAACTTTTAGGGTTTGCAAACGAGATGTTAAAGCCATATAGGGCTTGTCACTAGAATTTTGATCATTTAATAACAATAACTGGACGAAAATTTCCAAGTAAGTTATGTGTAAAAGAACTCAGTGCATCAACACTAACTTAATCCTTTTTTAGAGCAGTATGTAATAATGATATAATTCCTTTAAACTTCAAAGCTTTGGAAGTTGGAATAATGGTACAAAAACTCATTTATCAATGCACATTACTATCATATCACAAGGAGTAACCAAAATTTGACATGATGTAAATGGTTCATGTTCAAAATTTAAGATAGACCCTTAACGTAAAAACCTTGCCATCTTTAACCTGTGTGTAAGGATAAATTTTAAGGCGTTTACACACAACAACTTTGGTAACATTGATAAACATCGAAGAGGTTAGTTCACAATGAAAACTATCAATTACATTCTAGTAAGAGAAAGCAACTGTCACCAATACTGATAGGACTGAATCTCATTTCCATAGCGTCTTTAAAAAGAATAACGATTTAATGGTTTTACCTCATAAAAACATTTGAAATTGAATAGCATTTATATTCTTTTATTGAGCTATTATTTTTGCAACGAACATATATCTGTATGCTTTATGATTATTGACAAGCAGCACCAGATCTTTCTTACCTGTAAATCTGTAAGAGCAGGTAAACTTTCTGCGTTAGCTCAAAGCTAAGTAAGCCCCAGAATACCAAGACAATTCCACCTTGTGGTCGCAAAGAAAAATAAGTCTTTAAACTGAAAAAGAATTATTCTATAAGATAAACATAATCAAGTAGATAATTCAGATTATGAAATCATTAACATATAACTAATTAAAACAATTAGCTGACTGCATTATTGAATATTATCTGTATTTTCAAAATTTTAAATTTTTCAAAAATTTTAGGACTTTGACAGGCTCCTTCCAGTAGTTGTTGGTAAATAGGGTGTAGTACCATCCTTGTCTGTAGTAGCAGGCAGAAACTGTTAGACACTGAGAGGGGGGGGTGAATCAGTGTAAGGCCAATTTTACAACTTTTCTTAACTTGTCACAATTAACTACCAATTTATCATTCCATTATTCTACCAATCTCATAATCATTTCATAAACTTCATCATTCACATATCATAGTATTTAAATCATCATGAACCATAACACAAAAGAACACAACTCCATATAATTTTGTAATCTTTTTGTATTAGTTTTGGTCCGGCTACAACCGTTAGGTAAAATCAGCACCTACTGATATGAAGAGCACCTACTCTGCATCCAGGACCCTGCCTGGTTTTCTTAGACCCTGCTAAGAAGGGTTTGAGGTATCCTAACCTCAATAGCAAGACAAGCTTGCATTTACAATACAGTGTACTCGTGTTACCATCAAGAAATCTCTGACACATCAACGCTACTCATCATCTCTGCTCATCACATCAATTCTGCTATAACACTGCCCATCATTCATCTTGTTCATTTGCTCACTGCTGCTCATAAATCTCTGGTCAATCTCTACTCATTAACCTCTGCTCAAGAAGCCTCATCAATCCACATGTCAAATTCAATCTGTCAAGCATCTCACTGTGTAAGCACTGTTAATGTCATCAACCTGTCACTATCATTTGTCATATCATATCAGACTGCTGTCACTGTCATATGAATGGCTGTCACTATCTTGTCAAGTCAATGTAGGTCACTGTCAAGCTGTCACATAAAGATGCTGTAACTGCTGCATCACTTATCACTTCAACAAAGTCTGCTCTCAAGGTCTGCTCAAGTCTTCACGATCTTTGACTGGGCATCAACTTTGTATTGTGCTTTCCATTGATCAGTTTCATATTAGGCTGTGTATGCCACTCTTCAAACTTGGGCTGCAACTGATGTTGAAGATGAACTTCAAACCAGACTTAGTACTGCTGAGAACAAGTCAGTTCACATAGAACATTTTTCACATTCTTAAACCAACTCCAAGTATTAATATAACATTCTCAATTACTTAACTATGAGTACCAAGACTATATCACCAAAACTTTCATATACAGGAGAATTATTTCAAAACTGGTAGTTACATCACTTTAGCGCTGTCATTGGCTTACTTTATTTGCCGTGCTCAATATATTGTTTAACCCTGGGTTTATTTTCAAAAACTGATGCACCACATCAATTATTTTGATCAGCAGCCAATCTGATTTCTCATTGACCTTAGTGACCTATATGTCTGCAAGTCTTCATTCATGTAACAATTTTTAATCATAAAACACTATGATCTCTTCACTCATCTCAATTTCTGCGATATCAGGGCTTAACCACAATAGATATGCCCTTTCAATTTAAGAACTTCACCAAAACTGGACTCTGCAATTTCTGTGTGAAATGTACAATCTCAGCATGAATAAATAAATTGAACATACCTTGAGATTAGAGACATGTCTTGTGATTTCAGTGGATTAGAACACTAAATCATGTATCCTATGATAACTGTCACTTACAAATTATTTGGATATTCACACTCAACTGAGATCTTCCCACTAACTGAGGACGCTTCTCTTTCATTCTTCAACTATTACTCAATCTCTTATACATCTTGATCAATGTGCAACCTCATCAAAACACACATCCAGAGCTTTGTCATTTTATTTTTCTATGAAGCAAACACACCCTCCACACATTCTTGTAGTTCCCAAGTCCTTATCCTCATCACATGCACATCCATTTGAGACCTGTGATGTGCATTACCACTATACACATGAAGATCCGGGTTAAGCCACTTCAGATGTATCCACGAAAATCACAGCGTTGGTTTGACCCTACGCAAGTCCAAATAGATTGCACAAAAATATGGCTGTTGACTGTTGTTGATGATCACTGAGGGTTTCCAAGGCATGTGCTGGTGCAACCCTTCAAAATTTTGGGACCGTTCATCCACTCAGTCCATTCCAAATTTTTAGAGATGAAAATTCCAAACCTCTGCTACGCAGTAGAAACCCCAACTGACTTCCTCCTTCAGCTCGAGGAAGAGAACAGCTTTCAAACTCCCGATAAGAACAAAACAATCTACACTGACAAAATACCCTTTCGCCTCCGGATCCCAGCTGCAGCGAATAATTGTCTTTCCTTCAATTCACAATTCTGCAGAGACTGGAAATCACCAAACTCCTGATCCACCCGCACCCTAAAGTAGCAGGATTACTTCACGGGCGCACAGTCAGCGTAGCAACCAGGTCTTCCATCTAATGGCTGGAGCGGTCGGTCATATGGTAACGAACTATGCCAGGGCGTCCTCGAAATTGGAAATGGTGGAGGCTTCAATGGATCATAGTTGCGTCCCGATCTGTGCATGTTTGCTTATCGTCTCATTTCCATCTAAGCTTAGTTCCTCATCATTGCTGTAAAAATTGACTGGTAAAACTCGGGACCTCTATAAATTCGGACTGTTCCCCTTCCACTGCTTGCCACCGAAAATCACAGTCCACTAGCCTTAGCTGCGAGCTCATTCTTCACTTGATCGTTGGATATCCTTGGATCAAGACCAGAAAGATATTTCAGACTGCTGCTCCCACGAATTTCCTTGCTCCTGCTGTTCTGCGGCTGCCTCAGAGATGAATTTGCCTCAGTCTCGAAAATTCAGAGCTAAAGATCAAATATTTGTATATAAAAATGAGAACGCTGATAGGGTATTTATACACATTTTCAATTATATTTTTGAGCCGACCTGTAATAAAATCAATTTTTATTTTTATCTATCCGGATTTTAATTTTTGTTTGGAGCCGACTTCTTCAAGGTCAACAAGGAATTGTTTATTGTTTTATATTTTAATATTTTGTGTCTTTATTTGTCACACAAACCCTTTCTTACCATAAGCAAGGGTGTCCTTACGTGGGCTTCTTCAAAAGTTGTTAACATCTTCAAGGTGGGCTTTGTCATCATCTTCAAGATTTTAGGGTGTGCTTCACCTTTGTCCACAACCAACTTAGGTCACCACAAGCCTCAAGGGCTTCATCAAGGACCAAGGACAAATGACCATATGCAAGAAGGTCATATGCCCACCTCCAAGAACTCCATGACATCATCATAGCATGAATGACCACAGAATGGGTCATTAATGCTTCTTCCACCCATCTAGGGCTTCTCCAACAACCATCAAGGATTCAGGACCATCTCCAGGGTCTTCAGCATCATCCGCAAGGTGGTGGCTTCAAGATTCAAGCTTGTGGGTACAGGAACCTTGTCAACAAGGTACAAGGTGCTTCAAGGCACAAACCGACTCTGTAAGGGATCAAGGCACTGCAGGTGGGACTTGGTGGCATCAATGACATCCCGTGGGGCCACTGCAAGTCCATGTTGGCATCAATGACAATTTCATCAACAGAAACTATTTGTAAATATAATTTTGTAGTAATAGGAAGTATTGGTGGTTTTCCCAATTGGGCTTCCACGATAAATTTGTTTTCTGTGTATCTTGTTGAGCATCTATGTTAATGAATAAATTAAAAGTGATTTAAATTGTTAAAAAGTTATCAATACTGATTCACCCCCCCCCCTCTTAGTATTGACCAATATTCCAACAATTGGTATTACAGCAAGATCCTTCACTACAGTCTAAACCACTGGAAGAAAGATCCTATTAAAAACCATTGTGGATCAACAAGAAGGGATTCCAGCCAACAGAGCTTCAGTACTTAATAAAGAAGAATATGCATATTGGAGCATAAGAATGAGAGTGTACTTACAATCATTAGGATATGGTGTATGGAATGCAGTAATCTCTGATTATATCCCACCAAAAAGAGTAAGGACTAAATCTCAGAAAGAATCCAAGCAAAATAACTCAAGGGCAATAGAGGGCCATACTTGATGGATAACCTCAACCTATCAAAGAAAAGATAGGACCATGTCTCTCAGCTAAGGAACTCTGGATCAAATTGGAGAAACTTTACTCAGTTGAACAAAGAGCAAAAGCAAGCTTTTCTCTTTTCAAGAATGAAAGTGATGATGAAGAATCTTGCAGCCATAAGGAAGATCAAAGAAGTAAAACCATATACAAAAAAAAAACTTATTTTCCATGGAAGATAGTAAAGATGAAGAGATAAGTGAAAATGAAGAAAAACTATTCATGGAGACAGTAACTTCAGAAGATGATTCAGAAATGGAAGGAGTGGTGGACCTAAAGGAAAAACTCATGACTGATCTTGAAGAATTGAAAAAGAGTAGAATGAAGAACAATTCTTTGGAAGAAAAGTTGTCAAAATGCCAAGAAGAGCATAAATCAAAAGATAAAGGGTCAAGTCAAATTATTATTGATTTAAAGAACCAGCGTCAAAAGGCCAAGACGATTGAAGAGGACCTAGTAGTGCAACTCCAGAAGAGAATACAAGATTCTGGAAAACTTGAAAAAGAGATTATTCAACTTAGAAAAGGGGGGGTTGATGAAGAATCTATCAATCAAAGTTTGAGAACAGCTCAAGGACTTTAGATGAAATCCTAAGTGTCCAAAGACCATCAAGCGATAAATCTGGATTAGAATTTGACAAAGGAAAGAAGCCAAGATATTCCTCTTTCACAAACCAAGATGGAAACTAAGAAGCTATGTTGCACTCAAGAGCCCAATTAAAAGAGAAGAAAGTAAGAAATTTGCTCCTCTTTTACAAAGAACAAATATGGTGCCTAGAAGACCAATGACAAGTAGATATCAACAAATCTTTTTGGGCCATTGCTACTCTTGTAATATTTTTGGACATAAAGCCCTGAATAGCAAAGCATATGAAAAGTTTCATATCTATAAGAAGAATACACCCAAGCAGCAGAAGAATTACAGGAAGAGCCTAAGAAAGACAGAAGCAGAATTATGATGAAGGTCCCGAAGAAGATACAGGTTAGCTGAATGAACTCAAAAAATAGACTGATTTAAAAAAGCAGTCGTAAAGCACCTGCTAGAACTAATCGAGTTACCTATTAAATATGATCACTTAGTAAAAAAAACTGAGATACTATCTATCCATGCTTTATGGGAAGCATGAATAAAGCAAGTACTTAATACAAATGGAAAGACTCACTATGAGAAGACTGAAGACACAGATTTGGCAGACTTTTGAAGGGAACAATTGGGATTCATGCACATATCAATTGATGAAGTTCTCATGTTAGATATTTATCATTCAAGCTAGCATTATCTTAGGATCTTATCTGAGAGAATAACATGCACAACAATAAACACAAGAGACAAGAGATACAAAGAATTTTCCTCGGGGAAACCATTAAGGAGAAAACCCCGCAACTTCCTCAGAGATAGAATCAGCACCAAAAGTAAAACCCGAAAACATAAAGATGATCTCCCGACAGCAGTAGTCTCTCTCTTGTCCCAGCAACTTCTCTCTCACTCATGCGCCCCAGTGAGTGAGTGTGTGTGTATGATAAATAGAGAGGCTCACTCTCTATTTATATTCTTTCGTTCACTTAATGTCCACTCTAACATGTCGGCCTCACTTAACAATTACTTACTAGAGCCGACATCTCTAAGAGAGTCTAATAACCCTAATACCCCACATCTTGTGGAGACTTTGCCCCTCCGACCAACAAGGAGGGTTATCCTTAACACAATGGTGGGGACTATTGCCCCGACTTACAATAACTCACCTAGGGTCGACTTCTCTAGGATAGTCTAATAACCCTAGGGCCCCACAACTGTGGGGACTTTAACCCTTGATCAATAGGAGGGTTACCCACAATGACTTGACATGACTTGTTCACATTATAGAAACTCCCAATCGGAACATCGAGGCATGACATGACTCAATTACATTACAAACACTTCCCGAAATAAACAACGAGGTACAATACATAAGATATACAAGTGAATACATTCCGAAGTTACAATTACATCAACACTCCCTCTTAAATAGAAAGGTATTCTCTCGACACAATTTATCAACACAAGTCTTCTTCTCTGTACCATCTGGATCATCATTGAGTCCGTCATCTTCAAGTCATCTTCATCTTGATCTGGATCATCACTCAATCTGGATCATCATCACTGGATCTAAATCATCACTCGATCTGGATCATCTCTGTTGGATCAACATCACTAGATCTGGATCATCACTCGATCTGGATCATTACTGGGTTATCATCACTAGTGCTATCTGGATCATCACTCAATCTAGATCATCTCTGCTGGATCAACATCATTGGATCTGGATCGTCACTCGATCTGGATCATTACTGGGTTATCATCATTGGTGCTATCTCTTGATTATTCTCGTCACAGGAAGTTCTACAGAGCCAGCCCTTTTTCATGCTAGTTGTAGGCCTAGCCTCCATGTAGGTCTTTTTCAACGCTTATATCTGACCCTAAGTCAAAATGGCCCGCCCAACACTTACATCTGGCCTCATCTCGTTAGAAAGGCACGCCCAGCACTCACATATGACCATGAGAGGAACACATCCACCATCATGTCAGAATGGCCCAGCCCTTACATCTGACCATGGGAGGGCCCAGCCTGCCCCCATGTCAGAATGGCCCAGCCCTTACATCTGACCATGGGAGGGCCCAGCCTGCCCCCATGTCAGAATGGCTCTCAGTCCCAGACTAAGGGTTCCTGGTAACTGACCAGGTGTCTCCATTCTCCCAGAAAATGGCATCAACCCTTACATCTGACCATGGGAGGGCTCAGCCTGCCCCCATGTCAGAATGGCCCAGCCCTTACATCTGACCATGGGAGGGCCTAGCCTGCCCCCATGTCAGAATGGCTCGCAGTCCCAAACTGAGGGTTCCTGGTAACTAACCAAGTGTCTCCATTCTCCCAGAGAATGGCATCAGCCCTTATATCTGATCAAGTGGGAACACATCCCTCAATCACATCAGAATGGCCTTGCACTTATATCTGATCATGTGAGACTACATCCCACAGTCATATCATAATGGCCCTCAGTCCCAAACTGAGTATTCCTGGTGACTGACCAGGTACCTCCATTCAGAGAATGGCAATCAGCGCTTATATCTGATCATGTAGGAAGCAATCCTACAGTCACATTAGAATGGCTCAGCACTCATATCTGACATGGAAGGAACCAATCCTCTCACCATGACAGAATGGCTCAGCCCTTACATCTGACCATGGAAGGAACCAATCCTCTCACCATGTCAGAATGGCTCACGGACTCATCACTTCCCCTTGGAGGGAACCTTGATCTGGAGAACACCAAGCTTGTCCCTAAAGTACTCAAAATTCACTCTAGCCAATGGCTTTGTCAACACATCAGCTATCTGTTTGTTCGTCGCAACATACTGGAGCTTCACTGCTCCTCTCTGCACCATATCCCTGATATAGTGATACTTGATCTCGATATGCTTCGACTTGTCATGGAACACCGGGTTCTCCGACAACTTCACACAACTTTGGTTGTCGCAATATATACAAGTAGCATCTAACTAGAGATCAAATAAATCAGACAATACCTTCCTCAGCCATACTACCTCACAACTAGTTGAACAAGTTGCGACATACTCTGCTTCAGCTGTACTCAGTGCCACACAGGATTGCTTCCTGCTGAACCAAGAGATCACACCTGATCCCATACTGAAGCAACACCCTGAAGTGCTCTTCCTATCGATGGCATTGCCTGCCCAATCTGAATCAACATAACCCTCCAGGTTAATCTTCTAATTCGCCTTATACTTGAGCCCATAATCAACTGTACCCCTCAGATACCTCAGAATATGCTTTGCAGCAATCAAGTGAACATGTCTCGGATCTGTCAGGAACTGGATCAAGGTGTTCACAGCAAAGCAAATATCTGGTCTCGTATTCGTCAGGTACATCAAGGACCCAATCATCTAACGATACATCGTAGCATCATCCGCTTTTGATGAAGCATCACCCAATAGCTTCGGGTTCAATGCCATAGGTGTGGTCATGGCCTTGCAGTCCATCATCCCAAACCTCTTCAGGATCTCTACTGCATACTTCACTTGTCCGAGGAAGATTCCATCCACATTCTGCCACACCTTCATGCCTAGAAAATAGTGCATCGACACATAACAGGAGCATCACTGGTCTTCCACCTTCAACCTTGAAGCAAAGGTTGGAATCCGCTTTACTCTCAGTAAAGCCTAGAGTCATCAGTAATCTATCCATCCTGCCGTACCATGTCGAACCTCAGGATCTTCTGCATTCACTCCCTCTGAAGCATCATACTCCCTCTGTCTTCCATACTCTATGCACTGAAACATTCTGTACTGGAGTGACAAGTAGTTTCCTCTGCTATTAATATTCTATGTATCCATCTAGGGTCACTAGATACCAAGATCCTCTATCTTTGAAAGCGTTCTTCTCGCACCCATCTGTGAGCTTGTCATCCTCTATAGGCTTTCATCTTCAACCTTGTAGCAAAGGTTAAGATCTTCATCAAGCTCCTCATGTATGTGTTATCCCATGGGTGTCTTCTGAGCTCGTACAAGGCTTTCTTTCATCTGCACACATGATTCTTCCTGTCATGTGACTTCACTTCCAGTGGCTGCAAATGTCTCTTCATAGTTTATGCCTTCTTTTCGTAAGAAACCTCGTGCTACGAATCTTTCCTTGTATCCCACGATGTTTCCATCTACTGCATGATGGAACTACGAACTTCCCTTCACGTATCGATATTGCATCCTAGACATCATTCTTCTTGAACTGGTCTTCCCTTTCTTCTTGGTCACTTCTTCATAGCTTGAAGGTTCTGCATCAATGATGTCACTGCATTCGTCATATTATTCTTCATCTTGAACTGTCGTCACTCGTTCTTCGGAACAAGTCTCATCCTTCTTTTTGCTTGTAGGCGATTATGTATGCGATCTTTCCTACAAGTCAAATGCATTTGTATGGTTAGAAACATTTCATAAGGAACATTCATAATGGCAAATTCTTATGCATAAATATATGATCATGCAACTATTTTAGCCAATACAACATTCATCCATATCTCACGGAAACTTTCTAGATGCCTTCCATCTCTACCAGGACAACATTGAGATTGTGCACTAATCCAATATGTCAGCAAAGAGGTTTCATTCTAGATAAGCAACAATGGAGAGTTGTATAGCACCATGAGCTACTTACCCATCACATGCATATTAGTAGTATACTGTCATTAATGCAAAAATTCTATCATGCATAATACATTAACTGAATATAAACAAATGCATAACAAAACAATATCATGAAATGACAATTGAATACTTATCTTTATTTGTTTCGTGGGTAGATTCCTTCTTGAGCCTTCAGCTTCATCATCTTCTTCATTCATAATAGCATCGTTTCTTATCCAAATGCTAAGATGGATAAGAGGTTCTTCAAGAGTTGAGTTCTTCGTATTCCTCATCGCTTGAGGGATCTTCTTTAGATGGTGAGAGCTTGATCCTCAGTTGCTCCCATCTTCTCTTCTCTTATTATGAGTCGAGCTTCTTCTTCTTCCCAGAGTCTGCTGAAAGTAATCACTTCCTTCTGGCACACATTCCTCGCATGAATGAATCCCATGATCCTGGGAGGCCATTCAAGGTGGCTATCACCACTTCTGCATTCTCCACTTCTTCTTCTACTACTACAAGTTGTTCTTTGATTTGAGAGACCCTTGTAAAGTATGACTGTATGGTCTCTGCATTCTGGATCTTCACATTCTTCAACTGGTTTCTTAAAGTCATCTTGTTATTTATGTTCTTCCCTTCAAATAGCTTGGTCAAGGAATCAAACATCTCTTTTGGTGTTTTTAGGGAAGACACTTGTGGTATAAGGTGATCTTCTATTGAATCAGCAATGATCTTATTGGCCTTGACCAAGTTCTTCTTGAGTAAGGCTTTAGCCCTCCCTCTGGAACTGGAACCTCTCCACTTATGTAGGTGTCCAATTCATTTCATTCAAGAACTAGTGAGATCCTATACTTCCATGCTTGGAAGTTGTCAACTTCACCAAGCTTATCATCAAGCTGATGTAATAGATCACTTTGAAATGAAAATAGCAAAAGATTAGATCTTACCGATTTGAGGTGTCCGTCCTGGTTCCAGAGCTGGTTGATCTAGGGTTTGTCGAAGAAACCCTAATTTTCAAAACTTGGAATTTTTAAGATCTGATTGAATAGAAAGATAGACCTCTTCAAGGTGAGTTGTCCAATGCACTTCTTTTCTGAAAACAGTGGAGGGAAGCTTTCGAAACAGGAAGCCCTAGTTTACCAATTTCTTCTGTAGAAATGCCTGATACTGTTTCTGCGATATCTCCGCAATTACTACTCCTTGTGTCTGAAACTTCGCACTGAGGTAGCCTCGCCTGTCCCTGTTCCAACACCACAGGTTTCATCAGAATTGGTTTCACCAATTGGGACTTATGATCGTTTTCCCAAGGTGACCTATTTCAGGACTGTTCAGCATAGCGAAGTTGTACGGACTGCCACATGTCACTGTTTCATCTTCGGGGTTTGAAACTTCTACCACAGAAAGTACAGTCCGTGCCCTTTCTGGAACATCTTCAGAAATTTCATTTGGACCTTTGTAGCCCGAGATATAGCAATTCTGCCCAGGTGTCCTGTTTAGGGATGAATCCTGGAAGAGACTGGAACCCTAACTTGGAGGGATCATATCTCCTAGAATATAGCGAATCTGAGGCTGAACTTTGGACACAGCGTAAATCAGGATTTTATCTTCGGCCTTTGAAAGTTTCAGCTCCTGAGCCTTCTCCAATCCCGAGATATAGCGAATGTACCAAAACGTATCAGTTTTAGTATTTTAGGGTTTTTCCGGCTCGGGATCAAACTAGGGTTTGACTTTCCTGAAGTTTCACCCAACCAAAAATCTCGACCCAGGTCTCTAAACTTCGATTTTGATGAGGAGAGCAATCCTATGCCGGACTCGCTCAAAAATTCCTCTTCTGTAAAAAGCCCTAATTTCCGGCACCAAAAACTGAAAATGCCCGGAATCAAATTCCGCTTCGACAGAAAGACGCACCCTTCAATGGAGAGTCAGCCTAGCATACTTTTGCTAATGGATTATGGAGAGAGACCCAAAAAGTAAGAAGCCCTAGCTTCTGCAGCTGCACAATGTCTTCTTCTCAGGTTAGCTCTGATACCATGTTAGATTTTTATCATTCAAGCTAGCATTATCTTAGAATCTTATCTAAGAGAATAACATGCACAACAATAAACACAAGAGACAAGAGACACAAAGAATTTTCCTCGGAGAAACCATAAAGGAAAAAACCCCGCAACTTCCTCGGAGATAGAATCAACACCAAAAATAAAACCCGAAAACATAAAGATGATTTCTCGACAGCAGTTGTCTCTCTCTTGTCCTAACAACTTCTCTCTCACTCATGCGCCCCAGTGAGTGAGTGTGTGTGTATGATAAATAGAGAGGCTCACTCTCTATTTATATTCTTTCGTTCACTTAAAGTCCACTCCAACATGTCGGCCTCACTTAACAATTACTTACTAAAGCCGACATCTCTAGGAGAGTCTAATAACCCTAGTGCCCCACAACTTGTGGGGACTTTGCCCCTCCGACCAACAAGGAGGGTTATCCTTAACACAACGGTGGAGACTATTGCCCCGACTTACAATAACTCACCTAGGGTCGACTTCTCTAGGATAGTCTAATAACCCTAGGGCCCCACAGCTACAGGGACTTTAACCCTTGATCAATAGGAGGGTTACCCACAATGACTTGACATGACTTGTTCACATTATAGAAACTCACGATCAGAACATCGGGGCATGACATGACTCAATTACATTACAAACACTTCCCGGAATAAACATCGAGGTACAATACATAAGATATACAAGTGAATACATTCCAAAGTTACAATTACATCAACATCTCATAGAAGTGCGTATATGAAATTGTAGCAAAGCCTGTTGTTGAAAGTGTATTGGAAAGCTTTATGTTCAAAAGTGGAAGGTGTAACCCGTGGGTTCCAACCATAAACAATGGTTGCCTTTAAAGTCTCCATCCAAGACAAATGTCTTTCAAAGATCCTCATAAACTACCTTGATGTACATACAGGAAACTGTTTGATGGGCGACAAAAATGAGAATGTGAGAACTCTTGTAATTTGATGTGCAAAACACTGCATAGAAGTCCAACACTACTCACACATAGAAATTTCTCTCTGGACAGTCATCACATTGGTTTGAAGTAACAAAAAAAAAACTCATCAATGGGACAGAAGGAAGCACTGTGATAGAATTTATCATCTAGGTTATCATTCAAAGAACTTGCTGCAAGAAAGAAAATGTTAACCAGATCATAACACAGTGGTTAGTACCACGTCAAGTTAAGAAAAAAAAGAGATTGGAAAGGCATAACAAGTTATCCTTTGTCATTGTTGTCAAAGGGGGAGAATGTTTAGATATTTCCATTAATGCCAAAGGGGGAGAATGTTGAAAATAGTTGTCATTGATGTCAAAGGAGTTCAGTAATGACAAAGGAATAACCAAAGACATGATAGCAGGGCATTTTCAATGTAAGGTAAAAGAATAACAAAGGAAGCGATGACATGGCATGCATAATGATGTGGCATATGTGATGAGGTTGGAAAGACACATGAGGTGCTATCATGAAATCAATGTTGCAATCTAACATCATTATGTTTGAATTGAGAAGGACTATTTATGCATATCTCTATGTAAATGAATAATTGACTCCTTGTGTGTCTAAATCATGAATGGATTGATAGTTTAAATGCCTGTACAAATGAATCCACAAAGATAATGTGTAGATCCAGTGAGGGGATCAAGTCAAGCGAAGTCCGATTGAGCTTGAATGATCAATCCTCTGATCAATCACCACAGAGTCGTGGAATTGCAGTCAGCTTATTTAGCAGAAGTTGGACAGCTAAGATCGTATCAAGAAAATAGATCGACGACAAGGAAAGAGTCTGCAAAGTAAATGTGCGTTGAAGATAACATTCCGGAGCGCCAAAGTGAAGTTGCTTATTTAGCAAAGGTTGGACGGCTAAGATCGTATCAAGAAAACAAATCGACGGCAGGGAAAGAGTCTGCAAAGTAAATGTGCGTGGCAGATAACATTCCGAAGCGCCAAAGTGGAGTTCCTTGTTTGATAACTGATCAACGGACAAAGAGGATTCCGCAAAGCGATCGACGGTTCACAGGAGTTGTGGAAAGAGATTTGCGGAAGCCCATTTGGAAAAAGTTGGGAGGCACATCCGCAATGCGGAAGGTATCCCCAATCCGCAATCCACAAAGTGCGAAAGACGAATTACAGAAGCAATTTCGAGAAAAATCGAAATACAGACCTGCAACCTGCAATCTACAATTGCAAAAGAAAGGAGTTTTCGATTGCGGAAAGGTCGTTGCGGAAAGATAACTGCGGAAGCAATTTTCAAGAAAAGTCGAAATGCATACCCGCAATCCGCAATTGCAGAAGGAACAAGTTTCTGATTGCGGAAAGGATGTTGCGGAAAGATAAATGCGGAAGCAAGTTTTGAGAAAAGTCAAAGTGCATATCCGCAATCCGCAACCCGCAATTGCGGAAGCAATTTTCGAGAAAAGTCAAAGTGCATATCCGCAATCCGCAACCCGCAATTGCGGAAGGAATGAGTTCCCGCAAATTGCAGAAAGGTCGTTGCGAAAAGACATTTGCGGAAAGGTAATTGTCCGCAATTCACAATTTCGAAAAGTTAATTGCGGAAGGTAATTGCGGAAAATTCAATGCGGAGAGGTCTGTTGTGGAGAGATTATTGTGGAAAAGACATTGCAGAAAGCCAACTACGGGAGGACATGACTGATAAATCTAAACAGAGTTAAAATGATAAACAGAGAGACACGATTTACTCTTTGGAAGAACGTGATTAACAAAGGGACGTGATTCTGTGAAAAGACACAATGAACTTGTGGAATGGTTTGATGAAAGGGCATAATGATGGATAATATTTACACAGAAGATCGATTTGATAGTAAGTTGTCTCTGGAGTTCAGATCAATGTAGCAGCAAGTAAAACAAAGACCAAGGGAGATATAAGCAGATATGGAAGTTTGATAAAACCATACTAGGGTGGTAGGGTGGTGCTCGGGCAAGATATATGCATGCAAGGGGGTCATAACCTCTTTCCAATAGTAGCTAGTAAATATGGTGTCGCAACATCCTTTCACCAACAGCTGATAAACCAGGGGGTCATAGCCTCCTTCCAGTAGTAGCTGGCAAATAGGGTGTAAAAGCATCATTTTAGCAGCAGTTGATAAAACAAGGGGTCGTAGCCTCCTTCCAGTAGTAGCTGGTAAGTAGGGTGTAGAAGCATCATTTCAGCATGTTATCACATATATAGTAGTCGGGCTACCATATTATATTTTTCAAATTCTAGTACCCTTTTTTCAGCCAGTTCCCTTACATATGAGATGCTGAGATGGGCATCTATGATGGATCACTATTTGATGATGGACTATAGTACTTTCCCATGCCATGACCGAGTCTCGGAACACTCAAATTTGAGGACTGATGTAGCCATTTAGCCATTTACAGAGCAGTCAATATTGCCCAGAGTTGCAACAGTTGTTTATTAGTAGATAGATGTTGGTTCGGATTGGTTATTCACAGTTATATGACTCAGCAGGTATTATCTTGTGTTATGGTTATTACTACTTTTATACTCATTCTTGTGACATGTCTTAGCATTTAGTGTCATGATCTGGTGATCATATAAATATGTGGCCCTGGTTGTATTGATATTATATATGTATGTCCCTACTTAGACCTAGAAGTTCTTGACCCATACTTATTGGTTTTTGCTCTCCTTAAAAAGAATAGAGGTGATCATTCCCACCATACTTTGGCTTGCTAGTGTTGGTCTCATTGTTCACTATCTCCACCCATCCATTACCTTCCAATTATGTTTATATCCCGACCTACTACTTGACTTATGGCATGGAGGACCTTTCCCCACTATAGCCTCTTTGTTAGATAAGCTTCCCTGTTTATTTGTGTCTCGGCTCTGAGTTGCCGAGGTTGTGTTGGCTAAACCTGAAACAAATAGTATTGCCATCAATACAATGTATATAATATCTTGTGAAAAGCCCATTCATGAAAAGAAGTGTTTCTAAACGTACATGAATGCAAGGCAAGCCTAATGAAATTGGCTTTGAAGTATAAATGTGAAATGTGAAATGTAAAACCCATGTAACAAGTGTTTTTAAACACGCATGAAGACTTAATAAATAAAAATCCGTGTAACAAATGCATGGATCAAGGCTATGGAAACTCGAAGGCCCAAAAAGCAATGGTTCTTAAAAGTTATATCTAAAGATTGTTGGCCTCACTTGTATTTGATTTGGATTGTGAGTATTTGTCAAGGTGAATAAGCACCTCTGAACGTAACTTACCCATTTGTGAGACACTTCCATTCCCCGTGTTATTGCTTGTCCGGTATATGCTATAGTGAGTATCCCCTTTCCATATCCAAAGTGTCACAGTGTCGAGTTGGTAGTCACCATTTAGCCTAGCCTCTTGATTTTTAGCCTTCATCCTTCACTAGCAAATTGATTACAACTATGAAGTGAGTATGGTCTTGAAAGTCTGGTCTGAGTCATAATTAATAATTAACAAAACTCTATATATTTGGTTGGTAGATCACCAGTGAAATGATTACTACTTGTTATAATTGTTACTTGAATGATTTGTAGAGCATGTCTTAACCTCTCAACACTTGCAGCAAATTGATGTTACCCTGGGTCATATTATTAATTATTAGATCATTTACAGATTATTATTATTTTATCTGTCTGAGCATATTAGATATTGTACATGATCATGCAGAGATCTGTAGGGTGTATGAGTATACACCTTGGATGGATTTGAGCTCTCTGAGTCCAATGAGACAGTTTATTCTCAGTTTCGGGCAGTTTCAGTGATGATTTATCTCAGTCTACCATATTATTAATTATTTGATCATTTACAGATTATTATTATTTTATCTGTCTGAGCATATTAGATATTGTACATGATCATGCAGAGATCTGTAGGGTGTATGAGTATACACCTTAGATGGATTTGGTCTCTCTAAGTCCAATGAGACAGTTTATTCTCAGTTCCATGCAGTTACAGTGATGATTTGTCTCAGTCTACCATTCTGGTGCAGTTTTGCCATGTTAAATGGCCTGTCAGAGCAGAAGGATGATTTGATTGGTTCACCTAGGGCGCTGTATGAGGAGGGGGTGGTCCAGCCACTTGTTTTTACCATTATACCCCCCTCCCAAAGAGCCTGGTGGGATTAGTTGGACAACACGGCACTCCAGATAGCAGTTTGGGCAGGTTCACAGTTTCCGAGGCGGATTAAAAATAGTGAAAATGGCTACTGAGGCAAGGAAATGGCATGGGATAAGTTTTGATGATGAGTGTGATGTCCTTTTCCCCTTCTCCAGCAATTGCAACATTCAGGAGGACCTACACCCATCTCTCCGACATATTTTATGATTTTCTGGAGCTTTTGGAGGCTCACGATTTTCCCAAAGAGGCACAATTTTGCACTTGGTTATATTTTATTTATATTGTGCCATGGGGACACACTAGGGGTGTTAGTCACTACCCCCTGGACCCACCATGAGCTTTATTCATGTTTATTTTGTCATATTGAGTGGGATTCCCTCTTCTAGGTCGATTTTGTCCATTGATATGTTATATTATTATATTGATCCATGTACTTTATGTTGAGCTCATCTCAACCGTTGATTAGAACATTTGATCTTGTAATCTTAGCCATCCATTTGAAAGGTGGTTAGGATTTTGGTATCTCTCCATCCTATTTAAAGAGGAGAGCTTCTCATTGTAAATGGGTCTTTGGCTCTTGGAATCTTCATAATAGAAAACTCTTTTGTGGAAATTCTTGGGTCTCCTTTGCATTTGGTGTTCTTAGATGGTGATTGGAAAGTCTATTGCATCCTAGCATTTGGGTATTTGTGGTGAGATCTATATTTTTCATGGAAACTTTGTTTTGTCTACAGGAGGGCGACTTCATTTGGGCGTTTTTGCAGGGCTTCCTCAACTCACTTGTTTGGCATCGCTTGTATCAGGGGATTATCATTAGTATCATTATGATCTATGGTTTCATCTTGTTACTTCTTTTGTAGCATTTGTCCATTTCTCTTGGTGCATTAAATCTAATATTTTTTACATTTGTTGTGCAGGAGGGAGGGCGCATTAGCTTCCTTGGGCAAATCGATTTGCATAGAACACCCATCCAAATGTTCTCAAATTGATCGGGAAGGCATAAATCATCATCATCAAGGCATCTACAAGGTTATCCAGGTAAGATCCATAGGTTAGTTCTTCTTTTCTTGGTTCCAATGCATTGGCACCTTTATTCTACTATCAAAACCCTAACTAAAAATAATCGAAAAAATGTGTGGTTCAAACCGCTTGATAAATTGGCAAACCATTTATGGGTATTGTAGATCAGGTTAAACCCTAAGTGGGTTCTCCTAGACGTCATGCTTAGGTGACTCCATTGGGCCCAAACCCCAAGGCACTAATCTCTCAACCCTAGCGCAACTCCTCACTTGACCAATTTTTCTTTCGTTTTGATCTTATCTCTAAGGCTTGGGTACTTTGATACTGTCATACCTCTCATCAAGTCTATCATTTGGTACTAGATAGCCCCACTCCTGTTCTTAAGCTCCCTGCATTGGACACAGTTCCTAAGGCAGTGGATATTTTCATCATTTGTTGGTACCTTGATCCTGGATCTAGTAGTAAAACTCATAAGTCAATTTTATTTCAAGCTTGGATAAATTTCACCCTTCATAAACCTCTTGATCCAAACCATAACTCACCTTGTGACTTCATCCATAGATGTAGGGTTTACTTCACCTTACACCTTACGCATTTCATCTTCCATTGATTTGATATGGTGTATTGGTTGGATCTCTCCTGTCGGGAGTAGATCTGGGTCTCCCCCATTGTTGTCTTGGGCTAAGGCAACATCAAGTGAAGATTGCCTCGATTGGCGTGACAACCATCCATTTTGGGAGTCGAGGCTGTCTTGGTTTCACCTCTTTGGTTGCCCATTCCTCCACCATCCATCTTAAATCCATCTTATAGGGGCAACTACAAGTTTGGTGATAACACAGCAACAGTTAATAAAATAGGGGGTCGTAGCCTCCTTCCATTAGTTGTTGGTAAATAAGGTGTAATACCATCCTTGTCTATAGTAACATGCAAAAACTATTTGTAAATATAATTTTGAAGCAATAGGAAGTATTGGTGGTTTTCCCAATTGAGCTTCCACGATAAATTTGTTTTCTGTGTATCTTGTTTATCATGTGTGTTAATGAATAAATTAAAAGTGGTTTAAATTGTTAAAAAGTTAGCAATACTGATTCACCCCCCCCCCCTCACAGTATTGTCCAATATTCCAACATAGGGCATGTGCTAAAGTATGCAATGGGGTGTTTAAACTGTTCCACCTGTCAACCATAATGTGTTGCACCAAATCGGCAAAATCAGCATCAACAAATAATAGTTGGGGAGACTCCTGTGAAATGATTTCCATAGTTTTCTCAACCATGGTATCCATGCCATCATAAACCTCTCCCAAGAAAGGTTGGTCTATGTCAGCATTTCTAAAAAGCTCAAATGCAGGGGCTGTGAATTTGAGCAAGAAATCTATCTTGCCCCACCAGTCCTCATCAAGGCACAACCTACGCACCATAGACCCCCGCTCTGAATCTGCCTGCCTCTACTCAACCCAAAGTTGGCTCACCACCATAGAAACTAATGATTGCTTAACCTCAACAAGGCGATGCAACAATATGAAGTTGGAGGCACATCTTGTCTCAGCAACTTTCAACAACTCCAATTTGGAGTTTTGTTGAAATATTGCTTAAGACTGGTGGTGGTTGGTGATGAATTTGATAATTTCCCTTCCATCCCCTATGAGTTCCTTTGTCCATGGAACTTTATTGTCAATCTCTTCTAAGATCAAATTCAGGTTATGGACAATGCATGAAGTCCAAAAAATGTGTTCATACCTGCTCTCAATAATTAAACCTACAGCTTTGCAGACTGGTGCATTATATGTGATAACCTGAACCACCTTATTTGGCCCTATTTGATCAATAGTTGTGGCTATAACATTGGTAATGAACTGAGCATCTTTCACCTCACCTGAACAATCTTCGGCCTTTATGAACATTGCTCCTTTTGGTGAAGTGGCAAAGATATTTATCAATGGCCTATGCCTAGTATCTATCCATCCATCAGAGACAATGCTGACCCCGGAGCTATGCCATGAAGAACGAATCGGTGCTAAAACATCCTCCACAAGATCCTTCTCCTTTTTGAGTAGAACAGTTCGAATTTTTTCATAGTTGGGCCCCTTGAACCCTTGAGGGTCTGTGTTAATTGCCCTCACCATATCTTTCCAATAAGAAGACCGAACCACATTGAAAGAGATACCACGGGCATAGAGGGCCCTAGTCACTCTTGTTTCAGCGTCTTCTCTCCCTTGAGTATTATGAAGTTTAGCTAATCTGCTATCTCTGATGGAAGGAGATGTTGATGATCTTGTACCAGCAATTTTTTAGGTTGCTTCTTGGATTTGTTGAGGCCCCCTCCTCTTCCTCGCTTCTTGCACAATTCTTAGGTCACTGGTTGGAGCTGGAGGTGCAGCATTAGAAAGCATATCATGTCTTATTTTGGTTCTGCAAGCCTCATCTTGCTCAGCATGATACTTCCTCCTCTCAACTAGGTCTATTGTTACTCAGAAAGAATCAACGCCCTCTCCGGTTTAATGCAACAAATGGGCCTTCACTCTTGGGTAAGAGCCCTTAAACAAACCATTACAAAGAGTACATTTCCATTCCCACAAACCACCACCTCCACATCTGGCTACATTTTGCACATGCCTCCAAAGAGGATAATACTCAGCCCTCTTGTTGGGCTTAGGTGTTGAATCAAGGGAAGCCATTATTGCTGCGATAAAAAACAAAAACAGATCTGCAATAAATAAAATGAAAAATGGAAGCAAAACCTCTATGAAAAAATTAAAAAAATTGAATGCAACTCTAATAAAGCATGTTGCTAACCAATGAAAGATGCCTGTAGATGCCCTTGCTCAAATCTAGAAGACTCTCTTGCACAAATCGCCCTCTCCAAATCTCCAAATCGGTTGCTCTCCGAATTGGTTGCTCTCCGTTTGTGTGAGGGAGGAATGAACCCAACAGCGATTTATAACCTTTTTCCTTCCTAACCTAACCTTCTAGACTCTTCCTTTAATAATTAGAAACCCTAATTTAAAAAATATATTTTAAAAACCATTTTTGGGGGGCCCGTGGGCTTTTTTTTCGTCGAAAAGGAAATCGTACAGTCCCGGTCATACTGGAAACGCGTATCCCCTACGGGATATGGTTTCGTCCGTACGGGGACGCGTTTCATGGTCGTACGGCACGCGTTTTTGTGTTTCAGGACGCCAATACGCAAGGGACGGGGGTGGGCCCCACGTTTCCTGCAACATAGATGCCATGGATTTACACAATGTTGCAGTGTGTTGAATCATTGAAGAATTAGACGGTATTTATAAGGAGCAGCTTAAACTATATTTATACATGATGAATTGTTATTGCTGAGATTTATAATATTATAATATTTTTTATAATTTTTATGACCTCGACGCCCCTCGTCCCCCCTGAATTTCCCTAAAATTTGGGGGTGGTCTCCACACATCCCCAACATCCGTTTCCCCACTCCTGCGTCTCGGAAACTTGGGGGAACATTGCATTATACTTCTTGTAGTCATGCATGATACTTGAGATTGCGCTTGAAGACATTGTCTATTCTGATTTTCTACTTATGCTTTGAGTTATGTAGTTGAACTTGGTACTATTTGTGAATTTGTTCAAAGAATCATCTTTTGGTTCACTATTTTGCATATAAATATGGAGTGTCAAATGTTGTATTATCATTTTTTATGAGATGATACAACAAATTTCAACATAGAATGTGGTTTTATAACTTATAAGGATTAGAAATGTCATTAGTTGTGCACAAAATTTATGATATTTTGAGTTTTTTTCTATTTGTCGAGACTTATCCAAGGCTTATCCGAGTCAACTGAGTCCAAAGCCAGCCAATTCTTTGCCAAGTCCGAGTCTAATAACATTGGTATTTCCCTTGTATTTCCTAGGGTGCACACCTTAGAGACCTCCAACCTTATGAAATACATCAATGCTAAGGTATTCCTCCTTAATGAAGATAAAACCTTAGAAACCAAAGCAACACCTCTTTTAATTTATCATCACACCTAGGAGTTAATTGCTAAGTTAAAACACTTCAAACATGCCCACATTATCAATAAGGGAAGAACACCACATCACCAAGATATCACATGTTAGGAGCATGCCATCTATCCATCAAACTGCCATGAAGAGATTTCAACCAACAACTATTACCAGAAACCACATCATTAAAAGAAAGCAACATCTTTCAGCCAAAGCTCACATGTGCCCCAATCCATCCAATGAATCATCCCGCAAGCTCAATCTTTGTGATTGTAACCATCATACAATATAAAGGGTAACAGACTGAAATCAGGGTCAACAAAAGTCAAGATCCATTTCAGGGGGGCAACCTTCTGCTCAGGACCTATTTCTCTAGTTCAGGATACATTTCAGCACAGAAAAAGAACTAGTACAATATGAGTCAAGAAGTAAACTTAGCACAGCAAAAGAACTAATACAATGTGAGTCAAGAAGTAAACTATAAAACCAGTGGTCTACCTGTAAGCTGTAGCTTTCACAAACTATAACCTCTCAGTCATTGCCCGATGACCAATGCCGTTGTAGATAGATTCCTAGCACCACGTGTATCCACATCCAATAGATAAATCATTTTGCTAATGAGAAGCCGTCTTACTGAATGCATTTTAGGCATGAAGGATTTGAACACAGAATCTTCCAATAAAAAAGCCATTAGACTGAAATCAGGTCAACAAAACTCAGGATCCATTTCTCCAGCTCAGGATCCATTTAAAGGTCCAGCAGATTAAATTATTTTATGTTTGCTAATGAAGGGAAGGCATATTACTGAATGCATTTTAGGCCTTTAGGGTTTCAATGCACAATCTTCCAATAAAAAAGTCTTTTGACAGAAATCGGGGTTAACGAAATTCAGGATCCATTTCAGGGGGCAATCTTCTGCTCAGGATCCATTTCTACAGCTCGGGGTCTGTTTCAGCATGGTTGGGATCCTTTTCAGGGTTGGATCCTAGGATCCCTGCAGATCCAGCACCTAGGAAGGCTGGATCCGGTAACATAGCTTCCATGTTTTAGGGGAAGCAAGATAAGATAAGATAATTTTATTAACATCCATGGTCCAACTAATGGCCACAAAAGTAGGTCAAAGGGACTGCCAACTAAAATGATGTCATTACAAAGCAAGAGTACCAAACGGTCTCCAATATAAGCCAAAAGACAGTAAAGTAAAGCAGAACAGAGCGTGAGGTCTATGCTGAAGTATGATAAACCTGAAAAACCCTTGACCCTGAGCATGGCAGGCCGCATGGGGGTGGGGATGTAGAAGAGGAAAAAATCCAGGAGCAAGAAAACCCAAAAGGAACGAGGTAGGTCTGTCATGGAACAGACCCATCCCTCCTTTCATTCAAGGCCAAATGAAAGAAACTCAAAATAGTAGGGTATCCGGAGGAAGAACTGGTGGAAGGTCTGGACCGCCCACCGCACTGCTGTCTAGAGAAAATCAAAATGATAGTGAGATGGGAAAAGTATTGAAAAAATACTGAAGACCTAAATAAAATTAACCTTATAGTTGTAAATTTGTAAACCATTGGCCCCTAGACCATTGACAAACAGATAAAGGAGAATTCAATGTTAAAACCTAAAGAAGAAAATCACATTACATATAAAATACTAAACAGACAAGTCACAGATAATGAATGATAACCCAAAGAGTAAGTGAAAGATCCAAGGGGCTCATTTATAAAGGGTCATATGATAAATTATTAAATTGTCAAAAAGAGATAAAGGTGAAAGGTCCAAGAAGCTCATTTATAACAGAAATCCTTTATTTCCACTTTGATAAATGAATTGTATTATTTTTTATCACATTTGTTTTATAATTAATTCTGCTTATGTAAAGGAAGATCTGTTTACTTGACAGAATTGACTGAAAATGTGTACCCAGACGCTAGAAAAAATTTCAGCAAAATCCAACAACATTCCAATGATGTTTTCTTATTCTTTACTTTATTTTGATGCTGAATTCAGATCAAATTCAGATTATTTTCTGAACTGGTTCAGCCATTAAAATCTAAGAGCAAGCTACAATTATGGTCCCAGGTAACTCCAGACATTGTAACTTGTGCATGTGAGAATGTGAACGGCTATTTACTTATATGTGTTACATGTGAATTTGTGTGTCAATATTATTGTACATGCATAAGTCATTACAAATCGAAACATTAAACCCCATCAACAAGCAATTTGTCATATAGGATGTCATAAGGGTCAGCTAAGGTCCATCATATTAAACTCCTTCCCTTGGAATAACATCCCTACCTTGAAATCTTTATTTATGCATTCCATTGTTACATAGCTCATAGAGTCTTCAGAGAACACACAATGTTGACTCATCTCAGTCAAAAACTGAGCCAATTCAAACCGACAACTAGAAGACTCAGACAAACTGGTCACTCAGCATATTTGAACAGGAATTGATGGAGCCTTCCAAGAGTTGGGCATACTCTCTAGTTTTGCAAAACTCAACCAAGTTCAACTTGTAAAACTCACCCAAATTTCTTTTGTGAAATTTTTTAAGTTTTTTATGCCAATATTTTCACCCAGTGTTTTCCCATGTCCGAGTCAACATCTTAATCTTCGATTTGCTGGGCTGTTTCCAAGTCCAAGTCTGATGACTTTGAGGCATTCTCTTATAAAATTGACCTAAAGGGGGCCTTTTAAGTTGTGCCTTATACATGTGACAGATTGTTACTGCTGCATTTGCTATCTACATCCTCTATTTTGATCCACACTTACAATCTTCATTGTCTGGTAAAAGGTTCAAATAATATGATTTTGATCATATAATTCCCTCAGTTGTCACCTTTGACATCAATCAGCTTCCTCGTTTAACCACCAAATACCCTCTGTGACATCCTCTAAAAAACATAGGCACCAGTATCAAATTTTCCCTTTAGCAGCAGAACTAGATGATATAATCATAAGGGATATATCCAACAGAATACATAAATAAAACTAGTAGAGGACAACTCTTTAGAGAAAAGGTAGATCCAGCAGAAAATAAAATATGCAGAAGAATGAATTACATCTAAGGAACTGAAAATTGGCATACATGTTGCTAGATAAACAATCATAATAAAAACATAGGCTGCACTGGAAAGAGGAATTTGCCTGTGGAGTTTGGATGGAATTGTTTGACCCTTACAGGGCTGCCAGCTGTTTTGCTAGGTACTCCACAAGGACTTGAACTTGTCCAAAAAAGCCAATTTGATGCTTTTCTGAACCCAATGTTGGTTTAACAAAAATGATTTAAATATTTTACGTTATGTTACCACTCAGATTAGCACCCTGATCAAGGTCACGAATCCCGGAGCTATGAGGCCCGAGGGGTAAGCAAAGGAGAAGCTAGTGCCCAATGTCACCACAACCCAGCTTCTCAACACTTTAGGTCAACTCCTAAGACCAAGGGGGAGTTCCTAATTCCTGTGAAGGATATCTGCAAACACTCAAACATGATACAAATACCTTTCACAAGCAACCTCTCAAACTAAGACCAGTGCCTTTGGGGTCAAAACAATGAAGCATAAAATGACACTAGGAGAGGGTAGGAGTAACGATACTTTATAGTCAACCGCAAGATAGATAATTCTAATTACTTACTGATGTTGTAACAGTATAGCAGTCAATATCACTTCTGAAATAAATGAAAAAACTAGCTAAACAACATCAACTTACCATATAAGATGTACCTTGATGATTAGGGCAAGAAAAACACCTCAAGAGGGTAAAGGGGAGGCACTAAATCAGATCTGGAAGTGATTAACCAGATCTGGTTTAAGCCCTAACCAGCCTTCAAAATAGACGGTGGACCCACTTAAACTCAACCCCCCAAAGCTCAAACCCAGGCCTTTTCCTTGCTTTTCTGGCAATCAAACCTGTTGATTTTACTGTTGTGCATGCTGTACCAAATCTGAAAATGTACCAAAAATAACACAGCACGGTATATCTCTCATTCCACCACAGGAAGGAGATGCCCTCAGAGATCCACCAAGAAATCTAGAGGGGTGCACTTTCCTAGTGGAGTAGGTTCCTTAAAGACGATTTTTTGGGGTTTTTCTATTTAATCGTTTTTGTTTCAAGAACCAAAGAGGCAAGAAACCCTAGATAGGGTCACATCACCGAACACATGAGAGATCATTAACACAACACACTATTATTTTGAGACGGTATGGTACGGTGCGATGCACATCACAATGAGAGTCCTCATTCTTATATAGAGTTTAAGTGAACAAAACCCTAACCCTAATACATAAACCCTAAAACCCATAAAACCCTAACTTTTAATCTAAGTCACTTAAGTGACTTTATTACATGCTAGCCTTATATCTTTAACACCCCCCCATAAGGCATACATTGTTGAAAGATAACAAACTGAAATCAAATACATATACTTGAATGAAAACACATAAGACTAAAAACAAAATAAAGGTAGACATTCTTTAAAAGTTTCTTCTCTAAAGATAGTTCTTGGACCAGGATGAGCTCCATCAAGTTACCTAGTATTCCCTGTAAAGGTGTAGTTCCTAAGATGAATCCCCAGTTCCTAGATTCCACCTCCCCAAACTCCCAAATTACAGATCTCTTGAAGTCAATTACTAAACAACAATCCACATGCATGTCATGTAACCTCACTAGTAGACTGTCATCCACATGCATGTCTAAAACTAATGATAGATCATTCCCTAGATCCACAATGCCTGAACAATGTGGACAACCATCCATACTGAGCTATTAACCGATCCCTTCCGTGTCTTCCAAACACTAGCTTCCTAAAATGCAGAAATTTAATTTTCTTCTATAAGGACAACACCACGAGCAATATTTGTTAATTCTTCTTTGATAAACCCAACAGCACAAGCAGAGTGACCCATCTTGCAGCATGTCATCTTTGTAAAACTTTCTTCAAAATTAGAACTTACATCAGTAACAAATTATACAACTTGACGAGAACTTTATACTCAAAACGAGAACTCTAGCCATAAAAACTCATATTTCTATGTTTAAAACAACAAAAACAACCCTCGATTTGAAAAGCAGTGCTACCAGCAGCACCCTTTTTTTTAAGCCAAATTTACAACCTTTTTGAAACCCCAATCAATGTGATTGCGATCAAAACCCTAAATCACCCCCTCAATCAAAAAATGGTGCTCCCAGAATCACCCTTATTTAAAGAGGGTTAAAATTAAGCCGTGTTTCAAACTATGACCCTTGCAACAGACATCATTACAATGAAACTCCTAAAAATAAAATAAAAAAACACAAAAATGCAAAAAAATGACATAAAACACATTAAAAACAATTCAATAACAAAAAAACATTAAGATATAATTAAATTTTAAAAATTTAAATATACTTAAATTCTAAAAAAAAATTACACTAAATATTAAAAACCAAAATTAAATATTAGAAAACTACAAACAAAATATTGAAAAAAACAAATATTAAAAAAAATAAAAAACAAAACCATATAAAAACAAATAATAAATAATAAAAAAATAAGTTAAACTTTGTATGGTTAATTAGAATAATTTTAAACATAATTAAATGAAAAAAATTTAAAAATTTACAATAAACATTAAAAACCAAAATAAAACATGTAAAAGATTAATGAAAAAATAATATTAAAAAATTATAAAACAAAACTATATAAAAAAACAAATATTAAAGAAACAATAATTAAAAAACTAAATAAAACCAAAATAATTAATTTAATAAACAAGAAAACATACTAAAATGAAAATAGCAAAAAAACTCCCAGATGCGGTGTCCTATCACATCCATTGGCATGTGTGAGCTCGAGCTTGGAGCTCCCTCTCGGCAGCCACCGGAACGACGCTTGATCCAACCACCATGCGTATTAATTCTCACCTGATTACAATGACCCCAACTTCAATGCTCATGGCCTTCCAAGCCTAGAACAGGGTGGCTAGCAGTACAACGACAATCATGCCTACGTTCAGTGGATTTACTACTCCTTCACGGGGTTATTTGGTGAATTTCGAATTAGAATGTTACCATTCTCTGGTGTCCGGTAACGAAATCACAAAGTGGCTTGCTTTCCACTGTTTTGGCAACATCACTTCATTGCTCTGCTTCAGGGTCCACAGGGTTCAACCGTTGGGTTTATCTGTGTATTTTTGCCTTGGCTCGCTCGTGTCTCTCGTCATCCTTCCTATTGGAACGCCACAGTATTTGGTTTTCTACGTTCAAACAAAATCATGTCTCAAAGGCTCCGGACTACCCCAGGGACGCCAGCAGGGGAAGAGGAAGTTCAGGTCGCTGTGGAAATAAGTTTCCTCGGACAGTGGATATGATAGTTCAGTTCCGCGACACATTAAAACAATGGTGGAGCTCGAGTTCGTCGTGGGCACTACTCAATGGTGAAAAACATGTTAGCTTAGCTTCTCTTGCAATCGTAGGACCCAAGTAGGGATAACGATCCCTTGCCTTCTCCATCCCCTGCTCTATCCCCTACTCTAGTGCTACATTCTTCCTCCTTGTCGAGTCCTTCATCGGTTTCTAAACCGACGGAGAACCATGAACCTAGGCCTGAAACAATTCCCCCTCCAACCCAGAAGAACACGGATATGACTTCCACAAGTGGCATCAAGAGAAAGCACATGGAGAGCAGCAGCCCTTTGGACCTCTCCAACTTCAGAAAAACTGATACACTCCAAGTGAAGAAAGCTCCTGAAAATTCTTCCAGCTCGGGGGACTATCATTGCCCCGATACTGGAAGAGAATCCTAACAAAGCCGAGGATGGCCGCAATTCTTAGTAATCTTTTGGTTGTTTTTCTTTTCAGTTTTTCAGTAGTGGTTAGATTTCATAGAAACTTCTCTTTTGCAGTTGTTAGTCTTTTTTGTTTAGAACCCAAAGCCCTTAGAGATTGTTTTGATACTCTATTTAATTTGAATATGCAATCAGGCATAAGCCTGCTCAATGGTTTTAAGACTTGCCACTCTTGAATGCACATAGAGCCAGGTTTTTAGATGATTACTCTTACTTGGGAAGACTGTTAACTTTCAAGTTTAGGCTCAGGGCTTAGAGAATCCATGCTATGCTCTCGAACATCTTCACAATCTAGTGCCTATACTTTTTATTTTTTGTATTATAATATACTTTCTTCATGGAGCTTACAAAAAAAATATATATATATTAAAAAAAACAAAACAAATAATATAAAAATAAAAACATTAAAAAAATAAAGAAAACATTTTAAAAAAAGCATTACAAACAACACAAAGTTGACTTCTACCTTCTAAACGACCCTTTGTTGAGTAATTTGGACAAAATACAGGTTGTACAGATTTGTACATTTAAAAAGAGCGAAGGGCTTGGCTTAGAGAAGAAATCACACGCTTTGATTTAGACGACGGTGGCTCATTCTCGAGGTATGTATGGTGGCGGCTTAACCAAATGGCAATGGCGACTAAAAAGAAATCGAAAACGACTAATTGTGAGGTTATATCTTTATTCTGGCGACTTTAAACATAAATCATTGACGGCTTTGTCCTTCAAAATTGGCCTCAGTTGGGAAACGACATCAAACAAAGATGATGTGGCTCTTTAATTCGATAGCATTAAAACACGTAGTTGGGCAACGACGACAAACAAAGATGGATGCGGCTCTTTAATTCAACAGCAATAAAATGTTGAAATTTTAGCTACTTCCATAAACTAGTCATTATGAGAGTAATTTAAAAATATATATATATATATATATCAACTATATGTATGAGCAGTATAACTTTAACCAGATGTAATAGTAATCAAGATAGAGCGGAAAATAAACACATCATATCACAACAATCATGCATGGTAAACACAATTATTTACCCGAGGAAAACCCTCTCTCCTTCAGAGGAAAAAACCAAGCAACCTTTCTTATGATAGATTCATGATAGAAGAACAAGTATACATCAAATGACCATGACTATTGCCACCAATCAATTTGTCCAAACCCTAATTTCTGCAATCAGTTGAATAGAAACTGCACTAACCAAATTGTTGACCTTTTGAGTCTATTGTTGACCAAAAAGAGTTGTTGACTGAATGATCTTTGAGGCTGTTGTTGACCAAGGAGAAGACTATCGTTGACTTATGTTGATTGTTTAAACCCTCGATGCCTGGAATAAACACATAGCTTCCTGATTTAGAGCCTTGGGATTTGAGTTAAGGTCCTAGGAGGGCAGTCAGTGCCTTCATGAGACTGGCATTAGCCTTATAGGGTTTCTAAGTGCACAAAATTCTAGAGTGATCCCATATGGAGTTGTCAAATGCCAAAGGTTCCAAGAGCAAGCCCTAACAGCACTCCAAATGAGCTCGGGTGCCTTGAGTATGCCTCTAGCAGGGCTGCTAAACCCTGATCTCTGCCACGACTTCCTCGTACATGCCCTAGCTAGGGCTCAAGTGGTTGAATAAGTGCTCCAATAGGGCTACGATGGATTGAAAAGACCCCGACAAGGTTCCATGAGGTAGATCAAACTTTTAACTAAGCTCGGGTAGGCAGTAGCAAGCTGGAGCAAAGTCACTTGCAGCTGTCACGATAGAGAGAGAGAGATAACCAGCATATAAACCCCAACAAATTTGTCTTTTTGGACAATAGATAGAGATCAAATGTGTATTGTTCAAACGAGAGCACTCTCTATTTATATTTCACCTTTAAGGATCACTTCCATAGATCTAGGAATAAACAAATAGTAAAATACACTTAGTTATGGTTTTAATATTTTATTTGCACTTTTAACTCTTCATAAAAGAACTTGACTTTTATCTTGGCCTTTTGTTCCTTTACTAGTGGGCTCTTCGACCTTCATTGGGATTCTTGGTCCTTCATTGGGGTTCCATGACCATAACCCCTTAACCAAGTCATCTTAGACCCTTCTCTTGGTCTTTATGGTCCACACGTTCCAACTCAAGGTGCATTATCATAACTAAGAAGGATTATTCTTTGATTGACTTAGAAGCAACATTAAAAGCTCCTCTTCTAATTTCTCGTGAAGGCTTAAACATATTAACTTCTAGCCCCTTCTTGGTCAAATGTGCCCTAGAACCCTTATGGCCTTTCAAGACTTTGGGGTTTAAGTCCTTGTGACTCAACCATGAAGTATTGGTCCTCTTTTCAATGGTCAACTTGCCTTCCCAAATCTTTATCATAAGAAAGGTTTTTTGTTGATGTTATCTCCTTTGCATGAGGAGATCTGATGTCATCAATATCCTGGTCCCTAACCAAATTCTCAACCCTAGGTTAATGCCAATTCTTCTAAAGAATGGCTCTCGATGCTACCCAAAAATCAACACTCCCTCTCAATGAGAGAGGCATTCTTTGTCAAGCAAAATTCAATACAAATCAAAGAAGTATCTTGAGTCACCATACACACATTGATGCATCTCGTGTTATCAATGTCCTAGTAACTGACCAAGAACCTTAGCTCTAGTTTGCATCCATTCTCCCAGAGAATGGTACTAGATGATGTAATCATCGCTAGACAATGTGATCATCTCGTTCTCCCCACTAACACCAAGGTAATATGCTAGTTACTCCAACAAGGGGTGGCCAGTCCCTTGAGAAGGTCCCATAGCTCAACCATCTCGAATGACCAAGGAGAGGACTACGTCACACATCATCTGCCTAGACCCAGTCTAGGACTTCTCACGTTGCATCAACATCCTGGTTCCTGACCAGGTTCTTGAGCTCCAAGCTAAAGTTGACATATGTCAATATCTTGGTAACTGACCAAGTGCCTCAGTCCTAAGACTGAATCAAGTTGATCCTCATTCCTAGATAGAATCAAAGATTATCAACTACTTAGTAACAGACCAGGTGCCTCCATTCTCCCAGAGAATGGCTCTCAACCCCAAGCTGAGCTTCAGTCCCAAACTGGAATCAAATTCCAGGTAACTGACCAGGTGCCTCCATTCTCTGAGAGAAAGGCTCTCAACCCCAGACTGAACTCAAATTCCTGATAACTGACCAGATGCCTCCATTCTCCTAGAGAATGGCTTTCATGTGTGGTGATCATTACTAATCTCAGTAAGTGATCCAATGGGCAATGGCCCTCCATCCCATAAGCAAGGACTGACTTCTTCTAATTTCTTCCAAAGAAGAGCAAGTCAACACCAAGATCAATGAATTGTCTCGTCTGCATTACTTCTTGGTGAATTCACCAGGTATCTTCAAATACCATACTTTGGGAGTCTGCAAAGTACACATAAGTCTATCTCAACCATTAGTGATACCTCATACAAATCAAATGAAAGGCCTCGTGTTGTCCTTCTATCATTGAACGGATCTTCAGGCTCCCTCTAAGCCCAACAACAGACTGTCTTAGCAACTTGCAACCAAAACATTTTCGTACTCTGTATATGAACAAATCTTATGAGGAAGGAGATTCACACATCCAATTAGATGTAATCTCAACTCATCATTGTACATCCGAAGTGTCCTAGAGACATATGACTCCTCATACTCTGTGAGAGAATCCTCTCAATGCTACTCCTTGTTGCATGCTCAAGCTCACGAAGTTGTCAAGAAGTCTCATAGACTTCTCCTCAAATATTCATCCATCATACTCCTCAACATACGAATCAAAACTTCAGTTGAAACATACCAGCCTGCTGAAAGGCTCGGAATCAGTGATGTGTCTCATATAACCGCAAGGATCTCTTAAGATCTCTAACAGCATGCTTCTCTGCACTTGGAAAAGTCTCAGAGACCTATGCACGCCTTACCCTGATCATAGCAACATCTCAAAAACCCAAAGAGCTCTATTGGCTCCATCTGACAGTCGAAAGGTTAAATATTTGAAACATAGTGAACCACATCCTACTTCTCATAAATGATCTCCAAGTGAGGTCTCATGTACCTCTGGAAGGCTACCACTACATCAAGGTAACATCCTGGCGATCTCAATCTAACCCTGTCTCGGAGAGTAGAATCTACAGGTATCACACAAGGGTAAACATCTCTCTGAAAGATGAGGGAGATAGGTAACTGACCGCTCCCTCTTTATCCCTACACCCGAGCAAAGGCACACAATTCAGGAGATAATGTCATTTTATATGATCTACAAACTTGTCAAGTTCTCCCTCTGAGTCCCAGACTCATGAAGCTCAAAGAGAGAAAAATCACTAACTGTTATGTAGTACTCAAGGAAGAAGACTATCCTGGGTCCATATGTAATTGGCAGTACTGTCCAAAACAGATCTCATAATACTCTAACCAAGAGTATTATCTCAAAGTTCTCTTCATGCTTACTCTAATTCTTTGACGAGGTTGCCATCACCATACTATTGACAATACAATTTTCTAATACAAATGTCTGATCCCAAATTATACAAAGATGTGTCCTTTTGTAAAGGTTATCAAACATCCTTCTAGGATTGCCATAGAACAATCCTCAAAATCAGATTGTGCTTCTCCTTGTTGTTCCAAGGCATACATATTGAGGAATCTTCAGAGTGGTTTCCAACTTAACATGCACGAACAACTTTTTCAGCTTGAAGGGAATGAGATCTTTATATTACATAGCAGTGATATGGGTAGCTTCACACTCTTTAGCTGGTCTTTGTTCCACCTTTATTCATCTACTATTGCACAAGCACAATTATTGATTCTTTCTTCATGGAATTCACATGTCACCTTGCATCAACACCCACAAGCAAGTGGGTTGTGATTTATGTCATGGCCACTTGAAAAATGCAATTTCCAATGGGTGCTTTAGTAGCAATCACAAAGAGATATCTACACTCTCTTTCACACACGAGCAACTTCAAGCTATAGGTATGAACAACATTATCAAGTGTCTTATCTAAGCATCAATTTCAAGAAACACTAACCTTCAAATACTTGAAATGATACGATCCAAGATTAGCCCAATCATCTAATAATTCAATGACCAATATGGCTTCTAATGTGCATTGTGACCAAGGCCATTGGTGTTGGCAACAACAGCACCCATCCTGATAGTTTAATTGCCACTAGTTGATTATAAACTTCCTCAAGTTTAGACTGTCATACACTTGAGCAGATTGATGGACTAATGCAACAAGTTCCCAAAAAACTTCACGATCTGATGTCCAATGAAGGATGTTGGTCATCCAATCAGCCATCAACTTGTATACTGCTCCATATCGAGGATATTTCCTTCACCTATCAAGGCAAGACATCTGAACATGGCTCTGATACCATGTTAAAATTTTAGCTACTTTCATAAACTAGTCATTATGAGAGTAATTTTAAAAAAAACTTTAGAATAATTACACATAAGTATCAACTATATGTATGAGCAGTATCGCTTTAACCAGATGTAATAGTAAACAAGATAGAGCAAAAAATAAACACATCACATGACAACAATCATGCATAGTAGATAAGATAAGATAATTTTATTTATGTCCAACTAATGACCATAATTTACCCTAGGAAAACCCTCTCTCCTTCAGAGGGGAAAACCCAGCAACCTTTCTTATGATAGATTCATGATAGAAGAACAAGTATACATCAAATGACCATGAACAACAAAACCCAAGGGTATACAGAAATAAAGAGACCAAAGTACTTATCTTTCTCATTTAGGACATGTAGTTGCGTTGCCATGTTGGACCACATCAAGGCCTATCACAAAGCCCTAGTCTAGCTGTAGGAGTTAGTGCCTTTATCTCTCCATCACATGGTGCCTTCATCCACACATATACAAGTGTGGGAATTTTAGATCTGAACTGTAGCATGAAGAGAACCCTTTCAATGATAACATCAACCAATGAGAAACAAATATGAAGTTCTATGGCATCCCTTTACAAGAAAAATATAGCCTATAGATGAAACCCTGCCATCAAACCCTAACCACTGCCATCATTGATCTGAGATACCAAGAGAAGATTATGCTTGTAATTGATGACTACTTCCAACAATCAATTTGTCCAAACCCTAACTTCTACAATCAGTTGAATAGAAACTGCAATGACCAAATCGTTGACCTTTTGAGTTTGTCGTTGACTGAATGATGATCTTTGAGGATGTTGTTGACCAAGGAGAAGATTGTCGTTGACTTTTGTTGACTATCCAAACCCTCGATGCTTGGAATAAACACACAGCTACCTGAGTTAGAGCCTCAAAATATGAGTTAAGGTCCTAGTAGGGCAGTCAGTGCCTTTGTGTGACTGGTATGAGCCCTTACAGGGCTGCTACATGCACAGATGTCTAGTGTAATCCCATATGGAGTTGTCGAATGCCAAAGGTGCCAAGAGAAAGCCCTAACAAGGATCTAAATGAGCTCAAGTGCCTTGATTATGCCTCTAGCAACGCTGCCAAACCCTGATCTTTGCCACAGCTGCCTACTACATGCCCTAGCTAGGGCTCTTGTGGCTGAATAAGTGCCCTAGGAGGGCTACGATGGACTGAAAAGACCCTGACAAGGTTCTATAAGGCAAATCAAACAATTAACTGAGCTTGGGTAGGCAAGAGCAAGTTGTAGCAGTGTTCAGTTAGGTGAGAGAACCTTCAAAATACCACCTTCATCACTTGCAGTTGTCACGAGCGAGAGAGAGAGAGAGAGAGAGATAACTAGCATATAAGCCCCAACAATTTCGTCTTTTTGGATCAAAGATAGAGATCAGATGTGTATTGTTCAAATAATAGCACTCTTTATTTATATTTCACATTTGAGGATCACTTCAATAGATTTAGGAATCAACAAATAGTAAAACACACTTAGTTAGGGTTTTAATATTTTATTTGCACTTTTAACTCTTCACTAAAAACTTGACTTTTATCTTGGCCTTTTGGTCCTTTACTAGTTGGCTCTTCGACAATCATTGGGATTTCTTGGTCCTTCATTGGTGAACTTTTGGTCCTTCATTGGGGTTCCATGGCCATAAACCCTTAACCAAGTCATCTCAGACCCTTCTCTTGGTCTTTATGGCCCACACGTGCCAACTAAAGGTACATTATCATAAATAAGATGGATTGTTCTTTGATTGACTTAGAAGCAACATTAAAAACTCCTCTTCTAATTTCTCATGAAGGCTTAAACAAATTAACTTATAACCTCTTCTTGGTCAAATGTGCCCTAGAACCCTTAGGGTCTTTCAAGACTTTCAGGTTTGAGTCCTTGTGACTCAACCATAAGTATTGGTCCTCTTTTCAATGGTCAGCTTATCTTCCCAAATCTTTATCATAAGAAAGGTTTTATGTTAATGTTATCTCCTTTCCATGAGGAGATCTCATGTCATCAATATCCTAGTCCCTGACCAGGTTCTCAGCCCCAGGCTGATCCCAATTGCTCCAAAGAATGGCTCTCGATGCTGGCCAAAAATCAACATAAAAAATATGGGCAACTTATCCTTGCATGGCGGTTTAGTCGTTTGCATAGCGGCGGCAACTCAATGGCTTACGTTGGCCTCCAAGACAGGTGACTTCTACAAATTACTGGCAAAAGCAAATCGATCAACTCCTCTTCCCTCGTCACACTTCTGCATCTTCCTTTTAAATATTGTCGTAGACTTTGCAGCAACGGTGATGGTCTTGGCAGCGATAAGGCGTACAGTGGCAACTCCTTTACAGTGACGGTTTAAGTCTCAACAATTCGATGACTACATACTCAAAAATTGCAGCTACTCTTTCAATCATGGCACAATTTCTTTATTATTTGATGGTAGGTTATCCATATAGTATTAAAAACACTTCAACAAGCTTCTCTAATCTAACCTACTCTGATACCATGTTTCAAGAACTGATGAGGCAGAAAACCATAGATAGGGTCACATCACCTAACAGATAAGATATCAATAACACAACACAACATTATTATGAGACGGTACAATATGAGGCGGTGCACATTACGATGAGGGTCCTCGCTCTTATAAAGAGTTCGAGTGACCAAAACCCTAACCCTAATAAATAAACCCTAAGACACCTAAAACCCTAATGTCTAAACTAAGTTACTTAAGTGACTTTATTAGTGTAGACTTCTATCATTAACAATTTTTAGGGTTTTCAGAAATATAAGATTTTTTTGTATTTTCAAAGATATATACAATAGAAATACGATAAAAGAGTGAAGAAGAGGAGGGGTTAGACCTTAGTCTTTACCCTAGACAATAAGAGATCAAGGTTAGTGTCCCTTCTCAATTTGGCAATTCAATATTTACAAATTAGGGCAATGACTAGTAAACCTATATGGGTCAAAGTAGTCCTTAACCTGATTAGGGAAAACAATGAACACCAAGGCCCACTATGGAAAGCTCCTTCAACAGATTGGTCTCCTCAAACAAGGTTAACCAAATTATCTGCAACGTGCCCTTCAAGATGCACCAAGGATATGGGTTTTTTTGCTAATGTAAAAGGCCAAGGCTGGGCTCTCTAATGTGAAAGTGTCGGTATAGTGAGGTTCAAGACCTTTGTTCTGGTCATGGAAGGTCCTCTTGATTTTCAATTCAATGAGTGTTGGCCTAATGGCTATGTTGACTACCCTTGATGGGCCGAAGTCCCTCATCATGGTGGACATTTATGCCCTGTGTGGTGTCTAGTGCACCTTGGGATGAACCCATTAAGACACATGGCTCAAGGGCTCCTAGCCACGCTTATGTTTATGCTATGTAGAGGTGATTACTCTTGTAAGGGTTGTCATACCCACTCTAGCACACCTCATTCACACCCACTTGGCCCTCTCTCTTGATGCATTACCCCTCCTCTTGGTCCCCCTAGAGCAAAAATGATGATGACATCATCCTTAGAAGGCAGCCTTACCTTGGTGAAAAGGAGGACGTTGAGGGAGAAACACTTTGTTAGGGTTAGTTGGGGCATGATGTCCTCCTATAGGCTCAATGTCCCACTTGGTTGAAGCCATTTTGCATTAATTTGTCATTATTTTATGTATTTTTGAGGTTTAGTCCTAAGGCCAAAAGAGATCCCATCAAGTGATGCATAGTAGAACCTTACCAACAATAACATTGGAATCCAACATCGGTTAGCAATAAGGTGGGCGAGAATCATTGAAGGGGATATCTACATAATGCCACCATTTAGACATGTATTCAAAAGTACATTCTTTGTATTACTTCTTCCAATGGTTATCCGAGGTAGGCTAAGAGGCATTGGTACAGGAAACGAAGGGTGAAGAAAACCTTGCATGTTCTTCCCCTTTTAAGGAACTACTAATATAACACTAGGTCGATTTTCACAATTGAGAACATACTTAAGGGGTCTCTAACAGTAACAGACAAGTTAGAGCAAGAACCTTCAACACTAGGGTTGGCTTGGGATCCAATCTATCTCCTTCTCATTATTTCATCCTCTATCTCTTTTTACCTTGTTATCCACGATGTTGTACGTAGGTGGATTTCCAATGAGCCACCAAAGTTGTGAACAAGTCTCTTGTTCATTATTAGTGCTCAGAAGTTCAAAAGACCTTTCAGGCCCAATTTTGGCCCCTTTTTAAATTTTTGCATGTTCATACCCTGCGGGGGAATTGTAATAAATGACTTAGCATGATGAACTTAAGTAAAAGGTTTGGCCTTCCTAAGACTTAGTCATCAATACTTTATTCTAGGGGTGTTTTTTCCTTGAAAATTATATGTCGTTTTTTAATGACTTATAATTTTCGAGTTTTTCACTCGCACCTACAAAGCAAGACTCACTGTCTTGGTGGATAGGCCTTAGGAGGTTATTAAAACCTAGGTGTCAATGTATATTACCATGCTAGTCGTTATTTTAAGTCATATGAACATGTACTAAGTCCCCTCTAGGTGTTTTTAATGTTTAGGTAATTTTTAATTTTTTTAAAAAAAGCAAGCCTGTTTTAATTAATTTATACAATAAGTCATAAAAACGGCATTAAGAATGGGTTTTTGCCATGGGGGTGCTCATTTTCTAACCTGGAGCACCCACTTTACCCATAGACCCACTTTAAAATTAAAATTAGTGATTATTTATCACTTAATTTTAATTTTTCTAAAAAAGTGAATAAAAAAGGACAAAAATTAGAAAAAGTGAGAAAATTAGCATCTCAATAAATCAAGGAAACATGTTGGAGACATGTCTTCTTAGTTGGCAAAGTAAAGCGGCAATTAGTCAAATCTATCTAAAAGCTAAATCTTGGAGATTTCAATTGCCATCCAAGCAAATCAATTTTTCTCAAGAGGGGGCGCATCTCTCATGACAAAATTGATTTTTGGAAGTGGCTTTTGGAAGAAACCTTATTATGAGATCTATTCCAATCCAAGCCCCCAAATCACTCCAAAGCAACTCAATTTTTCTCTACCACTTGGCAAGTTGCTCTCTCTAGCTAATGTGCCCTCTTGGGCCCTCTTCTTCTAGTTAAGCAATCCCATTCTCCATTATTTTAAAAGGAAGCAGTAAACCTCTACTCCTGTAACTAATTTGATTATCTTTTGGAATAATATTGAAATGCTTTGGAGGCCATATGTCGTGCAGCTATCCCATTCGATGTGTTTGTTGCTGGTGTTCTAAGGTAATATCTAGCTAATCACTTCTCATTTGTAGTAGCTATAGATTGATCTAGCTTAGAAGACCTTTGTGCCCATGATATAAGCATTCATAAGATTTGCTTCTTAATGTTTGGTTAGTTAGAAATCTTGAAGTAGCAGGTGTTAGATTTTTAACATTAAGCTAGCATAACATTAGGATCTTTAACTAAGAGAACAACAAGCACAGCAATCAAACACAAGAGACAATGAACACAGTGTTTTTCCTCGAGGAAACCATAAATGGAAAAAACCCCGTAACTTCCTCAGAGATAGAATCAGCACCAAAACTGAAACCCAAAAACAGTAAGATGATCTCCCGACAGCAATAACCTCTTTCTTCCTTGCCACAGTGTCTTTCTCTTCCTCGGCTATGCGCTACAACTGAGTGTGAGTGAGTGTGTGATAAATAAAGAGGCTAGCTCTATATTTATACTAATTCCCAACTTGACTAAACCCAACTAGGGTCGACTTCACTAGGTGAGTCTAATAACCCTAGTGCCTCAGAACTGCAGGGACTTTAACCCTTAGACAATAGGAGGGTTACCCACCTTGACTTGACATGACTTGTTTACATTATAGAAACTCCCGATAGGAACCTCGGGGCATGACATGACTCAAGTACATTACAGACACATCCCGGAATAAATATCGGGTTACAATACATAAGAAATACAAGTGAATACATTCCGAAGTTACAATTACATCAACACTCCCTCTTAACTAGGAAGGTATTCTCTCGACACAATTTATCAGCACAAGTCTTCTTCTCTGTATCATTTGGATCATCATCGAATCCTCGTCATCTTCACCTTCAAGTCATCTCTATCTTCAAGTCATCTTCATCTGGATCTGGATCATCTCTGCTAGATCATCATCACTGGATCTTCACGGGTGCTATCTCATGATTCTCCTCGTCACAGGAAGTTCTACAGAGCCAGCCCTTTTTCATGTTGGTTGTAGGCCTAGCCTCCATGTAGGTCTTTTCCAGCACTTATATCTGACCCTAAGTCAAAATGGCCCGCCCAGCACTTACATCTGATCATGTAGGAACCAATCCTATAATCATATCAGAAAGGCACACCCAGCACTCACATCTGACCATGTGGGAACACCTCCCACAACCCTGTCAGAAAGGCCAGCACTCACATCCATCAACCAATGTCGGAAAGGCTCAGCACTTACACTCGGCCATGAGAGGAACCAATCCCCCATGCCGAAAGGCTCTACACTTACATCTGACAACCAATGTCAGAAAGGCTCAGCACTTATATTCAACCATGCAAGGAACCAATCCTTCATGTCGAAAGGGCTCTACACTTACATCTGACAACCAATGTCAGAAGGGCTCTACACTCACATCTGATCTTGTAGGAACCAATCCTACAGTCATATCAGAATGGCCCTCAGTCCCAGACTGAGCTTTCCTGGTAACTAACCAGGTGCCTCCATTCCAAGAATGGCATTCAGCGCTTACTTCTGATCATGTAGGAACCAATCCTACAGTCACATCAGAATGGTTCAGCACTCACATCTGACATGGAAGGAACCAATCCTCTCACCATGACAGAATGGCTCAGCCCTTACATCTGACCATGGAAGGAACCAATCCTCTCACCATGACAGAATGGCTCAGCCCTTACATCTGACCATGGAAGGAACCAATCCTCTCACCATGTCAAAATGGCTCTGGGTTTCATCATTTCCCTCGATCTGGAGAACACCAAGCTTCTCCTTGAAGTACTCGAACTTCACCCTAGCCAATGGCTTCATCAACACATCAGCTATCTGTTTGTCCGTCGCAACATACTGGAGCTTCACTGCTCCCCTCTACACCATATCCCTGATATAGTGATACTTGATCTCGATATGCTTCGACTTGTCGTGGAACACTGGATTCTCTAACAACTTCACGCAACTCTGGTTGTCACAATGTATACAAGTAGCATCCATCTGGAGATCAAATAAATCAGACAGTAGCTTCCTCAGCCATACTGCCTCACAACTAGTTGAAGAAGCTGCGACATGCTCTGCTTCAGCTGTACTCAGTGCCACACAGGATTGCTTCCTGCTAAACCAAGAGATCACACTTGATCCCATATTGAAGCAACACCCTAAAGTGCTCTTCCTATCGATGGCACTGCCTGCCCAATCTAAATCAACATAACCCTCCAGGTTAATCTTTCGATTCACCTCATACTTGAGCCCATAATCAATTTGTACCCCTCAGGTACCTCAGAATATGCTTTGCAGCAATCAAGTGAACATGTCTCGGATCTGTCGGGAACTGGCTCAAGGTGTTCACAGCAAAGCAAATTTCTGGTCTCGTGTTCGTCAAATACATCAAGGACCCAATCATCTGATCGATACATCGTAGCATCAACTGTCTCTGATGAAGCATCACTCAATAGCTTCAGGTTCGATGCCATAGGTGTGGTCATGGCTTTGCAGTCCATCATCCCAAACCTCTTCAGGATCTCTACTGCATACTTCCCTTGTCTGAGGGAGATTCCATCCACATTCTGCCACACCTCCATGCCTAGAAAATAATGCATCATACCCAAGTCCTTTATTTCGAACTCGGCAGCAAGCTTTCTCTTCGTATCAGTAATCAACCCATCCATACCTATTACAAACAGATCATCTACATACAGTAGGAGCATCACTAGGTTGTCATCTTCAACTTTGTAGTAAAGGTTGGAATCTGCTTTATTCTTGGTAAAGCCCAAACTGGATAGAAAGCTGTCAATTCTGCCGTACCATGTCCTGGGTGCCTATTTCAAACCATACAGGGCTTTCTTCAATCTGCACACATGAGACTCCCTGTCATGTGTCTCAAAACCGAGTGGTTGCTCTACATACACTTCCTCTTCCACTACACCATTCAAGAAAGCAGTCTTGACATCCATTTGGTGTATCTTCCATTTCATCACTGCAGCCAGAGCAAATACTGATATGATGGAAGTGTATCTGGCTACAGGTGCAAAGGTTTCTTCATAATCTATTCCTTCTTTCTGTGAGAAACCACGAGCCACGAATCTTGCCTTATATTTCTCTATGCTACCATCTGCAGCATGCTTGATCTTGTAGATCCATTTGGAAGTTACAACCGACTTCCCTTCTGGTCTTGGGACAACATCCCAAACATCGTTCTTCATGATCGATTGATACTCTTCGATCATAGCATCCTTCCATTCTTTCCGTTCTGTCGCTTCTTCATAATTGGAAGGTTCTTCATTGATAAAGTCACATAGTAAAGCTACATATCCGGAGCAGGATCTAGTTCTCTTTCTTTCTCTGTGATTCTCTTCTAGAGCCCCATATCTTTCCGCACCTTGGATAATTTCTCGTATCCAAGCAGGTTTCCTCTTGTGAGGATTCTTCTCCTTAAGGTGGATCTATAGGTCTTTGTGGTTCTTCAAATTCTCGATCTTCTTCTTGAGTTTCTTCATTCATGGTTGTATCATGAATTCTGGGTGCTTCTGCTTCTTCAGGTTCTTCAGCAGGTCTCTTTCTGGATTTGTTGTAAGCTGTGTCTTCATTGAATGTTACATCCCTGCTGATGTTGATCTTTTTGAATCCTAGGAAGTATATTCTATAAGCCTTCGAGCTTTCAGAGTATCCCACAAATATACCCTTCTTTCCTGAAGGATCTAATTTTGTTCTCTTCTCTTTTGGAATGTGTATGTACACTGGACAGTCAAATATTCTGAGATGGCTAACTTCTGGTTTCTTGCTGGAAAAGACTTCTTCAGGTGTCTTATTCTCGAGTACTCTGTGTGGAGTACGGTTCTGTACATACACCGTTGTTCTGGCAGCTTCTGCCCATAGATGCATGGGAAGATCTTGATCATGAAGCATTGCTCTTGCAGCTTCCATGATAGTTCTATTCTTCCTTTCTGCAACCCCATTCTGTTGTGGATTATATGGAGTGGATAACTCCCTCTTAATCCCTGATTCTTTGCATAAGTCTTTGAATTCATTTGATGTGAATTCTCCGCCATTATCTGATCGAAAGGTCTTGATCTTCTTTTCTGTGTGATTCTCGATCAAGGCTTTGAATTCTTTGAATTTGCTGAAAACTTCATCTTTGTTCTTCATGAAGTAAATCCATGTCTTCCTAGAAAAGTCATCAATGAAAGAAACATAGTATACATACCCGCTTAGTGAACTTGATGACATTGGTCCGCATACATCGAAGTGGGATGATTTCCAAGATTCCTTTTGCCTTGCTCTCGCCAATGTTATCAGAACCCAACCGGTTTTGAAAAAAAACCCCGGTTGGACCGGTTTACAAGCTTCACCGAGTCAAATCACGCAATGAAACCGTTTTTGGCCGGTTCCATACGAAATTGGTCGGTTTCAAGGATGAACCGACCGGTTCCGTACTAAACCGCCCAGTTTTCTCCAAACCGTCCGGTTCAATACAAAACCGGTCGGTTCTATACAAAAACGCCAAGGACCCCCAAAAACAGCTAATTTCAAATTCTTTCAATAAAATAAAAAATAGGGTCCACGTGTGAGCTGTTTAATTGACCCACGACCCTTCTAATGTTATAAAAGGAGGCTCCCAACCTCCAAATCAATCACATTTAATTGTGGATGGACTTGGGCCCTCTTCCATAGCAAGAGGATGCAAACATTGATGTTGCAATTAGACAAGTGCCTTTAGGCCTAGGGGATTCAAGCCATGCTCATGTTGAGGATGTAGATGATGACTCTAAGTCTGAGCATGAGGTCTCAGATAATTCTGATATATGATTAGAATCATTAGATTGTAGATTCTAGAGTCTAGACTGCAATCATATGCTCATATTTTGACTTAAGATGCCATTTATAACCTCTTTGTTGATGTACTTTTTTTAGTTATGTATTTGCAATCGATTCTATTTTGGTCTTATATGCTCTTACTTTCTATATACATGAGAAACTTGACATATTTGTGTATAATGGTTTGAATTCACATGGATGCACATGGATATATATGTATTTTTTGAAAATATGAATGTCTTATATATTTTTTCTCAACCGGTTTTTTGATCCGGTTTGTTTCTCGGTTTTTTCCGGTTCCCAGGGTCAGCCGGTTCGACCACCAGTCCGGTTCTGATAACATTGGCTCTCGCTACTTGGAAATGTCTTCTTTGTATTCTTTCCTTTCGCACATCCTTTGCAGACCCCTTCATGTTTTGCTTGAATTTCTGGAAGACCTTCAACAGCTTTGCTTACAAGTGGTAGTGCTCTGTAATGCACATGTGCAAGCCTTCTGTGCCAAGGTTCATTTGGCTCTACTGTGTCATGGACCAAAGCTTGTTCTGGATGGCCCTTCAATTTGTATAAACCTCCTTCTTGTTCTCCAATTACTATTGCATCGTCAATAGTCTTTCCTCTTGACCACATGAGGACTTGGCCATCTACAAATGCAACCCTCATGCCTTTTGCATCTAGTGCCGATATGGATAGAAGATTCTTCTTTAGTCCTAGTACAAACCAGACATCCTTCATTTTCATAGACTTCCCCGAGTCTAGTTTGTAGGAGGATTCACCACTACCTTGTATGGGATATTGGTAGTCATCCCCAAGTTTCACCTTATGGGGTGAATTGTTCGGATAGTTTCTCAAAGGATTCCTTGAAACCTGTCGTGTTTGGAAGCCCCATTATCAATAAGTCAATCTTTGCTTCCATGAGTGACAGTTCCCGTGAGAGCGGAGATCAAAACATATTCATCTTCACTTGAAGAGTCTTCACTTTCTTGTTTTACTCTCTTCCTGGGAGGATCATCATCCTCAGCAGTGTGAGCATGATGTCTTCTTTTGGAGTTCTTCTTCTTCTTGGATCCATTCTTATTCATGGGGCAAATTCTAGTAAAGTGTCCTATTTCATCGCATGTATAACATCTGAGTTTGGATGGATCCCTTCTTACAGGATTGTTTTTCTGATGAGAATGCTTACCTTGGTGATGATGATTTTCCCTTCTTCCTTTCCTGGAGTGTACTGTGAGAGCTTGATCTTCACTTCCCATCTTTTCTTCTCGAGCTGCTATCCGAGCTTCTTCTTGTGAACATTCTTCCCACGGTCTACTGAACTTGACTAACTTCTTCCTAGCACAGATTCCTTGGATGAAAGAATCACATGACCTAGGGAGGCCATTCAAGGTTGTCATCACAATTTCTGCATTCTCCACTTCCTCGTCTACTGCTTCCAGCTGTTCTTTGATCTGGGAGACCCTTGTGAAGTATGACTGGATGGTCTCCTCATTCTAGATCTTTACATTCTTCAACTGGTTCCTTAGAGTCATCTTCCGATTGATGTTCTTCCCTTCAAACAGTTTGGTTAGGGCATCAAACATGGCTTTAGGTGTCTTGAGGGAGGACACCTGTGGTATGAGGTGATCCTTGATAGAATCAGCAATGATCCTCTTTGCCATAACCAACTTCTTTTTATGTAAGGCCTTGGCCTCATCTCCCTCTGGAACTGGAACCTCCTCACTGATATAAGAGTCCAACTCATTTTCTTCCAGGACGAGAGAGATCCTATACTTCTAGGCTCGGAAGTTATCAGCTCCCTCAAGCTTTTCATCAAGCTTGGTATGATGAGACATCTTAACTGAGAACCTCAAATGAAAATACAAAAGATTTAGATCTTACCAGGTCAAGATGTCGGATCTGGATTTGGAGCTGAAATTCTACAGTGTTGGTTCAGGAGCAAATTAGGGTTTTTCTTTTCCGGAGTTCTGTCCAACCAAATGCTTTGATCTTGATCCCTAACTTCAATTTTGGGGAGGAGATCAATCCAGGCCTGGGCTCACTGAAAAATTCCACGTCTGTGAAAAGCCCTAATTTTCGGCAATAGTGTCGAGTCCAAAACTGAAAAACCTTAAAATTGGATTCTGCTTCGACAGAAAGATGCGCCCTAGGGAGGAGAATTAATCCAACCTTCTTTTGCTGAAAATCTGTGGAGAGAGATCCATAAAGTAGGAAGCCCTAGTTCCCACAGTTGCCCAGTGTCTTCTTCTCAGGTTAGCTCTGATACCATGTTAGATTTTTAACATTAAGCTAGCATAACATTAGGATCTTTAACTAAGAGAACAACAAGCACAGCAATCAAACACAAGAGACAATGAACACAGTTTTTTTCCTCGAGGAAACCATAAATAGAGAAAACCCCGCAACTTCCTTAGAGATAGAATCAGCACCAAAAGTGAAACCCAAAAATCGTAAGATGATCTCCCGACAGCAATAACCTCTTTCTTCCTTGCCCCAGTGTCTTTCTCTTCCTCAGCTATGCGCTACAACTGAGTGTGAGTGAGTGTGTGATAAATAGAGAGGCTAGCTCTCTATTTATACTAATTCCCGACTTGACTAAACCCAACTAGGGCCGACTTCACTAGGTAAGTCTAATAACCCTAGTGCCCCGGAACTGCGGGGACTTTAACCCTTAGACAATAGGAGGGTTACCCACCTTGACTTGGCATGACTTGTTTACATTATAAAAACTCCCGATAGGAACCTCGGGGCATGACATGACTCAAGTACATTACAGACACATCCCGGAATAAACATCGGGTTACAATACATAAGAAATACAAGTGAATACATTCTGAAGTTACAATTACATCAACAGCTGGTGTATTCAGTTGTACTAATGCCCTTCTAATCTCTTTTAATTATACATTCTAGATTTGATCTCTCTCTGCAAGTGTTTGTGACAGTGTAGGATAGGAAACTGAAGGAGGAGGTTGAGCTCAACTGCGTCCTCATCGACCTTCAGTGTTGGTCTTGTCTTAGTTTAATATTTGTTGTGTTGCAGGCATTCTTGGTCCTCCAATCCTTCAAGCTGAGGCTTGGTTCTCATTTCTTCTATCTTCTAAAAAAACAAAGTTTTCTTGGTTACTTTATTTTTTTTAAAGTAGATCATTCTTAAAGTTGATCATAGGTCTTTTGTTGCAAATTGTTTGTTAGATCAAAAGAGCATTTAAATTCATATTTCAGACTTTGATCTAGCACTAAATCTTAGTACCTGTGCTTTATAAATATTTCGATCTTTAAGAAGTACCAAGTAGGAGTATATTTTATGTAATATTTGACTTATCCACTAACATTTTTGGTTATTTAGCTTGTTGATTTTACAAATTTGAAGAAAAAAGAGGAAACTCTAGTCAAATTTTGAAGATCTTAGCCATCCAGAGCCCAAAGATCCCCTCTTTCTTTTAAGTCTCTTCTAATCTATTTGTAAGCCGCCCTGATCCAGATCTATAAGGATCAAAGGCATTCTTGAATTTGAAAGCACTTTGTAATAATTGAAATAAGAGAGCAAGTGGGTTACACAGCACCCACACCCCATCCCCCCTAGGGGGGTTCGCGATGTTCCATTTTCACGATGTGAATTTTTCTAACAGTTTGTTTCACTACCTTAACACAATCACACACTCTGTCTTGACAAGCTGTATACTTTTCTATAAATAGTTTTAGTTCAAGGTTTCTTTGAGTTTATCTTTTTTTGTAAAGAACACTAACCCACTACAATTACCCTAAGTACTGAAAGGGAAAAGATATTCGTAATGTAGTAATTAGCAAACACTTCTTTCACAACTTTCTTTGCATTTTAAACTGGAACAAATAAATGTGTTTCAATCCATGTATGATCTTTCCTTTTACAGGCTTGCCTAATCGTTGGGAAATCAGAAACGGATCTATAATACTCTTTAAATCTCAACATTTAACTAAGCAACTCACCCAGATAAAATCAACCACCCTCAAACATAACAAAAATCCATCTTTTCAATCTCATCTTTTATGGGCAAATTCTTCCGAAGAAGCGGGACCAACTAGATAGTGACCGCGCAGCACCGTTAGGCTACACCCTCGTTTGGTGTAGCATTGGACACACCCTCGCAACTCCGATCTAGCCCACATTTTCTCATGTGGAACCACATAGGGTAAATCCAGACATAATTTGTGTACCTTCGGGTATATTGGGAATCCCCTACCCCCATTAATCAACTCATCCTTTAATAATTCCTAAAACTTATCAAGAACACAATCGCAAAATCTTTACTTTCACAACAACATTTACTTTGACTCCACGACATTGGTCTTTAATATCTACAATTTGCTTCATTTAATTAAGCTATCTTTTAAATGTCGTGATTTTTTTTTCATATATGTTGTCTTAGTTAATTTCATTCTGCAATTGTCTTGATCAGTAATTTAATTCCAAAACTCCTAAATAACAACTTTCATCCAAAATAACTACGAACTTAAAGCCTTAGTTACTTTAATAGGGTCTACCTCCCTTGGCTTTGTTAGGAGTTAGCCTAAATGGAGGAGTCAAGATCAAGTGACAGTGCTTGACTCAAGACTTGCCCCCAAGGACGCAACGAGCAACTTGAAGATTTATGTTGCATTAGCCCCAGGTGCGTAAAAGGCGGCAACATATCTCACCTTCTTTTCTTTAAATTTGTCAAAAATGTTTTGCATTTGCACTCTAATGTTCACATTGTCTTTCGAATCACATGGAGCAGCTTTTCCTCTTTGACCAACAAAGTGTTCTTTCAGCCTATAAATCCCCCCACCTTTTTATATGTTTCTTACAATATTTGTGATAAATCTTTTATCAACAACATCAGCACGTGCAGAGGGTCTTTGGTCCTACAGGCCATGGTAAATACAAACAAATCTACTAATGCAAAAATACAAACCTCCTCTTACTTTTTTCTACAACCAAACGGATATATTTCAGATCTGCAATTTTATGATAAAAACAAAAGAGGGAGATTAACATACTTTTGAATGGGCACAAAAATCTGATCAAGAACTCCACCAAACTTGTACATGGAATATAGCCTCTGGAAATAGATGTCAAATCCACTGCAAACAACACACAAAGAATGACAAGCAAGCTAGATCACTCTAAATCACAACTCTTCAATGCAACACCACAAACTCCAAATGCTCACAACTATTCAATGAGAATGGTGTGAGGCAAATGGAGGGGAAGGAGTCCTTATATAACAATGTTTTAGGGTTTGTGAGGTAGAGCAAGGGGGGTTAGGTTATTTTTCTTTTGTATTACTTTATGCACCACATTTTTGTTGCGGTCGTACCTAAGTCAATTTAGTATGGAACTCATTGTACCAGTCAATTAGACCAATTCTATATAGAACTGACCAGTTCAATATGGAATCAATCATTGAACAAATTCAAGGGTCGATTCAAGAGGGTTTTAGGGTCAAACCGACCGAACTAGCCAATTCTAGTTCTATTTCAATCAATTTCCAAAAATAAAAATAAAAAACATTTGTTTTTAGAGAGCCATATCTTCCAAGAAATCATTTGTGGGATGAAATCCCATATTGTTCTTAGAAGAGGATCATTTTTTAGGCTTTCAAGGCAGGAAGAATACTAGCTACTAAACATCTACATTTTGAAGGTGTTAGTACCAGATCTGCCCCCATCAAAATTTCTAGAAATTTTCGCCACCAGAATATTCATGAGTATTTTGCCCCCATCAAAATTTCTAGACATTTTCGCCACCAGAATATTCATGAGTATTTTGACCAAAGAAATTACCCCGGATTTTTCACCTTTTTCACTATCCTAGTCAAATTTTCCAAATTTGTTTTAAAATTGTGTAAGATTTTTACCAAGTTCCTTCTTGTTGCATCAGTTTGATCAAATCTCTGTCCTATGGCTTTATAATTTTTTAATAATTATCATTATTTTATGAAGAGATATTCTATCTTTTTATGAAATAACAATTTTTATTTAAAAAATGTAAAACCATTATTTCTTTACCCATCTCATGCATAAACCCTTTACTCATATGCACTAGCTTTAATTCTAAACTTCACTTTATCCAGAGTCAAAATTCAAAACTAAAAAGGGAAAATTATTATTATAAATCGACACTTGTCTTTCATGATTACGTGGATTTTCAAAGGGGATAAAGTATTGTGTTATTCTCTCATGTAAGTTGCCATAGTCTCCTCCAATTTCCATTTTCACGTCAAATGCCATCTAGGCGTTGAAACCTTTCAACCAAGAGCCCACAAATTGTTGTACACTATGCATACTTCTCATTTTCTGACAGTCTGCAGTATAAAGTATTTCTATTACATGTGGAAATACATACAGCACCTGTAAAGTGTCACTTAAAGCTTTGAGCCGGATGGCATCAAAGATTTAATATCAGCAGTCAGGATCTTGAACGAATTTGCTCCAGATTTAAAAGGATCGAAAACTTAGCTATTGCAGGCAGAAAACACAAATGGCAGAGATAAGATGGCAACATATTCGATATTATAAGGATTTGGATTAATTTGAACTCCTCTAAATCAACAAGCTCATCTCCACATGTCTAGATAGTGGATTACTCGCAAAATCAGTTAACAATTCTTGAGTTGGATCATTTTAAAAGCAATAAATTGGCAGTCAAAGAGTTTGTTCCAAATTTAGGGGCAGAGAATTAGAAATCATATCTAAAGAAATTGGTCAGGTGGAAGAGCATCTTGAGACAAAGCGCCAGGCAATTAAAAGATTCCGAGATAAAAAAATAGAATCTAAGGATTTTTGTAACAGATTCATTGACTTGGAATCTGGCAATTCATTATAGTTGATTTGCTATCACTGGATATGAACCGAGTTCCTTTTAAAGTGGATCTACAAACTGTGTTAAAGGGATTCACATATCTATAAAGGGATGAATGTAATTAGAGGGGGTGGAGAGGTTCCAGCCTGAGAAGCTGTGATTTATTTAAGGGTTGATTATCAGTCTCCTGTTAGTGTACTTTGGAAATGTATTGAGGATGAGAAATCTTTCATGAGCCAGTATATGATTTCTTTTCTTGCAAACATTGCTTAGGCCTGTAATAAATCTTATGATGGACAGTGTCTATGTTCTAGTTTCTTATTGCTGATGTCAATGTTTGTTATTCTTTTTACAGAATGTCTTTTTGTCTGAAGAATATTACTAGTTGTGTGATCAACAGTTTGTGATTTCATAACTCATTGTTTGTTGGTTCATACATTGCTATTGTCTGTAGACACATGTTTTTTTTATCATCCTGGCTTACCTCTTCTTTCATATGCTTATAGGTCTGTGTTTTAGGCTTATCGTTCATCCACCCTTTCAAGTTCCTCTTCTACTATTAAAAATCCAGATTCATTCAATTCGAGGTGCCTGAACTTTGTGCTAAGCAATCAGTGCCAAAAGATGTTAGTCCTAAAATCTGTACCGACTGCTTAGCACAAAGTTTAGGCACCTCGAATTGAACGAATCCGAATTTTAAATAGCAGAAGAGGAATTTGAAAGGGTGGATGAATGATAAGCCTAAAACATAGACCTATAAAAAATGATAAAAAGCCAATAAAGATAGTAAACAAGGTATGAACCAGTAAATAATGTATTATATGATTACAAACAATTAATCATATACATAATGATATTTTCAAACAGAAAAACATTATGTATAAAGCATCACAGACATTGGCATATACAATGAGAAACTAGGATAATAACATTACCCATCATAAAATTCATTACAGGGATAAACAATATCTGTGTAAAAAAAAAATTCTAAACTAGCTCATATAATATTTAATCCTCGTACAGTTCTAAAACATGCTGACAGGCTGAAACAATCTCACTAATAATAACACCCTTACAAATACACATCATTGCCTCTCAGGCTGGAACCTCTTCCCCTTTTACATTCTAGATGTGTGAATATATAGAAGAATACAATTAACCAATAGTTACAAGTTTTAAGGGAAAAACTTATCATCAAGTTCAAAAAATAGAATAACTCTGGATTTGCCACAAGAAATCTGGAACAAGTTGCAAGGTGTCTCGAGTTGTTGGTGACTAAATAAATCCTTTGCCAACAACTCTGAAGATAACCTGTGACTCATGCATTGTTGATGGAAGAGATTTTGGTTGTGCCTGAAAACTTGGATCTGGAAACAGCTTGCGCCAAAGTTCTGATTCTTGTAAACGTCTCAAAATCTGCCTTGAATTTTAACAATAGCAAATCGAAATGGTCTTCAAAATGTTGACTCTGCCAATTGCACCCCTCAGAAACTTAAATTATGCAATAAAATTTGGGTATGATTTCTTTAGCTGAGACTATGCTCTGCCACATGTGCATTCATTTTCTTCCTGATCCTTTTTATTTATTATTATTTCAATGAATATTAAGTTCGGATACCCTGGGATTCAATCTTCTGTTGCATAATATTTACATGTTCTTGAAATGCCACTTGTTCACTTCAAATCTGCAAACAATCTTGTCTTGATATTATGTTTCCTTGAAGGCGCTGAATAGATCCCTTGAAATATGGGTGCAATCTTGAAATGGCAAGATCCTCTGCCACATATGCCCTTGAATACCTTGAACTGCTTTTCTTTGAGGCCAAAATAAATCTGGAAAATCTGGAAGGATTTAACTTCTAGTTACTAACAAACTAACTCCAATAATTAACACTTTGAAGTAATACGCTTCAAGTCATGCTAAAATCATATCAATTTTCCAGTTGCGAAGTACTTTGTCAAATAACCAACTATCTTTCTGATTCCCGGATCCTGTCTATAATGAGAGTGAGAACTTGAACTGCGCCAACAATTTCCAAGCCACCAAAGCTTGAATTTGCTTGATCATTATGCCAAATTGCACGAAATATACATCTCTTTACTTTGTTTTACTAGATCAGAGTCACACATACTGCAAAGTTTAGTGAGAAACAAATGAGACTTGGCATGTATATGTTCGTGACACTTGGATGAACTCATGATACTCTGGAACTCAAACTTTGAGTTATTAATGAACTCGTGAGTATGGCATTATGAAAACTATCCCACATACATTAAATAAGCTAAATCATAAGATTTAATATTATGTGGAATATGGCATTGATATCAACGTATAGTGCACACTTGTGTGATAGGACTTTAAAAGAATGGCGGCTAGCTTAGATTCTTTATGTCATGGAAATGACATAAAACAACTTTTACATTCTTTATCCACTTTTGTTTTTTGTTTTAGTATATTTTTTAATAAAAATTATTACTTTAAAACAAAAGATAAAAGACATTTTTTATTTTAAAATAATAATAATTATAAAAAATAATTGGCAAAGGTTTGATAGAATAGATGGATTTTTGGCAGCAAAGACTCACGAATTTTGATAGTAAGGAACTTGGCAAATTTGTCGAAAGATAGTGAAAAGGGTGCAAATTCCAAGGGAAACACCTTGGCGGAAATACTTGTGAATATTCTAGCGGTGAAAATTGGGATCCATTTTTGCATGTTCGCTATCAAAATATAAGCATTTTCATGAGGTATATTTTGGTGCCAACATCTGGCTCTGATTGGGGATGGTATTCCCCCTACGGGTTGCCAATAACTCGTAGACCATGTGCCTTTCTCTATAACCATTTATGTTCACAATACCTGCTCTGCAAGTTGAAAACCATCATAATAGTGCCATTCTCCATTGGGCTGGAGTCTACCCATCTACTGGAAGCCAACATACTGAAAACAAATCCGCTGAAAAAACTGTACACCAATACAAATTGAAAATCCAACTTTCTTTATTGAAAACCAAATTCATACTGAAAAAACCAAATAACTGCTCTACTACTGAACGCTGAAAGGGAACAAATGCTCTTGAGATAAGCTTATTTATATGCCCTATATACATTGATCAGCCGAACTCTGCTTGCTCAAGTATAATCCCATTTCCAATGTAGCCAGGAAAAAATTCCATCAACCAACCCAAGCTGACTCCCAACTTTGAGCATATATATAATAAGAAGTATTGAAAAGCATGAAGATCAAACATCTAACAGCTCATATTCACTTTCATCAAACTCTGTCTCTAATATAAAAGATTTATAATTTAGTGTTGACTCTAAATAATTTGCCATAGGATCATAAAAATTGCCAAAAGTTACCTCTTCTTGTTCTGTTAAAAAGATAGGTTGTCGATAAGAATCTTTTATTCCATTAATATCTTCCAGACATTGACAATCAAAGACATCAGGATCAGCCTAAATCTGCTCCAAAATTTCTTGGATAGTGTCAACAACAATGTCAACAAGCTAATCCTCCTTTTCCACGGTTCCTTCAAACAGATAACTGTCATACATCGGCTCTGGTTGTTCAAGGATAATGGACTGAATACTTTCATGAATCTGTTGATCAGATTCTACCACATCACACATATCTGGATCATCATATTCATCAAAAATTGGAGCATCTTCATAATGGTTTTGAACAAAGATTTATCATAACCATGAAAATAAGAAACTTTTGATATGATGTTAAATGTATCAACAGTCTGGCCTCCGTCAATTTGAGTATCAAAACAAAAAGGATTAGAATATAATTCATCACAGAATTCTTGTCCTAGAACCTCAATCTCTTCATCATAACGTGGAGCATTCTACGAAATTTCAGATGATGATGCTGAAGGTTCGTGTTTTTCTTCATTACAAGGCTGATCTTCAACACAAAAATGATTTCCAGCAGTTTGTTGAACAAAAGATTGATGTTCATAAGGATCGTCAACAGGATTAGCATTCAAATAATCATTAAGCCTGTTAAAAATATTATGAGAACATTCCAAACTATCTTCGTTGGTCTCATCACTAGAATCATTTTCAACCTGACTTAAAACAGGAACTTGATTATCGTAATGATCATGGAATTCTTCCTTGACAGCAGAATCTAAAAATGTTTCCTCTTCGTCTTCAACAAATTCTAAAACAACAACTTCTTCATGACATGTTTTGAATCATTGATTATACTTATCATCATGATTTTTTGAATCAGAAATTGTATTATAAAAATCAGCCTGCTCGCAACAATCTTTAAAAAGGAATTCAATTGAGAACATATAATTACAATGTTTCTGGAAACATGTGTGGAATTCTTTCGCTGAGGAAATACTAGCAGGAGGAAGAGAAAAATACCATTATCGTGCATCTCACTCGAGTGAATACATGAACATCTTCATGAGCACATCTTCATGTTGTATATTTAACTGAACCATACATTAATGAAATCTGATGAGGTGATCTGAAGGATTATCCTCTTTGATTTCTCTAAACCATGGAAGGCAATCTCCCCAAACATCCATGATAGGTACTAGATTTGGAAAACCTGGAACATCTGAGAAATTAAAAGGTGCAAACCTCCGAGCCTGAATGGCTTCCATGGTCTTCGGCATCTTTGAACCAGTGGAATTTGTTGGGTGAATAATTGCAGTCATTTGCATATGCCTATTACTTATTCACCTTCAAGCAATAGATCTCTTCATTGTTGTTCTCTCCGGGGAAGATATCTTCGCTCCTCCATCCCCGACAACGGCGCCAAAAGATGTTAGTCCTAAAGTCTGTACCGACTACTTAGCACAAAGTTTAGGCACCTCGAATTGAATGAATTTGGATTTTAAATAGCAGAAGAGGAATTTGAAAGGGTGGATGAATGATAAGCCTAAAACATAGACCTATAAAAGTATGATAAAAAGCCAATAAAGATAGTAAACAAGGTATGAACCAGTAAACAACGTATTATATGATTACAAACAGTTAATCATATACATAATGATATTTTCAGACAGAAAAACATTCTGTATAAAGCATCACAGACATTGGCATATACAATGAGAAACTAGGATAATAACATTACCCATCATAAAATTCATTACAGGGATAAACAATATCTGTGTAAAAAGAAATTCTAAACTGGCTCATATGATATTTAATCCTCATACAGTTCTAAAACATACTGACAGGCTGAAACAATCTCACTGATAATGACACCCTTACAAATACATCACAGCCTCTCAGGATGGAACCTCCTCCCCTTTTACATTCTAGATGTGTGAATATATAGAAGAATACAATTAACCAATAGTTACAAGTTTTAAGGAAAAAACTTATCATCAAGTTCAAAAAATAGAATAAATCTGGATCTGCCACAAGAAATCCGGAACAAGTTGCAAGGTGTCTCGAGTTGTTGGTGACTAAATAAATCCTCTACCAGCAACTCTGAAGATAACCCGTGACTCGTGCATTGTTGATGGAAGAGATTTTGGTTGTGCCTGAAAACTTGAATCTGGAAACAGCTTGCGCCAAAGTTTTGATTCTTGTAAACTTCTCAAAATCTACCTTGAATTTTAACAATAGCAAATCGAAATGGTCTTCAAAATGTTGACTCTGCCAATTGCACACCTTAGAAACTTAAATTATGCAATAAATTCTGGGTATGATTTCTTTAGCTGAGACTATGCTCTGCCACATGTGCCTTTGTTTTCTTCCTGATCCTTTTTATTTATTATTAATTCAGTGAATATTAGGTTCGAATACCCTGGGATTTAATCTTCTGCTGCATAATATTTACATGTTCTTGAAATGCCACTTGTTCACTTCAAATCTGAAACAATCTTGTCTTGATATTATGTTTCCTTGAAGGTGCTGAATAGATCCCTTGAAATATGGGTGCAATCTTGAAATGGAAGGATCCTCTGCCACATATGCCCTTGAATACCTTGAACTGCTTTTCTTTGAGGCCAAAATAAATCTGGAAAATTTGGAAGGATTTAACTTCTAGTGACTAACAAACTAACTCCAATAATTAACACTTTGAAGTAATATGCTTCAAGTCATGCTAAAATCATATCAATTTGCCAGCTGCGAAGTACTTTGTCAAATAACCAACTATCTTTCTAATTCCTGGATTCTATCTATAATGAGAGTGAGAACTTGAAGTGCGCCAACAATTTCCAAGCCACCAAAGCTTGAATTTGCTTGATCATTATGCCAAATTGCACAAAATATCCATCTCTTTACTCTGTTTTACTAGATCAGAGTCACACATACTGCAGAGTTTGGTGAGAAACAAATGAGACTTAGCATGTATATGTTCGCGACACTTGGATGAACTCATGATACTCTGGAACTCAAACTTTGAGTTATTAATGAACTCGTGAGTATGGCATTATTAAAACTATCCCACATGCATCAAATAAGCTAAAGCATAAGATTTAATATTATGTGGAATATGGCATTGATATCAACGTATAGTGCACACTTGTGTGATAGGACTTTAAAAGAATGGCAACTAGCTTAGATTCTTTATGTCGTGGAAATGACATAAAACAACTTTTACATTCTTTATCCACTTTTGTTTTTTGTTTTAATATATTTTTTAATAAAAATTATTACTTTAAAACAAAAGATAAAAGACCTTTTCTATTTTAAAATAATAATAATTATAAAAAATAATTGGCAAAGGTTTGATAAAATAGAGAGATTTTTGGCAGCATAGACTCACGAGTTTTGATAGTAAGGAACTTGGCAAATTTGTTGAAAGATAGTGAAAAGGGTGCAAATTCTAGGGGAAACACCTTGGCGGCAATACTTGTGAATATTCTAGAGGTAAAAATTGGGATCCATTTTTGCATGTTCGCTGTCGGAATATAAGCATTTTCATAAGGTAGATTTTGGTGCCAAGAGAAGGTCTACCTAAAAGTGAGCAATCCCATTTCCAAAAGCGGAGACACCCAAACTAAGATATACGAGAATATAAAGTGAGTGCAAAATGTTGCTCCTAAAGAAGACATGAAATCAAATCTATTCTATGTAGAGAATATCAAAAGTCTAAAACCTAATAACATGGACCAAGGAAATAAAGCAATAGTGCAGTGAAATGTCAATACTATAGAGAATCAAAGACCAAAGACAATGAATCCTCATGGGGTGATGTCTCGCCTAGGGGGCGATAAACATCCCCTAATGCAATCTCTCTCATCATCTGAGGTTAAAGGGAAGAAACTCCCAATAGATTACTCATCAAAGCATTGGAGAGAGTGGGAAGAAATGGTATAAGGTATGTCGTGTTGTCTAGATGTAATATAAGAAGGTCGAGTCTTGAAAGAAATCCCCTAATTGTTGATGCAGTGTGAGTTATCCCAAGATCTTAGGCGACATGTCCATAAGGGTCTTGCTAGTCAATCATTGAGGGATTCCTAGGGTCTCAGTACTCTGATGACTATTGTAGTACTATTGTCTATCTGCCTCTTGGTATCTATGTCTACTAGAAGCAACGGGAAAAAATCTATAATCGACCAAAAGGGGTCTGGTTTTGTCTGAAGTGGATAGAGTGAATGAGATCTAAACCTAAAGAGCACCCTCATAACCAATGCCAAACATCTCTATTCTAGGTGACTGAAAAATATGGATAGAGAGTTATGGGACTCCCTGAAAAGAAGTAAAACCATCCTCTAATCTCATAGTAGATGGGGCACCTAAAAATCAAGTGTTCCTTTGTCTCAATCTCATTAAGATGGTAAAACTAGCAAATCATATCCCCTTAAGTGATGTGCTAGTCTATTTCAACTCAAAGGCAAGGAGAGCCAACCCAACACTACCCAAGTGGGATCCAAAGGACATGCATCCAATATCAAACAATAAGACCATATCTCAACTCCAGAAAGCGCTTAGCATAGAAGGCCATCTTGGGGCTTAAATCCTAAAGGATCCTAGTGAATCAACCTAAAGAACCTAAGAAAACTACTCGATGGTGCCCTCTTTGATGATCCTATTCAACTCTTACATGTTCAGTAAGAGTCAATCAACGACAACAAGAGAGTACGCGATAGAGGGAGGCAATCAATTGAGATACCAACTAACTAAAGAAGACATGTAGCCTCCAAAAACCAACACTAGGGTCGACCAGATGTACTCATAGTAGTAATGGCCTCCAAGGAGCAATAGGTAAGATAAGGGTATCAATCCCTGTGATTGAAGAGCTCTCAAAGCAACAAACACGATGCAAAACAGAAACCAATTCAAAGATGGTTTCAATCCTAATGGGGGGTAACCACAAACTCCACTTGAATAATGGCTTGGGGAATAGTCCTCTCGCACCTAGGGATGCGACAAAGCATGAGAACCTGAACTCTCTGTCATGGCCCAATCAGACTCCAACAAATTGGGTCCCCAAAATTTCTAACAATAGACGATGAATCTAATGAGGTTGTCTATGGAGTCCAACTTGGATTGAATGTCCTAGAAATCATTCTGAAAAATAATGATGCTCAATAAGGGCAAGGGATCCATGGCCCTTGTTAATCTGAGGCAAGAGGACTTTCCTCAAACCAAATCTACACCCTAATAATTGACACCTAGATAAGTATAAGTGATGCTAATATCAACCCCCACCCCCAAAAAATAGAATGATACTCTAATAGGACGTGTTTCAACCCAATGAAGAAAATAACCTTGGTTTTGTCAAGGTCGATCATCAATTGATGAAGATCAAAAACAATGAAGAAAATGTAAAGTTGCTTATGTAACCCTTCCAATGTAGAGGCAAGAGGACCATGTCATCCGCAAATAGGAGGATGGAGATCAAAAGCTAGTGGAGGAGACACCCATTCCCTAGTTGGATATGTGCCTGGAGAGAAAACTTTGACTCATTAATATATATCCCAGACAATGTAAGTGAAAAGGGAAACCTTGCTTCACCCTAATGGTGCTCCTAATGAAGTCTGAAACACCGTGACTTGTGCAAAGTCAACCGAGAACAACCTCAAAGTGTCATGATGTTTGAGATGCCAATGTCTCCAAGCCTTCGGAATATGGCCTCCCTTGGGACTGAGTCAAACATTGTTTAAAGTCAACAAAGCAACAAAAGACTTTTGAAGAGCAATATCTTGCCTCATCAATGATGACCCGAAGTGTGAGAATATGATCAATGGTCCGGTGCTCTAGCATGAACCTTCTTGTCCTAGCCCGAAGACGTCTCCTCTCAAGCTCCCTAGATAATTATAGGTGTATTGCAGTAGCATAGATCTTGAAGAAAGTGTGGCCCACCATGATTGCCCAATAATTGTTCGAATCAAAATTGGCTCACAATTTGTGGATCAAGTGACTAGTGTGGTGGGACCAAGACTATGAAAAACATGAGCAAATCACATGGCTAAAACAATCAATGATGTAATCAAGAAGTGTCGGTCTACCATGCTTGAAAAACTCAACTTGGAATCCCTCCTCATCAATTGCTCTACTGGTGTTCATCTGCCAAATGGCCTCTAGAATGTCTATGTGAAAGAACAGGTAACAATGTATTGTGGGGGAGGAGGTGATAAGGATGACGGGCTACCTAGGAACATTATAGAGGGAAGTCATGTGGGTGAACATGGATGGGGCTCAAGATTTGAGGGAAGGATGGAGCGACAAGGGAAGACGATGAACCAAAATGTCTTAGGATAACAACAAAGCATTGTACGTAGTTCATATCTCCTTTAGGAGATGAAGAGACATTTCTTGGGACGCATAAGATTGTGATAAGATTTGTTATGGTGTAAAAGGTGGGTCATGGAGAAGAGCATAACGAAGCTACCTATAGCATACCATCGATTCATAAGATGGGATCCATATTGTGGTACAACAAGAGGCACTAGTAACATGGGGGTAGGAGCTAAGGGTCACATCCCTTATGACAAAAGAGAGATGGTATATGGAGGAGGGTAACTCAAGGGACGAGAAACTAGAGAAGGGAGTGAATATCTATATGAGTCAAGAGATGAAGGCATCTTGGTCCTCGTTGTCGAACAAGGTGGTGTATGGGGGACCGAGAGGAAGTAGGGGGAAGGGGAGGAGAGAGGAGGAGACTACACTGAGGGAGAAGAATAAGGAGTGGTTGAATACAAGGATCGAGATGACAGAGAACTAGTGGATATCGAGGAGGAGGTCCTGGTTGGACATGGCATAGTCAACCACACTCGGACCCCATTATGGGGAAACACGAGAACCTACTAGAATTTGAGAAGTGAGGAAGGTCGTTCAAGATCAAAAATTCACGATACACTCCAAGGTGCAAAAGATGTTTGTCGTAGGTTGTAAGGGGTCCCAAGGCATCGTTCAAGGTTCAATGGAGGTCTATTGAGTCTGGATCAATCTCGTGCAAACAAAGAGCATCCTTGAATCTATCATGAAGTGGAATCTAATAGGCTTTGGTGCAAGTAATAAAATCCCCCAAAAAAATGATATCCCCCAATTCACTAAGGATCCCCAAATCAATATGGAGAGCAAAACTTGAAGATGTAGGAGAAAAGTAGCAAGTTGCAATGAAGGTGTCTCAAGAAAGGGTTGGAAAACCACAAATCTAGATCTACGAGAATCTAGCATAATCATTAAATGCCACCATGGAAACACAGATTTAGAGAGAATCCCTAATCAAGCAAGCAACACCCAACTTCATACAGTACCTGATATTTGAGTCTCCTATCTACAAACTAATAACCAATGATATCATGGGTAGCTTAGGATGGGCTATGACAAGGCTTTCATGGGTCTCAATCAAAAATAGAATGTTTGATGGTTTAATTGCATCGTAAATTTAGCCCAAAGAAGACCATAATATGCCATTACAATTCCAACATCCAACACAAACCCCTGAAACCCCACTCCCCCCTGTTGATTTTTCTTAGCAGCATCGAGAGCGACACCTGGTCTGGGGCCACAGTGTGGACTCAACCTAATGTTGAGTGATCATTTTGTTGAATGATGATATCTGGTCCTTGACCATGATATGGACCCAAATCTGCCTTGGGAGGACTCAACCCTGTGTTGAGTGACCATTCTGTTGAATGGTAGAGATTTGGTCCAGGACCACGATGTGTACCAGTCTAGTATTGGTAGACTCAGCTTAGTTCTAAGTAGCCATTCTCTTGGAGAATGGAGGCGCTTGGTCTGTTACCAAGTATTTGACCTAGGGTCAAATTATGCAGCCCATGGCTGAGGCACCTGGTCTGTTACCAAGAAGGCACTATAAGCCCTAGACTGGGTCTAGGCATGTGTGACACTCTGACCCTTGATTAATGGGCTCTATGTTCTTCTCCAAGGCTTAGCTACCCTTGGTGAAGATACCCTAGTTACTGATCTTGGTGTTGTTATCCACTTATTTGTACCATAGTTGGATTACATGAGGAGTCGTCGGTTGACAAACATGTCCAATGTTTGATTCCAGTGTATCAATTGATCTGTCTTCATGTCTAGCAAATATTGGCTAGCCAGATTTTTATTTGAATAATTTTGACCATGGCCCCACGGGGTTGGTAATAAAATGTGCTAGTAGGATATTTTTGAGTGGTTCGGTCTCTTGAGACATAGAATCTCAAATAAGGTATTCTAGGGAGTTTTTTTCCCCTCACAATTATGCTTTGCCTTCAGCCGAGTATAATTGACGAGGTTTTCTCCCGCTTCCTACAAAGCTGGAATGCCCGATGTTGAATTCTGGGCCTTGGGGGGTTATTAGAGCCCAACTGAGTGTTATAAACCTACTAGGCATTTTTTAGGTAGATCATGGTCATGTCCTAAGTCATCTGGACACAAAAAAAATTCGAAAAAATCTTTTTTGAACGGAGAAAAAAATATTTTTTTAATTTTTTAATTTTTAATTACTTTTCCTCGGTTTTTTGGGTTAATTTTTCCATAAATTAAATGGAAAAAACCCGTTCATGATAAATCAGTCATCCGGACTCCGAATTCAGTGATTGAAGGCTCTAACCTTAAGCCAAAAATCATTCTTGATCAGCCAGTCAGTCAGAACCAACTTTCAAATCAACAATCGAACACATAATGCCTTTTTTCTCAAAAAAGTCAGTTTTGAGTTAAAAAATGATTATTTTGGAGAAAATTAAAACTCTCCAAATTAATCCAAATTCAGTGAAATAAAAGGCTAAATGACATCTCATGGAGCACTTATGATGATTGGAGTTATCATAACTTAGCTTCAGTCAGCATTAAGTGAGCAATTAATTTATTATCAGTTAGCAGACATGTCATCTCCAGCTAAAGAATGAGATGGAGAGCACTCATTGCTCCGGTGATTTGATCGAGGTGAAGACTGAAGCTTACACCATTAGTAGGCTTCCCAAACCTAGCAGAGGCTGCTTCCAGACCTAAAAGATGGGTTTACCAACATTACAGATGCTCCCCTCATCATCTCACGCCCCTCTCAGACTGGTTGCGCCTTCCACACGTGTGGGCTCAATTGATGGTGGATTTCAGTGTTAAGAGTTGGAGTGGGGGTGCCTTGCCTGGGTGGAGGCCTCCCCTCACTCTCGGTCCTCTGATTTAGGTTTGGCTCTTCTGTTAGGTGGCCAAGCTGGTTAGGTTATGAGGTTTGGTTTTAGGGTTTTAGCACTCTCTCATTTGTTAAATAGAGGCTCCTTTAGCTCTATTGAGGGTGGATGATTGATGCAAAGAACCTCTGGTGAATTATTGTAATACTTGTTGCTCTTATGCAACCATTTTGAATAAAGAAAGGCTTTGAAGGCTCATGTGGTGTGGATGCCGGATTCATATGCTTTGATTAATGAGGTGATACCATTTCATTCTTGCTTTTGTTTGCTAATCTGTGGGTAATTATAAATGCTTTAGAGAGCTTATATAAGCACGTAAGAGTAGATATTTGTAGTCTCAAGTTATCTACTTACTTATTTACTTTCCAAAATTTATAAAGAGCATCGTCTTATTCAGTTATATCTCATGCTTTTTGTGATTCAGAGTAGTAAATAGTACATATTCTAATCCCCTATTTTGGCAAGCATGCAAGTTTTTGATTGCAGATCACTCAATTGCATCGAGTAAAAGGATGAGCTAAGTTGCGTCTACTTTTCTCGGAGTCAAGCACAAGTCTCTAGCAGCCGCACACTGATTGAGATCCAGGGTGCTTTCAGAGATTCAAAGACCCAAGTGGTTCCATCTCTTAGATTCACCCCTAAAAAACAAAATTTTACTTTCCGGTTACTTTGATTCTCTGTTTTATAACAAGTAGATCTAAGCATTAAATCCCATCTTTATATCTCTTGTTATTGTAGATCTAAGAATTTCCTTTGTTAAAAGCTCATCTTACGAAGGTTTAGATCTAATTTTGTTTAATACTTGAAGTAGTACCAATGTCTCATCTTATGCAAGTATTAAAATTGTAATTTCTTAGTGTAGTATATTATCAAATTCATCATTTTGCAGGAAAGAAGCTCGCTGGTTTCTTACTTTTCGTGACAGGTTAAGCGGGAAAAATGGCAAAAACTTAAGGAATTAAGCTGCAAAAAACCTTCATTTGTTCCTCTTTTTAATCCCCTTTCTACCGGTTACTTTGTTTTGCCTCTTTTACCTCTTCTTCATCACTGCCCCGTTAGTACTCTTGTTACCATCCCTTTTTCTCTTTTTTGGACAGCCCTAGTGTGCCCTAGCCTTCTTCCCTTTTTTGCCTCTTTTTGCCCTAGTTTTTGGGCTTTCTTTAACCTTGTTTTTGGCCATTTCTTCCACTTTTTGTTTGCTGTCCTGTTTTGTAATTTTTATGACAGCCACTTATTTTCTCTTTCGCTGCCCCATTTTCTTCGATTTTTATCATCCTTTAGCTTCATAGTTGGCTGCCCTATTCTTCCCTTTCTTTGGTTTTGATTCTTGCTTGGTTTGTTTGTCTTCCTTCTCTCATCTTCTTTTGTTTCAGCCCTCTTTCCTTTGTTCTTTTTACTCTCTTCAAACTTCTTCCTTTTTCCCTTTTCACAGATTTTCGGAAAGATCTCAAAAGTAAAAATAAAAGGCACTCTCATTTTTTACAAGTTATAATATTTGTAGAGTTACTTTGCCTTTATTTGAAAAGTCTTTTCAAGAATCAAAATCCTTAAGGCACATTGTATAAAGTTTAATAAAAGATCTTTGTTTGAGTGGGGTTTTTAAGTCTCCACTCTCATCCTCCCCCATTTGGAGAGGCTTGTGTTGTTTGTATGCTTTGATTAGTGCTAGTTTTCATCATTCATTACATCTCATGCTTAGATCACTAATTGTTAATTCATCACTTCAAAGTTGATTACTCAGTTTAATTGTTTATCTTTCTAAGTAAATCAACTGCTCAAATCTCTTGAATCACACCATAAGGTGGATCAAGAGTGCTCTCTGTCGGAGAGTTTAATCAACTAATTTCATCTTGTGCTTGTTTAATCAATTAACTTCTAAGTAAGACTCTTGAACTTACAAAAACACAAGTCAAGAGCACTCTCTATCGGAGAGCATCCTAGGTTTGCATAATCCCTGCATTAGTCTCATCTAGATTAGCTAAGTCTCTTGAACCACTGTCATAAGACGGGGTCAAGAGCGCTCTCTCTCGAAGAGTCTAATTAATTTACTTAATAAAATCTTCAACATACACACCCCTTTAATTAATTAACTCCCCTCCCTCCTTGTCGGAGTATGCTCTGACCGATCTCAGATCGGAATACCCAGAAACTGCACTGGATCTTTAAACCTTACAAGAGTAACTTAATTAAAACTTTTCCCCCATAACCAACGCACCGGCGTTGTTTCATTTAAATACCGAGGCATGTGGGCAAATTCCAAGTGTGGACGTCGGGCAACCCAATCTGGGCACAGGTAGTTAAGTTATTGAACACTTACCTGTGACCCCAAACAGGTCTGTCATGTCTTCAAACGGAGCCACTGAAGGTATTTCCGGTTAGGACATCTAGCTACTGTAAGCAAGACAAATTAAAAACCTTTAAAACCTACCAAAAGCACTTGCAAAACCTAACATTCACTCGCATCATTTTGGGATTCACATCTCTTTATACACGAAGCATCCCTGATAAGTTGACTCCATAGGCACTGGTTCTATCTTTTCGCACTATTGATAATCTGGGCCATTTGTCCATTGGATGTTTGATTATAAGTTATATCTGTGAATGCTTTATCATTTCATGAGTTCTCAAGTTATTGTCTATCTTTTAATTCTGGTGATAGCAACGTGGATTGCTTTGTCTTGTGTCTAATATTCATAATATTAATCATTTAAAATCACATTAACTCCTAAACAACACCCATCCGCATCCAAAAACACCTAAAACTTGACTTAAACATTGAGCCATAGAAAACTCTTTGTTAGGGACTACCCCCCTTGGCTTCGTTAGGAGTTAGCCTAAACGGAGGAGCTAGGAGTAGGTGACAGTACCTAGCTCTGTGCTTGCCCCCAAGGTCACACCTCTCCCACTTTCTCAAGTGAGGAGACAGCTTTCAACTGATTTTTGCAGCTGGTGTGCAATCGGCAGACAACATCTTTTGGCGCCGCTGCCGGGAACAAATCTTTTTGTTCCTGGACGACCTTTGTTTCTTTTAGTCTTTTACCTTTTTCCTTTTTGGTAGATTTTAGTCCAATCACTCTCCAAAATTAGACTTAAGTCCACCTAGCGACTCCATTGTCAATTATCACCTCAAGGTATTCTACTAGAAAAAACTCCGTAGGTTTGTTCGATTTCATCCCTGACCCCGAAAAGGTCTATAGGAGGAGATTAAACAAACTACCTTCTCGCAGGATCCTTGCAGAACTTGGATCTGAGTCTATTTCAGACATCCACCTTTTATTTCCTAAAAACACTAATACCTTTGTTTCTGACATAATGGGCGAGTATTTTACTCAACTTGACTTTTCTCAGATAGCAGGTCAACCCCACCGTCTTCCAGACAAAGCTGTCGAGAAGCTCCCCATGTATACAGGCACTGATGCCATTACCTCCGCCATGCACCTCAAGAACTTTTCTAGGTGTATCAACTCTCATGTCAATGATCCGGTCAGCCAACATGATGACGTGTATATGAAGTTATTTGCTCTATCTTTGGATGGAAAGGCCGGCAACTGGTATAACAATTTACCAGACAATGCTTTTGATAGTCTAGCAGCCTTCAAAACTTCTTTCACCAACAAGTTTGGTGAAAAGAAAAAACCACGGCATCAACTTGCGTCCTTAACCAACATAAAAAAGAAGGACACGGAAACAATGGACGAGTTCAATACTAGGTTCACAGAATTATCAAAAGCCATCCCCACTAATTATGCCCCAACTGCACCAACCATTCTGGTCTATTACATTGAGGCACTTAGTGGCAAAATGCAGTACCAGATTAGAGACAATGAGCCAACCACACTGCTTCAAGCTCAGAATTTGGCCATTAAAATTGATAAGAATATGCAGTCATCTGGTGAATCTAACCTCCAAGGTTATTCAAGGTCTTCAACTCCTTTGAAAATTAGTGAACCTAAAGACAAGGATCCTTTAGCAGCTATGAAGGATGCCTACGAAAAACAAATGATTGAAATGAAAAGGGAGATGAAGAAAAATATGGAGGAAGCAGAACAGAAACACTTAGCACAGATTAAAGAGGTTCAAAATCGGGTCATAACTGTTGAAAGAACTCAACCTCCACCACCTCCTGGAACCTTCTCTGCAAAACCAACATGGCAAAGAAGAAATCCCAGCCATGAACAGAGGCCTCCTCATCAGTTAGAGGCTACTAACATGGTTGAAACTTACAAACCATTTTGTAGGGCATGTGCAGACCTTCATGAAGAATCTACCTGCTATTATGCATGCTATGTTCAGGAGCATGGTTTTCCAGAGGGTTGTGGTCCTAAAGCATCATCAAGCGAGCCTGAGCACATAAACTATGTAGATGACATGCATGATATTTCCGGAGAAAGTTGGAGAGAGGCAAAACAATATTCAAGAGAGCCTGAGTACATTAACGCAGTTGGACAACTTCATCCTGTCACCACGGAAACCCGGTGTCAAGTCGAAGATTATAGTCAACAATTGGATAACCTCACTAAAAACTTTGGCACTAATCCTACAAATGAGCATAATGATGATAGTTTGGAAGGTTTACTACCTTGTGACCTTTTTTGAAGAAGAAGATGACTATAATCATGAGGAGGGATATAGCCAGGAATGTGATACAAGTGAGGAAGAATCCCTTACATCTAAGATGGATGGTAACTACGAGACTTTAATTGAAAATCCAATCTTAGAGGTCTCATGTGATGAGAGTCCTCCATGCTTTCCACCGAATGACAAATATTTGGAAAGATGGGTCCCATGTGATATCTATGAAACCCAGCTTTTCGAAGAAGATTGTTTTAAGCAAAATGAAGAGTGTAGCCAGGGACTTGATACTGGTGATGAGGCATCTCTCGTATCCGACATAGATGGCGATGATGATTATTGGACTCTTATTGAAAATCCAACCTATGATATTTTTGAAAATATTTTTGAGAATCTCATATATGATGTGTCCAGCGAGGGGAGTGTTTATCCTGAGACTTATGAAAGTTGTAAAGAAGAACAGTTAGAGTTTTCATATGATCAGTCAGAATTGTATCTGACTATCTGCAATAAGGAATTGAAAAAGCAACGCGGTGAAGAATCAGATGGGATACAACTAGTTGAAGTTTTTCCTCAACCATCGTCTTCACATATAAATGTTCCTTATGTTTTGGAGCAGCTTGGGACTTATTATACAACGAGTTATTATTTGATAAGCCTTGATGATCAGCATGATGGAGTAGTCGACCTGCCGCATCATCTCGATTTGTATATCAACGCTATCCAGTCATGGATAGAAGCAGCCTGCGCAAGCACCTACCAGTTTGGGAAGAAGTTTGACGACATTATTCATGCCTATGATTCCCCATCCAGCCCACCCATTCTGGATCATCACACAGGTTTGCATTTTCTGGAAATTGTGTCCTTACTTTGGTTGGTAACCAAAGACAAGGCAAAACTTTTTTATATTAATAAAATGCTTAGGTGGCTACACTGGATTTATGATTACACCTAACCTTTTGTGTATCATGCTTAGAGTAGGAAAATAGGCTCCTTAAAGCAAGCGTTTACTTTAGCATTTTTTTTATGTACTTAGAAATAAATAAATTTTTCAGTGAAGTTTTTTCTTTGAATAAAGCAACTTTTGGATCATTGGCTCTTTTTCATGAAACTTGTGCTACTAAGGTTTTCTTGTCAAGTTGAGATGTTTTTACAGGATATGGAAACCAGAGATTATGGGGTTCTCGTATGCTCTCCTTGCATAAGAGACTAGATCGAGCACACGTCCCACAGTTGGAGCCAGATGTTATCCACTTATTTGTACCATAGTTGGATTACCTGAAGAGCCATCGGTTGACAAACATGTCCAATGTTTGACTCCAGTGTATCAGTTGATCCGTCTTCATGTCTAGCAAATATTGGCTAGTCAGTTTTTTATTTGAATAATTTTGACCATGGCCCCACGGGGTTTGTAATAAAATGTGCTAGTAGGATATTTTTTTGTGGTTCAATCTTTGAGACATAGAATCTCAAATAAGGTATTCCAGGGAGTTTTTTGCCCCTGACAATTATGCTTTGCCTTCAACCGAGTATAATTGACGAGGTTTTCTCCCGCTTCCTCCAAAGCTGGAATGCCCTATGTTGAATTCTGGGCCTTGGGGGGTTATTAGAGCCCAACTGAGTGTTATAAACCTACTAGGCATTTTTTAGGTAGATCATGGTCATGTCCTAAGTCATCAGAACATATAAAAAAATTTCGAAAAAATCTTTTTCGAACGGGGAAAAAATTATTTTTTAAATTTTTTAATTTTTAATTACTTTTCCTAGGTTTTTTGGGTTAATTTTTCCATAAATTAAATGGAAAAAACTCGTTCGTGGTAAATCAGTCATCTGGACTCCGAATTCAGTGATTGAAGGCTCTAACCTTAAGCCAAAAATCATTCTTGATCAGCCAGTCGGTCAGAACCAACTTTCAGATCAACAATCGGACACATAATGCCTTTTTTTCTCAAAAAAATCAGTTTTGAGTTTAAAAAATGAATTTTTATTATAAAATGATTATTTTAGAGAAAATTAAAACTCTCCAAATTAATCCAAATTCAGTGAAATAAAAGGCTAAATGACATCTCATGGAGCACTTATGATGATTGGAGTTATCATAACTCAGCTTCAGTCAACATTAAGTGAGCAATTAATTTATTATCAGTTAGCAGACATGTCATCTCCAGCTAAAGAATGAGATGGAGAGCACTCATTGGTCCGGTAATTTGATCAAGGTGAAGATTGAAGCTTACACCATCAGTAGGCTTCCCAAACCTAGCAGAGGCTGCTTCCAGACCTAAAAGATGGGTTTACCAACATTACAGATGCTCCCCTCATCAGCTCACGCCCCTCTCAGACTGGTTGCGCCTTCCACACGTGTGGGCTCAATTGATGGTGGATTTCAGTGTTAAGGGTTGGAGTGGAGGCACCTTGCCTGGGTGGAGGCCTCCCCTCACTCCCAGTCCTTCAATTTAGGTTTGGCTCTTCTGTTAGGTGGCCAGGCTGGTTAGGTTATGAGGTTTGGTTTTAGGGTTTTAGCACTCTCTCATTTGTTAAATAGAGGCTCCTTTAGCTCTATTGAGGGTGGATGATTGATGCAAAGAACCTCTGGTGAATTATTGTAATACTTGTTGCTCTTATGCAACCATTTTGAATAAAGAAAGGCTTTGGAGGCTCAGGGGCACTTGAAGAAAGGATAAAAGCAAAAGTCAAAAATACATAAGGACTTTTGGACCACAGGAAAAAGGAATTTGGTAAAAGTCAAAAATACATAAAGGATTTTTTGGACCGCAGGAAGGCTAAAGGTAAAAGTGAAAATTAGAAAAGAATAAAATAATAGTATTTTGTTCTTTCTAATTTTGGTCCACTTACAGGTGACTCAAGGATATAAAAGAATATCAATCTATTTCATTATTACACACACTTGCTCTCATAGGTATAGCTGCTCAAGTTTGAAGAAAAAGATTTTGTGATTGTGCCCTAGCATGGATGAGTCTAGCTAGGGCATCATCATCCATTGAAAGCAAACCCTAATCTAGGGTTTTTATCATTCTTGTGTTTTAAGGGTTTCTACTCAAACCCTTCATCACCTTCTAGCAGCATCTTCTCTCACGGGCAAAAATTGATTTTTGGGCAACCTCCTCTTCCTCAACGGGTTGTCTGTATTTTTCTTTGGGCAACGTTGGAGAGTTCAGCTCTCTCTTCACCTCCACAGGCAAGCCACTAGAGGGCTCTGCCCTCTCGGCACCTCTAAGCAGCCTCTACCAGGCCTACCCGGAAGGGTTAGGGCCCTTACAGCACCCTCGGGTAGCCACCAGGCAAACCCGTGAGGGCTGTCGTCGCCACACAGGCCCTCCAGGAAGCCTGTAGGCAGACCCGTGAGGGTCATGTAGCAGTCCGGGCCTACACAAGCCCTTAGGGCAACCCACTGGCCAGCCCGTAAGGCCACGGGCTAGCTGCTAGCCCTTCAGGCAACAACAAAGCTGCCACACAGGGCAATCGGGCTACCAAAGGGAACAACTAGGCTGGAAAGGGCACGCAGCAAGCAAATCAAGCAGATAGCCAGGAATCTGGGCAAGTGTACGAACAGGCAAATTGACAAGGAAGAGGTCAAATCCAGGCAAGTACAAAGGTTTTCTGAGGAGCCTGTGTTTTGTTGGGCAGGAGAGAGAAAAGGGCTACAAGCCCTAATTTCTGAAAAAACCCTAATTGGGCATTTGTATGTAATTTGGAAAATTTGATCTTCTAGTATTGTGGTTAACCCTATTGGGGTTTGTGGAACTTTTTGAAGAATTTCAGTCATCTCATTTACGAGATGAGTTACTAATGCATTTTGGGGTTTTTGTCTTTTAAAGGTTTCCCCAGTGAAAATTCTTGTGTCCATTGTGTTGATGTGATTGATGTTATTTTAGTGCACTTGTCATTTGTTTAAAGTTAGTCTGCAAAAAAATTTAAGCATTCATGCTAATGCTAAAATTCAACACACACCCCCAACAAGTACGTCATATGGTGCACCCAAGCTTGAGTACACCATAGTGGTGGGGAATTTGATGACTAGCCTAAGACCTTTGTAACAACCCAATTGTAAACTTTCCAAGCTATGGAAACTTGTTCTTAGGCTTGTTTGAGCTCTGTGACCTAGGATCTAGTTAGATCGGTATCAAGAACATTCAGAGTACAATGAAAAGAGGTTTCTTCACTTCAACAACATAAAACACATCACAAGGGCCCAATTATACCCACTTGTATAAGATTTTCTCCTATTAATAGCCTCCCTTGAACCATTATCCAAAAGAAAAAATTGGCCTTTAGGATAGATGATTCGACATATTCTCCCCCAATTTACTTCCATAAATATTAAATACTAATCTAAGAAAACCTAGCATGAGATGATAACCTTCTTTCACTACCTATTGCCCTATTTAGTAACCCTAAACAATAAAATCATTTAATTTTATTATTGTGGCTTTCCCCTTAAAACCAAAGTGAGTTGGGATCAATGTTATCAAAACCAGACCGGTCATCAAACCAACAATGCCAAAAAATCTAAACCATATTGAAATAGAGAAAAAAAAACTGTACCAAAAAATGATCAACTAAAAAATACATAAAATATTCAAATTTTGAATATATATATATATTGTGTGTGTGTGTGCATCCATAAGAATCCAAACAATTATACACAAATATGCAAAGTTTCTCATGTATATATAAAGTCAGGGTGCATAGAACTAAAATCGCATCGAATGCAATCTATATTTGACCCAAAATACACAGGGTGCATAGAACTAAAATCGCATTGAGTGTAATCTATATTTGACCCGAAATACATAAACAAAGAGATTCTAAATGGCTTCTAGAGTCCAAAAAAATCCAAGACTTCGTGCTACAACAAATAACTACATATCATCGACATCATTGCCTGTATTGGGATCCTATTCGACAATGGCACCCTATGCCCCCACCTCTAGGCTCTATCCCTTGCCTCCATCTCAAATCTCAAAGTTGAGCATTTGGAGCTTGTGACACTTCATTGAAGAGTTGTGATTCCGAATGACCTTATAGCTTGTTTGTCATTCTGTGTGGGTAGTTGCCTGTGGATTTGGCATCCAAACCCCAAGGCTATATCCCATCTACAAGCATGGAGTTACTGACCAAGTTCTTGTGCCCACTCAAAGGTATGATAAATTTAGCCCTCTTTTTTCTCATAATAGATCTAAAATATATTTGTTTGGCTACAAAGAAATTAAGATAGGGTTTGCATTTGCATATTTGTTTGCATTTACCATGGCACCCACAGCCAAAGACCCTACATTAGTGCATGTTGATGTTGTTGCTAAAGAGATTTATTGCAAATATAGTAAGAAACAACATGGGGAGAGGGGTCTAAAAGAACACTTCGTTGGTCAAAGTGGGAAAGTTGCCCCATGTGATTCCAAAGACACTAGGGACATTAGAGTGGAAAAGCAAAACCTTCTTGATAAATTTAATTAAGACAAAGCCAAGTAAAAAGAGATAGAGAATGAAATAGGGAGGAGAGAGACTTGAGCCCAAGCCAGCCCTAGTGTTGAAAGCTCTTGCTCTAACCTTTTGTTAATGTTAGGGACTCCTTTCAATATGTTCCTCGCATTCATGAAAATTGTCCTAGTGTTATAGACTTAGTTCTTCACAAGAGGAAGAGCATACAAGGGATTTTTCCACCCTCCACCCCTACCAATGCCTCTTAGCCCACCTTAGATAATAGTTCAAAGAAGCAATGCAAGGAATCTACTTTTGAATACACTAGATGGTGGTATGATGCAAAAATCCCCTTTAATGCTTCCCACTCACCTTGTTTCCAACCTATGTTGGATTCCATTGTTATTGTTGTTGTGAAGGGCTTCAAAGGCTCTATTGTGCATGACTTGAGGGGATCTATTTTCAAAAAAGTTGGGTCCATAAACAACTACTTGAAGAGTTTTAAAGAGTCATGGACCAAAACAAGATATACCATTATGTCAGGTGGATGGAGTGATGGAAAGAACCATACCATAATAAATTTACTTATCTCTTGCCTACAAGGAACCACGTTTTTTAGGTAAATAGATGCATCTAAGAGGGTGAAAGATGCAAACATGTTATTTCATCTTTTGGTTGAGATTGTTATGAAGGTAGGGGTGGCCAATGTTGTTTAGATCATCATAGATAATGCCTCTAAGTATGTTCTTGCTAGTAAGATGTTAGAGAATAAATACAAAACCATCTTTAAGACCCCATGTGTTGCACACTGCATAGACCTCACACTTGAAGATATAGATAAAGGGGATTGAGTCGAGAACATTGAAGATCATGACAAGAGCATTCAAAAATACATATACAACCACTCATGGGTATTAAACCTAATGAGGAAAAACAAAACACAAAGGGCAAGGAGCTTGTTAGCCCTGCCTTCACCAAATTTGCAACAAACTTCCTCACATTGTAATCTCTCCTTTCCCAAGGATAGAATATGAAAAGGAAGTATGCAAGCGATTAATGAAACGCGTCTTAGTGGAGCCACAAACATGATGGTAGAGACATCAAAAAAAAAGAGCTTTTGAGAACTTATTTTGCAAAAGAATAGGAAAGGTTGTGAAAATTTTCAAGCGGGCCTTGTTAACATGTTGTGGTTGCTCAATAGGAAAAAATTGGCCATGGGTTACATTTATGAGACTATGGATCAAGCAAATATAAAGTAGCAAAGTATAAGCATATCTAAGATAGCAATGATAACACATTAAACAATCAACTCCATTGCCTTATACTTGCAGTTGGGTATTTCCTAAACCCTAGGTATCATTTCAAAGTTGTCTTTGGAAAAGATCAAACTAGGGAGGTCAAAGATGGATTATACGAGTGCCTAGAGTGCATGGTCCCCAACAGGATTCTACAATTGGAAATACACTAACAAAACAATGTTTTAAGTAGAGCTATAGGTACCTTTAGCAAAAATTTGGCAAAGATTGAAAGGGTTGTGAACCAACTAAGTAACCAATTTCAAAGTTTTTTGAGTTCAATGTTTAATTACTTGAATTTCTACCTAAAGTCACAAACTAATTTGTTGAATTAACTAACTTTGCCTTTCTGTCATGATTTAAACATTTATCACAGCACATTGGTGGGAATCATTAGTAACTATGAAGCTCAACTGCAATAGTTTGCAATATAGATCCCAAATCAAACTTGCAATGCTTCGATAGTGAGTAACACTTGTCTATCTTGACCAGATTCACACAAACAAGAAAAGTCATTTGGAACAACAATGGTTGAATGATCTCCCCAGACACGAGTGTTTCTAGAACCTAAGAGTGATATGAGGCCACAGCACATGGAGATTGGAGCAAGATGCATGCTGGTTATCATAACAATATCTCAAAGCGGATTTGGAAGTGGGTTGCGAATTATACAATCAGTACGAGTTGTAATGAACATTTATGGTGGCATTCAAGCCAGTCCAACAAGGCTGCTCGATCTACAGGAAGTTAATTTCATTATGGGTGGTGAGTTATCCATGGGTATGGACAATTATTAATGACATAAGAATTTTGCACGGACTACTATGAACCTAATGTCGTCCTAGTTCAAGGGCGGTATAAAGAGACGAAGTGGTAGGTTGGGTGACAACGTGAATTAAGCCATCTTTGGAAGGTGGTAGGAGTGAGAGATGTTACATTGGGTCTTAACAGCAATGCAAAGATGGAACGGCTTGTTGATGGTGATGGGAAGGGTGGTGCTGGTCAAAAACGAGCCAACCGTGAGCAGCTCCATGCCTCCCATGTCGCCTAGATGTATAAGGCAACTATTCCACAGGAGATTCGTGATGAAATTGAGGAGGTTGAAAGGGAGCTTTGGTCCGACCTGGAAGTGGCAAAGACTGGAAACTGGATATGTGACCCAAGCTTGCCTGTCGTTATATGATAGGGCAGTCTTGATGTTCTCGGTTACAGAGGACATTATGTGTCGAATTTTGTCGGAGCATGAAGTTAAGCAGCAGGATGACAAGGTGCTTGCTAGCTTTTGGAAAGAGCAATGGGTGGATTGCAGACTTATGCACAAAAAATTTGATGTCATAGTGCACCAGTTGGGCATCCTGTTTCTCCCTTGCCTGGTCACAGATAAAAATGTTGCTGCAAGATCGCTGCCTGGAGGTGCAGGCGACTCGTCTGCTGGGTGCCAAGTTTCTTGATTTTTGTCTGTTGTTCATGAAGCCATTCTGTTTTGCTTTACAATCTTTGTATTAGTTTTCATAATCTGGAGGGAGATAGATTTTCATTGGTCAATAGGAGGTTTACGTTATCAATATGCTCAATCTAGAGGATGACATGTAACCCATGGTCTATAGGAAGTCTTTGTTTACTGTCAATTAGTGNCTGATAAATCCCCTGTTTCCCCTCTCGGGGTGGGGGGGGGGGTGTATTTTTGGTTTTTGGGTTGCTGAACTGTAAGGGGAGATGGCCTAGTTGTCTGAATGTCTGTATGGGGGTATGACTTTCGAGCTCTATTTTGACAAAATCTCCATGTAAATTTCCAAGTGCTATATAATATAAAGTCTACTTACAAAAAAAAACAATGGTTGAATGATCTCATCTTCGTGCAATACAGCCTCTAGCTAAGGCACAACTTGTGGCTAAACAAAAGCCCTTATACAAATCCTATTATCTTAGATGATATTGATCCATCCGCGAAATGGAAAGACGAGATTCATCTAAAAGAGTTTGATGATGACTTGGGGTGCATGGGTTTGGATAATCCACTGGTAGCACCCAGCATGGCAAGCACTAGTCAAGTTAATACTAGTACTACATATGTCCCTGAGGAATCCATTGAGTCCCAGCCATAGGATGATCCTATATTTCATGTCAAGGATCCCATTTCTAGCAAGCGATGAGATTGATGACTGATCATGTTCGTCATTGATATGTGTAGCAGATTGCAGCATGCTCATTGTTTATGTATTTTGTTTTGGATGAGTATTGTACTTGGTTCCATTTTGCGATATTCATATTTGGTCTCTAATGATATGTATATATATTAGAATTTCCATATTTTAAGTATTGTTTTAACAAACCAATTCATAAATCAAGTCGTCACCAATTCCAATCCAAGTCTGGCCTAACCCTCAGCTGATTCTGAGTCCAATTTTGACTTCTAAAACATTGCCAAAAACAAGATATTCAATGGCACAGAGGTTAGACCAGATCCTGCTAAATCAGCTAGTATAGATCTAAATGGAGAAACAGTTATAGCAAATTTTCAGGGCTCCAAATGGCATGAAGAGCTAACCAAAGTGAGGTAAAATAAATGAATGCTTAGGACCTCCCAGACCTGGAATCCAAAATACACAGATCAATTCCTGCAAAAAAAAGAGGAAACAAATCTGCATAGTCAGAATACCCCAAAACAATGAGTTTGTGAATTCAAACCCAGAAAAAAGTTACCCTTCTCTTCAAAGGCGCTTCCAAAGGTAACCCAGGCCCTTTTGGCTCATGGAAAGTAATTTTCAATATAGGAGGGTAAAATAGAGTTAAAAAAAATGCATAGAATATAGATGTCGCTAAAACAACCAGACAGAGGCACTGACTCTTTACATGGGAATATTGATATTAAAGAAGCTTACTGCTGAGGGAATATTGATGTTAAAGAAGCTTACTGCTGAGGATGTAAACATGGGTAATTCGCAGTTAATTATTTCAAAGATGCTGGATGGCCTGGCCATCCAGATGAAGTCTTCTCATAGAGTACGTGTTTCTGGAATCATTTGTTTCAGTACTCTAAATGTATTGTAATTAACAGTTTCAATCTTGAATGGCCCTGTTTTGGAAAAGAAAGCTCTCTCGAGTTGGAAATGGACAATTTTGTGTAGAAAGGTACAAGGCTGTTGCAAACAATTAGGAAAGGAGATATGGAAATTGACTTGCAAAACATCAAAGCCTGTTAAGACAAGCTACCCTGCATATAATCCAGATTCAAAAGTTTATTATAATTGTTATTTTTTCAAAGAAAAAATAGATCAGCAGGACATTCATTTATGGACATGATATATCACGAACTAAGAACTTATTCTGTCACAACCAACTAAACGAAACGACAGTAATAATGAAATCATGAAAGTTCTGACCGCGATTATGAGATTTTGGATCCCAGTTAACAATTACCATAAAGTTCTACTATCTTGGGTTACTGCTGCAAAACATAGGCATACAGAACTTCATCAAATAAAGAAGATTGCACAACAATGAAAGACAGCTTGGACAGGAAATATAGTATCTTGGAAAGTGATCATTCCTACTTGGGTATTATGTTATTACTTAAAAGCTGCTCAACCAATGAGAATGTATTAGTGGGGTTGCTGTGACGGCAATAGTAGACAGTATACTGTATAGATGGGGGTTCAGAGACTCGATAAATACGGGATTTTTTATACGACAATCAATTATTTTATAAAATGAGCTAAAAAAAGCTAAAATAAGAAACTGCAAAAGTATTTCAAGGACGGTATTCTAACTTAGTCTCAGAAGCCTCTGAAGTTCGCAGAAGATAAACTGCATCAACTTTGACCTAGAAAATGACTGAAGGGCTATATTTCACCGGTAATTTATATAAGCTAAATATAATTAATGACTAGTCTCCATCTAAGAAAATGGATTTTCGCAGTGACATCTGATAAATTTGATTTGAGTTAAACCGAAGTTTTGTCAACTGTAAGTAGGTCGTGACATACTTTGAGCAAATCCCTGAGATATACTTTAATTTTATTTTAAGTTTCCAAAGATTGCAACAATATCAACCTGTGCAATATACCCTTGTAACATCATATTTCTATAAAATCAAGGCATAATCTCCAAAGCGGATAATCCGTGTTGAGAACTATTACCAGTGTCTTCCCTGCGACTCGAACCTTGAAGGAGATTGTCAAAATCCTCGCCCCCTGAACTCCATCAAACACAAGAATTATCAAAAAGACAGTGGGGCCAACTCCTTGAAATATATTAAATTCGATAGGTGAAATGAACGAAATACAGTTTGCGAATGGTATTAACCTTCCTGTTGCATCCTAATCAGAGAAATGAAGCGAGAACAGGGATTGCATGTCAAATTTACAAAATTGCACTTCATATGTAAGGCAATTTAGTGTACAGACCTAACATGAAACTTGGTATTAACCTTCCTGTTGCATCCTAATCAGAGAAATGAAGCGAGAACAGGGATTGGATGTCAAATTTACAAAATTGCACTTCATATGTATGGCAATTTAGTGTACAGACCTAACATGAAACTGGGTTTATCGTATTCGTTGTTGAAAGGAAAATTTCGTTGGCGTAGTAGCTTCAATAATCTCATGGCATTTGCCATAGCATTGTTTTCTGTGGTTTGGCCTCCATGTGTTGTGAAATTTGGGTGAGGGGAAGTTCATTTTCAAACCCTAGGACGGCATTGAAACCCTCCGCAAAATATCATGTTCTGAGCCCGCGAATTGAACCAGGAAGCTTGGTTTTACCTCCTAGTAACTTCCCTCTTTGAAAGGAGCGTTAATGGCAAAGCACAGTTTTCAGGTGTGGGTGGCGGTTTAGTGATAGAGATGGAGGTTACGTGTCGACGTGAGTGAAGTTTTGGATTTTAAATTTTAAATTTAATTTAATGATAAAATGACTAAATAATAATATACTATCATACCTCAAAATGGGGAAATGAAACGTAGAAGAAAACTTCCATGTTATAAAATGAGAAACTTGAGTGTAGGTAGATAATATAATTTTATGTGTTTAAAGCAAGTTTAGATAAGGTATAGTAGGCATAGTAATCAAGATATTGAAAGGATAACTCTTTTGCAAGTACTAATAAGAAATAAATAAAAGTCCATGTAATCCATAGCAAGTTAAATGAAATGTGCATTAATTTGTCATACAATAAAGTATACATATGTGAGTAAAACAATAAAGGGTTAGGTAGTGATCAAGTTTGACTCTATATATATTGGCAATCAACATTGGTATTTTCATTTGGTAGGGGGAGATTGAGGGTTGCAATTTTAAGTGTGAAAGGGACAGAGAATGAAGGCATTCCTCTCTCTTTTTTCGAAGTGTGGCATATATGAAGTGTCCTTCATCTTTGCATAGCGGTCGAAGGAGAACGATGATGCAATTTGAGTTCCTTCTATTGTCGTAGTGTGTGGCATTGCCTTGAAGGTCAAGCCTTGACATTTAATGTTACCAATGTCAACGGTTGACCTTCTTAATGTTAATCCTTGGGATTTATGGATAGTCAATGCTCAAGCCATCTTGATATTTACATACGATCAAGAAAATCAAGTTTATGGATTTTTCATAGTCCTTGTTGATCGAGGTCTTTGTTCATGCATTTCATGACAATATGAGGTACCATGTGGACTTCTTCAACCATAATAAGAACGTGGGGAAGCATCCATTGGGTTTCCCTATAAGGTTTTCATTGGAAAAAAAAGAAACGTCCATTATGTTTTCCTTACTTCTTGAACCACAAATGTGGGGAAGCATCCATTGGATTTCTCTATAAGGTTTTTATTAGAAAAAAAGAAATACAAATAAATATGTTTTAAGTATGGTCAAAATCATTAAAATTATATATTGAATAGGTCATTGGAAAATCCCAAACACTAGTAGTGAGATTTACATATGATTAAGAAAATCAAGTTTATGAATTTTTCATAATCCTTGAGGATCGAAGTCTTCGTTCATGCATTTCATGACAATATGAGGTACAATGTTAACAACTTAATCACAATAGAAAACGTGAATGTCCACATTTGTGTTTTGAACTCGTACTTATTTAATATTTGGATTCTTATTGAGTATAGATAATTTAGACAACAAAAATTTTGTAGCTTTCCATCCCAAAGTTATTTATCCATGCTTATAATGACTTAAGGCTACAATGAGATTGTGAATATCAATTTTATCTTTCAAGCATATACTCGGTTAAAATTCAAACATTAATATAGAATGGGCCTTGTAAGGTCTTTATCCCATCCCGTATACATGACATGGGCCCTCTAAACCGCATTGAGAATGTACATATATATGGCATGGGGCCTCTAAACCACATTGAGAATGTAATTGTAGACATATGTTTCAAACCATATTTTATCTAATTTTTGGGTTGAAAATTAAAAGCTCGTGATTAAAGGACCATAGATTTTACCTAATCTTTTATGAAGATGTAAAATGGACTAACTAAGCTACAAACTAAATGTGAATTAAGGACTCACATGTGATTATGGTTTCAACTTATCTTTTTAATGGTTGAAGTTATTTTCGCAAGCTTTATATAATGATGTAGCACTACACCCAATGAACAACTAAAAAAACCAATCTATGGGTAAACCTCAGCCTCGAGGACACAATTTGGTCATTTGGTTCTCTATGTGGAAGACATTCAAAAGAGTCTTGAGATTCAATCATAAATAGCAGCAGCAGATAGAAACGAAACCCATCCACTCACTCTGTCAGCTCGGCTGGGTAGTTAGTATCCTTTCCCCATCTTTAAGTCTATCCGCATCGACATTTATCTCCTTTAAATTTTAATATCCATTGTTGATTTTCAATGGCCCCCATTTCCTATGATTCAGGTAGAAGAGAGGATGGGGATGAAGAGGTAAATAACGGTGCAGTTTGTGCTTCAAGACCATGAAATCTCTGAGTGAGGTAGGCGTAAAGGAACTTCCTAGGAGGTTTATTTTTCACGAGGACAAGCGTCCAAACGTTAATTCAACAATAAGCACTCAACTACATATGAGCACTAAGAAAAAACAGTTTTAGATGAGCCAAATGTAAGAAAATTTGTTTTAGATGGGAAAAATCGTAGAGTTTTATGATAACGTCACTAATAACCATAAGTAAATAATTATTCTTCAACGTCTTCTACTGAAAGAAAAAGGCAAGAGTGCTATTAAAATATATCTCATTACCTTCATGGCATTTGATCAAACTACGAGTTTTTTTGGGTTTCCACCGTACATTTACAATTAATTATAAATGTGTGACACTTAGTGCGTAAGCAACGATGCACCCATCAAACTTGCATTAATGGCCATATTTAAAACCAATTTTAATGGAAAACTAAAGGATTAATAATGAAAAAAGAAATTTGTCACTGATTGGGTATGACCAACATAATGCAAACGCTGTAGAAACAAAAATTTCAACAACACAAGCATTGAACAATGTAATGAAAGGAGTCCAATATTTATAATTACTACGTCTATACATGATTTAGTCTGCGTATCTAGAAAAGTTGTGGAATCCACAACACATCCTTTACACGTGTCATTATAATAGGGATTCAGGCTCCTTCAAGCTTTGAAAGACTAGTTGCACGACATCATTAATTTCGCCACAACCATTTACCAACTGGTTAGCATTTATTTCGGGAGTTTGACATCTGTTATGTTGTTTTGTGATGGAATTTTATTATAGCTACCAAAAGGACCTGATGTTTGATATCGTGCTTAAGTATTGTAGAGATTGGTCTTTGTGTGAATCTCATGGGATTACATTTTAAGTGATTCAATAATTTTTATGTGTTTTAATGTTTTGTTCATGTATTTAAGCTTTGTACATATGGAGGTTTATATGAGTAGATATAAAGGCCATTGGATTTGGTCTTATGTTTGACTTTATTTTGGCTATTTTTTAAATGCATGGGTTTTGGAGCTATATTTTGTACTGGGTTTGAGGGTTTAATTTTCTGTAAAAATTTAAATGTTATGTTGTTCTGATTAGCAACTTTCATTATCGGAAGATATGTTTATGTAGATGAAAATGTTCATGGTTTTGAAAAATATATTTCATCGCTGGGTGACTGGATTTTAGATGTTGGAAGATAATTTTCTCTTGGGTAACTCTGAAGCTTTGGAATGTCGCCTGATAATTTTTTGGTGCTCTTTGACTAAGCTTTGTTGTGTGACTGCTACCCTTCTAGAGCTATACGAGTAGGCTTCAAATATCATTGGATTTAATCTTATGTCTGTACTGCTTTGCTTTATTTTTATTTTTGAAAAATGGGCAAGGGTTTTGTTCATGTGTTTTGTCCTAGATTTGAGGGATTAAATTTTATTTGCAAATTTTGATGTTATGTTGATATGATCTGGAGATTTCTTGATCAGAGATACGTCTATGCAGATGAAAAATATTCACCTTTTTAACAATATTTCATTGTTGGGCAAGCAAATTTCCAATGGTGGGGGGGGAATTACTCTCGGATAATTATATTTGTGTTTATGAATTAAATGTCTCTAGTAGTATTCAATTTTTGTTTTAATATTTTGACTTCTTTCTGACTTGGCTTTGTTGTGTTAATTTGAATTTTCTAGAGTTATACGAGTAGGCCATTATATATGAGAAAGGGTCGTTCATTACATCCATTGGTGCTCTTATAACACTTTCAGAGCTAAAAATGGATGTTCTCCCAAAGATAAGCGTGTTGTTAAGGATGAGACAATCGAGGAAGAAGTGTGACGGGACAAGTAAGTATATAAATGCTTTAAGTTGAAGTGGGCGGGTGCTGATTGTTGATGAATTTAGTGTTGAACAGGGTTTTGAAATTTGATCATGTCTTTCCCCTCTTTGTGTGGTTGTTTTATACAGAGGATCTCTGAATATCGAGATGGACGAGCACACATTCTTGGTCAATGGAGAGAGGGCTATAGACTATCTCAATTCTCTGGAAAAGGTGGACTATTATTTTCATTGAAAACAAATTCAAAGGAAAAAAACTATAAGGATTGTTTGATTTTGTTTTTGGTTATATATGATAGATCTGATGGAGGGTGTGTTTTGGGAATGACAGGTCTATGTAAATGATTAGTTCCTAAACTAGGATCCTAAGCACCGAATCAAAGTCAGAATTGTCTCAACAATATCATATCATGCTCTCTTCGTGTACAACATGTAGGTATTAATTACTGCCACTATTCCATAATATATGTTCATGATCAGAAGCCCCATCCCAGATAAGTATAAGGCCTAGATAAATACTCTGTAACGTCGATTTTGATATTTGGTCATCATCTCTGAAGAAGAGACCAAACTTAAAATTTGATTATAAATACAAAAATATGTCCATACATTATCTATATATATACCCTTTCCCTCTAACCTATATATGTACATGAACATATGTAGTGGGGATATGATTGAGATAACATAGGATGGATGGTGATATGGGTTGTAGGTGTATCTGATCCACCCTTTAAGAATGATGCCCTAACCAGAATGTATGAAGGAAGAAACATCAATAGAAAGATGAATTTGAGAACTCAATTAAAGAGTACCAAGATGTGCCAAGGAGAGTCCATCCAAGACTACTTCACGAGGGTCTCCCAGTTCAAGGAGAAACTAGACGCCATTAGAGTCTCCCTTGATGAAGATGAGCTAGTTATAAATGCTCTCAATGGTCTCACTAGACCTTTGGATTCATTCATCTAGACTATGTGTTCCAGAAAGGAAAGCATGAAATTAGACATTGTATGGGAAGATTACATCCAAGAGGAGGCTAGAGTAGCCAATAGAGAATCTATACTTAAAGAAGATGATCAAGCCCTAGCCACCCATACCAAGAGAGGAATAAGTCAATATAACTTCAAGAAGGAAAGCCACAAGGATTCTCAACCTCCCAAAAAGTTCCAAAGGACAAGAGGAAACAATCCAAGAAGAAACTACTCTAGCTTTCGATGTTTCAATTGTGACAAGCTAGGACACATTGCCATAAATTGTGCGTTGAACAAATAAGACTACAAGAAGAGGAACAACAACAAAATACATCATGCACACCTAGATGAAGATGAATATGAACAAGAAGAGGAAGAAGGACTTCGAAGAAAACAAGCAAAAGAAGAAGATGCAAAAGAGTATGTATTATTCTCTGCACTCTCTAGGTATGTGACACTTGGAGAAGATACATGGCTTATTGATAGTGGTGCTTCAAAGCACATGACAGGACAAAAGAAAAATCTGTCAAAACTTGAAGAGAAGAACTCTCCTCTGAAGGTATCATTAGGAGATGACTATCAGTACCCTATCAAAGGAATTGGTGAAGCAAGCTACAAGATTGATTCTGGAGCCCCCATGAAGATGAAGGAAGTCTTATACGTACCAGGTTTGAAGAAGAATTTACTTTCTATCTTAGCATTAGATAAGAAAGGGTATAGGGTTGCATTCATATATGGGCAAGTACTTATGTGGCCCAAAGGAAAACCAATTGAAGATGCAGTTGTCATCGATGAAGAAGAAGGAGGCTTATATAAACTCAAGGGACATTTAGAAACAACCCTTGTTCATGAGACAACTAGCCCAAGTGAATTATGCAATAGGAGGCTTTCTCACATCAACTACAAATCACTACCCCATGTCATCAAAGTAGTGATGGGTTTACCATATTTGAAGATCGATCATGAAGGCATTTGCAAAGGATGTGCAAAAGAAAAGAATATCATAATCCATTCCTAAACAATGAGATAAAGACTAAAGGTACGTTGGAATTAATCCATTCAGATGTATGTGATCCAATTCCCTCCACATATTTGAGTGGTTATGAATCTTATGTTACATTTATTGATGACTATTCAAGAAAGACATGGATATATTTCTTGAAAACAAAGGATGAAGTATTTGGAAAATTCAAAAAATTCAAAGCCTTGATAGAGAATCATTTAGAAAGAAGAATCAAGACACTCAGAACAGAAAATGGTGGAGAATATACTTCAAAATATTTTGAATCCTTTTGTAAAGAAGATAGAATCAAGAGTGAACTAACTAATCCCTACAATTCTCAACAAAATGGTGTTGCAGAAATAAAGAATAGGACCATTATGGAAACAATGAAGACAATTATACATGATCAAGATATTCAAATGCATCTATGGTTTGAAGCAACAAGGACGACAGTTTATTTACATGATAGATTATCCCTTGGTGCCCTTGGATTCAAGACTCCAGAAGAAATGTTCACAGGAAAGAATTATGAAGTAGGCCAGCTCAAGATATTTGGTTGCCCAATATATGTTCACATACCAAAATAAAAGATAACCAAGTTGGACCCTTCTAGAAAGAAGGGAATATTTATTGGATATTGTGAAGTCTCCAAAGCCTTCAGAATATACATTCCAGGATTCCATCACATGGATATTAGTAGATATGTAACATTTGACGAAGAAGCAGCTCTCAAGAGATCTAGAAAGTGCCAACATGAAGAAGTATATGAAGAAGATGTACCTCCCAAAAATATAGAAGCTCCACCCTCCTACGAAGATGAAACATCAAAAGATCATGATATGCTAGAACCTCAAGAACCTCCTACTATGAATATGTCACAAAAGAGAAAGCTTGCTTGGGTAAGAGAAATTATACAAGAAGCAGATAATTATGGAGCTCCATAAGGCTCCACAAGAATAAGCAAGAAGCCAAAGCCATTTCCCAGTTATGTGGCTTTGATGTGTGATCTTGTAGATCAAGAACCTACCCGTTATGAAGAGGATATATAGAAGAAAGAATGGGTAGAAGAAACAACAAAAGAATACCAATCAATAATGAAGAATGATGTTTGGGATATAGTTCCTAAACCATAAGGTAAAAGTGTGTATCTTCCAAGTAGATCTACAAGATAAATTATGCAACTGATGGAAGTATTGAGAAATACAAGGCAAGGTTTGTGGCTAGAGGATTCTTTCTGAAAGAGGGAATTGATTATGAAGAGACATTTGTGCCAGTAGCAAGGTACACTTCCATTAGAACCACCATGGCACTTGCATCCATGGTGAAGTGGAGTTTACACCAGATGGACGTGAAGACAAATTTTCTGAATGGTGTTGTGGAGGAAGAAGTGTACATAAAACAACCACATGGGTTTGAAGTTGAAGACAAATGGACTCGTGCATGCAAGTTTAAGAAGCCTCTGTATGGATGGAAGAAATATCCTAGAGCTTGGTATGGAAGGATAGATAGCTTTTTGACGAGCTTCGGCTTTACCAAAAGTAAAGATGACCCTAACCTTTACTCTAAGGTTATGGATGACGAACCTATCATGTTATTGATGTATGTGGATGATTTATTTATGACAGGAAATGAGAAACAAATTCTAGAGTGCAAGAAGAAGATCACTGAAGAATTTGAGATGAAATACCTTGGATTGATGCACTATTTTCTAGGTCTGGAAGTATGGAAGAACCCAGAAGAAATATTTCTCAACCAGGGAGAGTATGCTGTGGAAATCCTAAAAATATTTGATATTTTGGAATGCAAAGCTATGGACACGCCCATGGATACCAACCTGAAGCTGTTAGCTGATGAATCATCTGAGTTAGTGGATGTGACTCAATATAGACAGATTATTGTGTCATTGATGTATTTGACTTATACCAGGCTAGATATATGCTTTGTTATGAACACCCCGAGTCAGTATCTAGTTGAGCCTAGACGTGTTCACCTGGTAGTTGCAAAGCATGTGATGAGGTACCTGAAAGGTACAATAGACTTTGGTCTATACTATGTGGGAGACCATGACTACAGATTGTATGGTTATACAGATCCATAGTGGGCTGGAAGTGTCTCAAACAAGAAGAGCACCTCAGGTGGATTTTATTGTCTGGGATCCACCATGATCTCATGGTTTAGCAGGAAGCAGTCCAGTGTTTCTCTCAACATAGACGAAGAAGAGTATATAGCAACTTGTTCCGCTAGTTGTGAAGCCATATGGCTTCAAAAATTGATGTCGGGTCTATTTGTCCTCGAGTTGGATACCACGGTTATTCTATGTGACAACTAGAGTTGTATAAAGATGACGGAGAACCCAATGTTCCATGACAAGTCAAAGCACATAGAAATATGGTATTTTTACATACAGGATATGGTACAGAAGGGAGCTATAAAGATCCAGTATGTGAGCACAAATGAGAAAGTTGTTGAATTGTTGACTAAGCTTCTGTCTCGAGTAAAGTTTGAATAATTCCATGACAAGCTTGGTGTGGTTCGAAAGGACCTTCCTCGAAAGGGGGAGTAGTGATGATGATGATGCAGTGGGATTGTATGATCCCTAGACATTAGTCCTAAAGTGATATGTAGACTTTTGTCTACGTGATGTTGTTGATGATGTTGCAGTGGGATTGTATCATCCTTGGACATTAGTCCTAAAGTGATCCGCAGAATTTTGTCTCCGTGGTGTGGTTGATGATGTTGCAGTGGGATTGTATCATCCCTAGACATTAGTCCTAAAGTGATCCGCATACTTTTGTTGTCGTGATGTGGTTGGGATTGTATCATCCCTAGACATAAGTCCTAAAGTGATCCACAAAATTTTATCCCCTTGATGTGGTTGGGATTGTATCATCCCTGGACATTAGTCCTAAAGTGATCCGCATACTTTTGTCTTTGTGATGTGGTTGGGATTGTATCATCCCTGGACATTAGTCCTGAAGTGATCTGTATACTTTTGTATCCATGATGTGGTTAGGATTGTATCATCCCTGGACATTATTCCTAAAGTGATCCACACACTTTTGTCTCAGTGATGTAGTTAGGATTGCATCACCCATGGACTTCTGTCCTAAAACGAGAGGGATTAATCATCCCATAATTGGATCATGTGTTTGCAGTTTATGTTGCTGCAGGTGATGTTGTTGCTGATAAAAAGATAAAGTGTTGTTGTAGATGAAGTTGTTGGTGATTGAAAGATCAATTATTGTTGTAGATGATCAAGTAATCGAATGCTGCAGGAGATGAAGATCAAAGATCAAGACTCGGTGTTGTAGAAGATGATGCTCCATTACTAAAGATATTGAAGATGTTCCAGTAATTGTTCCATTTGTTGACGTTGTTGAAGAAAAATTCTAATGATTTATAGATGTATCACCTTCATGTTGTTGATGATGCTTTCTCTCTTTTCTCCTACAGTTGATGTTGATGCTGTGAGTAGAATACCGTTCTCGTTAAGGGGGAGTGTTGAAATATTGTAACTTTGAAGAATATTCTATTGTATTTTATTAATGTAATTTATTCGGAGATGTTTTATTCCTCCATTGAGATGTTATTATTGTATTTGGTCATCATAGAGTGATGAGGTAAAACCTTCGTTGTAAGTCGGGTCGATAGAACCCTCCATAAAGTAATATTATATTGTTTTGAGTTTTCCTAGGTAAGTCGACCCAGTTAAATTGGGGTCGACCTAGTTAGGGAAAAAGTCAAGTGGAAGATAAGTATAAATAGGAGTGATGTGCTCCTCATTTGGAAACACAAACTCACTTGTGTAATGCGCATAGGAGAAAGAGAGAAATATATCTACAAGGAGAAAGAACACTTGTTTGAGATTTTGTCTCTATACTTTTGATCATCTATATTGAGGAAGTTTTTGTTGGGTTTTCTTTCCCCAGAGGGTTTCCCAAGATAAATCAGTGTATATCTTGTGATTGTGTTTCTTTCAGTGATCATTTATATGCTATTGTTGTGAAATTGAATTGAATACTAATGTCATCTATCTTAGCATATTGAATCTTAATAGAGACTTCAGCTCCGCATTGCAGATGATGATGTTCCAGCTTCGTGCTACACATGGTGAAGCTCAAGCTCCATGTTGCAGATGCTGATGTTCTAACTTCATGTTATAGATGATGATGTTCTAGCTTTATACATATGATGATGATGTTCCATCAAGTTGTTCCAACTGCTGCTATTGATGTAGTTGAACTTTCAATGATCTATAAATGTACCAGACAATGTTCCAAATGATGTTGTTGATGATGCCTCCTCCTCCTCCCTCCTTCCGATGATGTTGTGTAGAGCCACACCAATTTTTGTTGTTGTCAGTAGAATACCCTTCTTATTAAGGTGGAGTGTTGAAATAATGTAACTTCAAAGAATATTCTACTTACACTTTACATTATTATTATTATTCCTCCTTCGGGAGATGCCATTAATGTAATTGGTCATGTAAAATTCATGAGGTTAATCCTCCATTGTAAGTTAGGTCTATAGTACCTATAAGAGTCTAATATAAATATTATTTTGAGTTTTTACTAGGTAGGCCGGTCCACTTAGGCTAAATTGTCAAGTCAAAAGTTGAGTATAAATAGGGAGGCACCCTCCCTCATTTAGACACATAACTCACTCAAGCATTGCGCAAGAGAGAGACATATGAAGGATAACGAAGGAGTAGGATAAGTGTTTTTGGCTCTTGTGTCAAGGTTTGGTCTCTCTCTCTCTCTCTCTCTCTCTCTCTCTCTCTCTCTCTCTCTCTCTCTTATGAGACCTTGTTCTTTGGGAATTGTACTTTGGTAATCTATATTGAAGAAATTTTGCATGGTTTTCTTCCCCTTGTGGGATTCCTGGGATAAATTGTTGTGTACATTGTGATTGTGTATCTTTCAAAGATCCTCTTTATGTTGTTATTGTGAAAATGTATTAAATGCTCATGAAGTTAAGAATTAAGCTATAACAACAAATAAAATTAACAAGTCTTGGAGGTTCATAGGAAAATAACTCCATCTCTAACAAATCTGATACTATAGCAAAAGGAAATAAACATATTCATTATGGTTAACACAACGAAGGACATTTGATCAATCGATAAATTTCAAGGTGAGAAAACAAAGTTTAAAAAAAGAAATGCAGCACAGATACATGCAATATGTTTTTAAAAAATAAAATAAAATAAAAAAGTATTGTATTAACAAAAGAGGCAGTTTACATAATGCTCTAATAGAGTTTTGTCAGGCTCAGCCACACGACATTTCCACACGTAAGATCAACCTTCCATCCTTAGACTACGTATGGTGGGATTACAAAAACAAAATTTCCCTTCGTTACTGGGCTACTTCATATATGACACTACATGCTATAAAATCCTAGATCCATGATTAAACAAAATAAATACCCTTTCTGCAACCTTATTGAGCTAGGGGCCTGTCCACAATTCGCACCAACTCCGTTGAAGCCTTTGACGCTCACAACGTGATCTGCACCACTCTGCCCCTTCGCTTCTGGGTTTTTCGCCAACCCCTTGCCATGGTTCTTGCTTGACTCACCGACAATTCCCGTATGGGGAGGGGGGAGTAGAATTTGAGACCCAACTTATTGGAAATTAAATCCACCTTTATGTTAATCGGGTGACAATATCTGTGGTGGTCCTTCCATTCTTGTACCGGTTTCAGGCCCCCTTGACATTTCCTTTCACCCTCCATTGTCACATGGACCATGAGATTCTTCATGACCCAATATGCCATCATCAGATGTTCATATGCAGACACCCTCTCTGTCGTGGAGTCAGGATCCATCACCCACTCCTCGACATCCTCTCAAATCTCTTCCATCGGGGTTTCCCTCACCCTCTCCCACAGTTCCTTCTCTATGGGGTCTATCTCATCTCATACCACTATTGGAATGTGCTCTCGAAAGAAGATAGCTACAGTCAGGGCTTGGAACTAGGCTCGGGTTATTCTCCTCCCACTCCCCTCACTTGATTACCGATAGCGCTTCTCTTCCCTCAGCCCCGACCTGCGACCTTAGGAATAACTTCAACACTTTCTTGCTTCTTCGACACCATTTTCACTCGGTGAATTTCAAACCATGCAAGGCTCAGACAATGAGGATGCACTCTGGGATTAATATAAATTGCATGGTTCAGGCTGAGAGGGATTCAAATTGCGTTTCCCCATCGTTCATTTGGAATTATAGAAAGGAAAGTCATTAGTACCAAAATTGGGAGGTACATGGCTCCTTTTGTCCTGTCTTTCTGTCTGATGGCTCTTGTAGTACTATTCCCAGTGTTCTTCATGATTTATACCCCAATTTCTTAAGGTGCGTACCGGATCATATCCTCCCCATATCTCCCCTACAACTGAACAAAGTACCCTCATGTATCTTGAACAGGAGTGGAGGGTCCTTTCCTTGTCCTTGCTCTGACTTTATTATACTTGGTGTGTGATATTTGTCCCATTCACATGTTGAAATATGATGTGTCTAGGCGTCACATACTCCACCCTCCATGCCTGTCCTTTTTCCACATGATCCATGTTAGCTAGGTGGCAGGATTGGTTTGCACAATGTTCTCCTTCGAATGCTTGCAACTATCCTTCTCTGATGTCTTGTCCCCCTCCCACGCCTAATTTTTCCAATAGGTCAACAAATTTATTAGTCTCCCTCCTTACGTGGCCAAAATTCCAGGCTTGGTTTGTGGCGAGAAGACTACCCAATGCTTTTAGCTTATTCATTTGGCGCCAGCTGGAAGCAACTTTCTCAGCTCACTTCCCCATGGATAGTTTCCTGGCCATCTGGATGATTACGTGTGAATCCCCTTCAACCATCACCGACAACTATCAAGATCTAGAAACCATACTAAGGCCCTATAATAATCCTTTTAACTCTGCCAAGTTGTTTGTCTCCCAGTTGATGGATCCATGGAAGACCTTCATGAACGCCCCTTCGAAACCCCGACAAACGTCCCCATATCTTGTTGGGCTTGGATTTCCTTTCGAGGCACCATAAAAGTATAGCTTGTACGATCCTGCCAGTGGAGGAGACCATGAATTTTGGATGAGAGGCTTGCAAGTAAGATTTTTCTTTTGAATCCCCCATAGGTCGTTCTTGTCAATCCCCCATCCATCAACTATGTGAGCTTCCACATCCGAGAAATCCTTATCCTTGTCTCCCCATTGCTTATTTCGGGCAATCTCCTGAATGTTGTGGACCAGTCGCTTCCACACTTCCTCCTCTATATATCTTTTGTCCCGTAAAATTGGGTTGTTCCTTTCCTTCCATAAAACCCATGTCAACATCCCTACGAACATCGCCCATATCAACTCAAGAATCGGGTTCTTGAATGATTTCATGTTCCACTCCTTAAGATTTTGATTTGGTTATCTGTGAGCTTTGTCACTTCTTTGGAAGATGGACGCCCCCCTATCCCAGAAAGCGAAGGAGAAGGGAATTTCGTCCAGGATATGATTCATCTTCTCCTCTTCATGGAGACATAGGGGGCATTGTGTAGGGCCTTGCATACCCCTCTTTCTGAGGTTATCCCTTGTTAGAATTCTTATATTTAAAAATAGCCAATTGAAAGTAGTTGTTCTTGGCCAAGGGTTCATGCTCCAGACCTTCTCCATATTTCCTCCTTATCTTCTTCGTCATTGGTCTTTATGCTATAGGCCTCCTTGATGTTGAACACACCTTTCGGTAAGTATCCCCACCTTAGCTTGCCTATACCTTCCTATCTTTGAATGCTTTACTCATTGAGCGTGTCTCAAAGGTACTAAGTCTCTATAATCGTTGTTAACCCTTCCCACCAAGCTTGCCCCTGCCATTTTCTATAATCCCCATTTGTGTCTATTTCTACCTAGAACTGACAAACTTTGGTTTTCCCTTCTCTAACTCCTTTGTCCCTTATCTCTTGCCATCTTGGGTTTCCCCCAATATTTGGGAACTGGTTCCATGGGTCATCCTAGAAGTTTTCTACCTAACCATCTTGGATTTTCCAAAATCCATGATCTTGAACAAGCTTTTTGTTTCATTGGGAATTCGCCCATATGTTCGAGCCCAATTTCTCGTCATTGAAGCGGATTAGGTTGCGAACTAGTGTTTCTTAGGCATACTTCACATGCCATCGTTTATCCTAAGGCAAAATCATTTGGTTACACCATCTCCACTATATATTCTCTCCCATGACTCCACTTACCACCTCAGGGTCTCTGATACCCAGATCCCCCTTATCCTTAGGTTGGCACACCTTATCCCATCCTACTAAAGAAATCTTTGATTTTTCTTTGTTTCCTCCCTAAAGAAAAATCCGATGGAGGTTTCCTATTTCCTTAATGACTTCCTTCATGGCAGCTAGAACTAAGTAAATATAGATTGGCATGGGCTACATTGCTGCTTTGATAAGAACTAGCTTGCTAGGGAAGTTTAAAGGTCTTAAAGTCCACCTTGTGAGCTTCCTCCTCATTCGATCTATGAGATCCTGCCATGAGACCTTTCTAATAGTTCCTTCCTCCAAGGGTGCTCCTAGATATTTCGATGGGAGGGAACCTATCGAGAAGCCCAAGATCCGAATGATGTTCCTCTGGGTTATCCTCGAAGTATTCAAAAAGAAAAATTGATATTTTTCTGGATTAACTTCAAGCCCTGAAGCCTTTGTAAATAATGTCAGGAATCTCTTCAATGCCCTTTCCTCTTGGAATGAAGTGTGCCCCATTAACATAGTGTCATCAACAAATTGTTGATGTGTTTTTTTGTACACCCCCTTGTGAAGCTCTAATCCCCTGATTTCCCCTCCAAAATTTTGAGTTTGGATCAACCTGCTAATCCCCTCTTCCATGATGATGAAGAGGAAAGGAGAGAGAGCGTCACCTTGTCGAATGCCTCGAGTCAGATTCAAGGTCGAGTTGGCGCTCCATTCAACATAATTCAATAGAAGGTGGATGAAACCATGTTCATGATCCATTCTATCCAATCTCTTCCAAAGTTGAAATCCCTCAAAATGTCTCTCATATACTGCTAACTCAACTTGTGATAGGCTTTAGCTATGTGTAGCTTCACTAGCATACCTAGATTTTTGGTGATTTTCAGGGAGTGTATGGTTTTGAGGACTAGGATGATTGCATCCAAGATTCATCTACCCTCAACAAAACCTGATTGCTCCGGTCCATTCAGGATGGGAAGAATCTGTTCAGTTTGTTAGCAATGACCTTAGAGATTAGTTTGTAAATGACATTGCATAAGGCTATTGGTCTAAAATTACTCCCGGTGTCAACTCCCTCTGACTTGGGTATGAAAGTCAAGAAGGTCGTGTTGAAGGCCCTCATGATTCCCTAAGCTTGTCGAGACTCTTCCACAATTTCCCACACTTCATGTTTTATAAGATCCCAAAAATAGTGGAAGAAGTTTGTCGTGAAACCATCTGGGCCTAACGCTTTTCCAACCATCAATTGGTTCATTGCCTCCTCTACCTCTTAAAGATCTATGGGCTTTGTTACCATCTTATTGTTCTAATGAGTAACTACCCCAGAGATCAGCCTCGTGGTTCTTTTAATGTCCTATTTCCTATGAGCTTGGTCCTCGGTCATCACATTTTTGAAGTGTTGTACCAAATCTTCTTCTATCTCCTCCCCAATATCAGCTCGTCCTCCATTATTCTTCCTTAACTTATGGATATTCATCGCTGTCTATTTTGGATGATCATGTTGTGGAAGAACTTTGTGTTACTATCCTCGTCTTGGAGCCATTGGTTCCTTGACTTTTGATTCCAAAATATCTCTTCCTGTCGATCCCTTGCAACCAGTTGGGTGAAAAGGTCTTTCTCCTATTGTTTGAGGTCTTCATCATACCATTCTTCCATGCCTTTTCTTTTAATCCCTTCTAGTATTTTTGTCAGGATTTTTTTGTCCTGAAATATGTTTCCAAAGTCTTCCTTATTCCACATGCGTATCCTTACTTTTAAGGCCTTCAACTTATGCTAGAATTGGTACATCCATGTCCCCATGGTAGGACTAACTTTTTCCACCACTGTCGGACCAGGGAATTGAAGTCTTTATGCTCCAGTCAAAACTGTTCAAATCTAAACGACTTCTCGATTAGGTGTTCGGACCAGTCCCATTGCAAGCATATTGACTAGTGATCAAATCCGACCGTCGAAAGGACACTGGTCATTACTTCTCCTACTTCTCTAGCAATGTCTTATAAGAATAGGAATCTGTCTATTCTAGAAGCAACGTGATGCTCCCCACCTTGTTGGTTATTCCATTTGAACCACTCATTTTGAGTCTCCATATCAACAAGTTGAATTTGTTATACATAGTCTCTGAATGCTTCCTAGAATCTATCTAGAAACTGCCTTCTCCATTTCTTCTCTCCCACATATGTTGTCAGGTTAAAATCCCCACCCATTATCCATGAGTTACCTCCAACTTGTCCTTTTATCCAGTCCAAGAATTCCAGAAATGTGGGTTTCCGGGAGGACACACTTGGGCCATAAATGTTTGTTAGCATTCCTTTTACACTTGAATCCGAGATCGAGAAATTTGTTGATAAAGAAAAGTGATCCAACCACCAATCTGTTAGGCATATAGAATCTGAATGCTAGAGGATTGCAATTCCTCGTGCTGACCCAATAGCATCTACCACCATTACTTTACAACCTTTCCAAATCCTATGTCCTACCTTGTGCATAGTTTTTTATTTACATTTTGTTTCTTGCAGAAAAAGGATCATTGGTTTCTCCCTTTTTAGCTTTTTTGCCATAGTCTTGATTTTCTTAGGATGGTTGCATCCCCTTAGATTCTACGATATTATCTTCATTGGTTCACTCGATTAACTTTAGAGAAGGCTTCTACTATCATGGGATACTGGCATGATTTTATGAGTTTGACCCCTATTTTTGTGATCCTTTGTTTGTTCATCTTCCTCCCTCTTCTCCTGTCGTCCTCTGGCTGCTTTCTCTTGCTTCTCTTCTGGGGGTCCACTGTTATCTTGAGATGATGTCTAGCCCTTGTCTCAATAATCGCTTCTTGAAGAAGTTCCAACTATTGTTCGGACACATAACCTTTCCCCCTTTTCTCCCACCCCTTCTCAATCTCATCTAGATCTAACTACCCCAACTCCATGTCCTCATTCTCATCTTATTCCATTACCTCCATCTGCTCTTTTGTCTCCAACTCCTTACTCTCTTGAGATTCCTTCCCACTCGCTTGGGGTTCCAGGGAGTTTGTATTACCCTCTAGGCCTTCCTCCTCCTCCCTTTCAATCAGGATGGCAAAGCAATTGCTATTAGATGGGTCTCCCCATTTGTGACATTTTTCATGTTGTTGCGGGGGACTCGTTCTTGGATTTATTCTATCATGATCATGTTGGAAGCACAGTCCCATTGCAAGCATATCGGCTAGTGATTTGCACAGTAATCTAGGGACTCAAGCACAGTCTCATAAAAGATTAATAACAATAAGACATGAAAATGGTGTAATTGGGCTATAGAATGAGTAGCCGCACTGTATATTCACACAAAGAATGAGAAATACAATACAAGATCATGCTGCAAGCATGAATGACAAAGCAATTCGAATTCCCAAGGAGGTCATTCGAATTGAATGAGCGAGTCTAGCTTAATTGAATGTAAGCCACAGTGAACACTCTAGTTAACCACCGATCAAAACCCTAATTGATTCAACCGAGCCCTAATTGAAGTTGAAGTGCAATAAATGACCGAGTCTAACTGAAAGTAGCTCAGACACATGTCACTGCAAGCCAAACAAGTGGTAGCGCTTCAATGACTCCAATGAACCTCAATGAGGTTAACTGACCATCAGAAGTGGCTGGAGGCACCTCTGTTGACTCCAGTTCATTAAATAATCAATAAATAATCAATTTAATGATGGAGGGCACCTTCACTACTCTATTTAACTGATTGTAACCATAAGTTAACAATATGGGGCATTAATGACACTCAGATCAACCCCGGAGTGCTCCAGTTAGCCTCCCTGAATGTAGGAGAAGGCTAAGTTAGCCTCCTTGACTGAAGGTAGGCGTGGGTGTGATCTAGCTGATGTCATCTAGTGCTCCTCTGATGTCAATCAAGTCAATAATACTTAGGATAGTGGTTTAACTAAGCCAAATTGACCAAAATGAGTGTGTAAGGTGGTAAATGTCTCCAACACCCCCCCTTAAGCTATACTCAGGAGGAGTAAGAAAACATAAAATGCATAAAAATTCTAGGGCCCTGGAAACTAAGGCCATAGGTCACCCTATACAATGCTGAAATTGAAACAATGCTAAAAAAAAAACTAAGTGAGGAAAAGAGGGAAAACCCAGTGGGAAACCCCCCCCCTCAAGCTGAACACTGAAAGTAGTCTGATCACCCTAATGAACTCACCCCCAATAGTGAACAGAGGTAAGTGAACTTATTTTCTGAAAATCTCTTGGTGAAGATGTCTGCAATCTACTCACCAGTCAGGCAGTATTGCAGAATGATGGTCCTGTCATGCACTAGCTCCGTGATATAGTGCATGTGGATCTCTACATGCTTGGTCCTCTGCCTGGTAACTGGATCTGTGGATATCTTAATATAATTTTTATTGTCACAAAAGAGGACAATGGACAAAGTACTACCAAGATCAAACTTTGAAAGAATGCCTTGCAACCAAACTGCTTGGATGTAAGCATTCACTGCTCCTCGATACTCGGCCTCCGCTGAAGATAATACTATGGCAGCCTGATTTTTGCTAGACCAGCAAATGGGGCCACCACCAAACATGAATACATATCTGGAAGTAGACTTCCGATCAATAGAATCACCCGCCCAATCGGAATCTGTGTATCCAACCATCTCTAGCTTGGAGTCCGCAGCATAGTGAATGTCGAAGGTCCTGGTTCCTTGAATATACCGGAGGATCCTCTTGGCTGCCTTCCAATGAAGATCATGAGGCTGCTGCATGTATCTCGATACAAAATTCATGGCATAACATATATCAGGCCGAGAATGTGTCAAGTACAACAAGCTACCAATTAGCTGTCGATAGATAGTGCAGTCCATTGGAGGTGTGATTTTTCCTTCTTCAAGGCTGATCCCTGAAAGGAAAGGGAATGGTGCAGGCCTACATTCAGCCATGTTAAACTTGACTAATAGGTCTGATATGTATTTGGACCGAGTGACCATTACCCCATCAAAATTTTGCTCAATTTCGAGCCCCAAAAATTGTTTTAAGAGCCCCAAATCACTCATTTCAAAGGCATTGTGGAGAGCAGTTTTGATGGCTAAAATAGAAGCAACTGTGCTACCTGTTATCAGTAATTCATCAACATATAAAACAATAATAATCAAATTACTATCAGACTACTGTAAATACACATTTGGATCTGATCTACACCTTTGGAAGTTTTGCGAGAGAATGAAGGAATCCATCTTGGAATACCACTCTCTTGGGGCCTGTTTTAACCCGTATAGTGGCTTCTTTAGCTTACAAACCAGAGATGGATAAGAGATGTAGCCCTCAGGCTGCTTCATATATATCTCCTCATGAATATATCCATGTAGAAAGGCTGACTTAATATCCATATGATGCACTTCCCAGTGCTTAGATGCTGAAATTGCCAAAACAAGGCGGATGGAGTCCATTTTTGCAACTGGTTCAAAGGTTTTATGGTAGGCCACACCTTGGACCTGAGAGAAACCTTTTGCCACCAGCCTTGCCTTATATTTTCAGGTGTTTCCATCAACAGCAACCTTGGTCCGAAACACCCTCTTGCATTGAACCAATTTCCTTCCCGGAGGAAGAGAAACTAGCTCCCAAGTAGTGTTTTTCTGAAGAGAATTCATCTCTTCATCCATGGCAACTTTCCATCTCGGATCCTTCCGAGCATGGTAGTAGGATTTTGGGTCTGAACTAATCATCAAATAGCAAGTTTTGGACATCAAATTATCAGGAAAAGAGAGCGCAATACCTGCTCTTTGGAAATCAGACCGGGTTCTCCTTGGATCATCCAGATTTTCAATGTTATCTCCTGCGGAGGAGAGTGTCTGTCGGGTCCATGTGGGAAGATGATTTTGTACTTCAGGTTCTGATTCAGCATTTGATGTTTGCTACACACTGATATCAGAAATTAGAGGATCCAAATCAGGGTCATCACCCCCAATTTCATCATCCAAATATTTAGTAGAACAAGAAGGAAATTCAACAATTTTCTCCTTCACTAGTTCCACCTCCTGAAGAGGCTCATCGAACTTGAAACTCCTTTCGATGATGATCTATTTTGCTTTGATATCAAGCAGTTTGAAACCTTTTGATTCATTAGGATACCCCATAAACAGACATTCGATGCTTTGCGGTTGCAAATCCCTTCTTTTATCAAGTGGAATCCGGGCCCATGTAGTGGACCCAAACACCCGTAGGTTCGACACATCCGGCTTGTCTTCGAAGTATGGTTCGAAAGGGGTCTTCCCTTTCACGGATGAGTGTGGCACCCTGTTCTAAATGTAGGCTGCAGTATGCATGGCTTTAGCCCACAAATTTGCATCCAACTTCTTTGATTCCAACATACAGGTGGTCATTTCCTCGAGAGACCGATTCTTCCTTTCCACTACTCCGTTCTGCTGGGGAGTGTAGGGAATTGAATGTTGGACCTGAATACCACTTTGGGAGCATATGTGCAGCAACTCATTACTGACATACTCCCCGCCATTATCATATCTCAAGATCTTGATCTTAAGCCCAGAGGCATTCTCGATCAAGGCCTTCAGTTTAGAATTTTTTTCACATACTTCAAACTTCTTTTTGAGAAATAAGACCCATGTGTACCTTGAAAAATCATCAATAAAAGTCAGAAGATACCTTGATCCATTCATGGATGTGACAGGCATCAGAACGCTGATATAAAAATGTATCAGCCCCAATATGCATGTAGCTCGGTTTGCCTTCCCCCAATCGAACTTGTGCTTAGGGTGTTTTCCAACCACATAGCCCTTGCAATTTCCAGTGGTTGCCTTGATGACAGGGAGGCCTTCAACCATGGAGTTTTTCTATAATTGCTGCAAATATTTGAAATTTATATGGCCAAACCTTTCATTCCACAACCTGCTAACTTCATTTCCATGAGTTAGCAGAGTGGCGGGCTTTGCATCCGCCATAAAGTGGGAGAACTCATAGGCTTTTGCATGATGGTTTGCAAGGCCTTTAACAATAAGTTTCCCGGATGCAAGTTCCCTTATCTCAACATCATTCGGGCTGAAAGATACTCTCTTAGGCACTCCTATATGTTTCATCTAATAGACACTAAGGAGATTTGATGCCAGAGACGGTACATACAAAACATTTGAAAAATAACCCTTATCAAGATCAACCGTAGCTTGTCCTTCTGAAATGATGGTGGAGTCATCTCCCATGTGGATGGGGATGGATTTGCCGGTCTCCAAGGATGAAAAGGAGTCTCTTTCAGCCATCATGTGGTTTGAAGCTCCAGAATAAATCAAGAGTGCTTTGGAATTCGAAGTGCTTGCCATGAGGGCATGACCTTTTTCATGTTGTGGTTCCCGATCTTGCTGATCTCTCCTTCGAAAGCTTTCCGGAAGATTGATGTGATTTCTCTCAAGGAGAGAGGTAGCTTCATCAAGCTTCTTCTTCATGCAGGCATGTTCAGGGTGGAAGCCCTTCCCGCAGTATGAACACTTGACTTTTTCCTTTCCATGGTGCCCTTTCCCTTTGTTCTTCTTTGAGCCGGAAGACTCATCATGCTGCTGGTTTTCAACTTTAGGCTTAGGAGCTTTAAATTTAGTTTTTGGGTTTTTCTGCTACTTTCCTTTACCCTTGAGATCTTTGGGCCCCGAGACATGGAGGGCTTGATCATGGGAGGATCTGATGATCCCCATCTGGACAACCTTATCATGTTCACTTGTTAGGGACTCAATGAAGGCATTGAGTGTAGGCATCTTCCATCCAGGGGTTGTGAGCTTCCCTGCATGGAATGTAGAGACAAAAACTGAATAAGCAACTCCAAGTTTGGAGAGTATGGTGAGGATGAGTTGATCATCCTCTTTCTCCACTTTGCATTGCTTCAATAGTAAGACAATGTGCTTGAACTTTGTGAAAAATTCATTCAAGGTCTCGAAATTGAAGGGATGGAGAGACATCAATTCATTTTCGAGTTGGTAAACTCTCAAATCATCCTACTTTCCATATAGGGCTTCCAATTTGTCCCAAATTTCTTTTGGAGTATTCAATCCCGAAAAATGGAAAAGAAGATCTCGGGAAACAGAGAGGCACAAGAATCCGAATGCTTCATCCTTCTTGTTCAAGAATCTAGATTTGTCTATTGCAGAACTAGGCTCTTCTTCAATGTCCATGGTGACCCTATAGAGTCCTCTGGAGCGAAGCTGGATCTCCATGTCTCCTTTCCATGAGTGGAAATTGAACGGAGTAAAAATATCTACGGAAGAAGCCATCTGAATCTGCGGGAGTGAATGATTTCACCAGTCAAAAATTTGAAAATCACAACAAAAGAGGTAATGTAAGGTCGGACAGCTTGCACATTTTAGGCTTTCATCACACCCATCATAGTCAATGAAGCAAGCTTGATCAACAAGTTCTTTACTTGGGGTATTAAGTGGTAAGCCTTGGCTTCTGGTGCAGTGTTGGATTTTGAGCTATTGCTCAATTTTCATGCAAGATCTGTCAAAAACCTTGTTTTTGAGAGATCTGAGCTTCGTCCCGTCGTGAGCTCTGATACCATATTAATTTGTCACAGTGGTCTAGGAACTGAAAACACAGTCTCACAAAGAATACAGATAGATAATCATAAAATTGGCAAAATGGTGCTGCAATGGAAGTAGTAGCTCTGTATAATCAAATGAATAATGAATAATACAATACAATACAATGATCATGCTGGAAGCATGAATGCCAAGGCAATTCGAATTCCCAAGGAGGTTATTCGAATTGAATGAGTGAGTCTAGCTTAATTGAATGTAAGCCACAGTGAACACTCTAGTTAACCACTGATCAAAACCCTAATTGACTCAACCGAGCCCTAACTGAAGTCGAATTGCAATAAATGACTGAGTCTAACTGAAAGTAGCTCAGACACATGTCACTGCAAGCCAACCAACAAGTGGTAGCGCTTCAATTACTCCAATGAACCCCGATGAGGTTAACTGAAGTGTAACTGAACATTAGAAGTGGTTGGAGGTGCCTCTGTTGACTCCAATTCATTAAATAATCAATTTAATGATGGAGGGCACCTTCACTGCCTTGTTTAACTGATTGTAACCATCATTTAGCAATATGGGGCATTAATGACACTCAAATCACCCCCAGAGTGCTCCAGTTAGCCTCCCCGAATGTAGGAGAAGGCTAAGTTAGCCTCCTTGACTGAAGGTAGGCATGGGTGTGATCTAGCTGATGTCATCTAGTGCTCCTATGATGTCAATTAAGTCAATATTACTTAGGATAGTGGTTTAACTAGGCCAAATTGACCAAAATGAGTGTGTAAGGTGGTAAATGTCTCCAACAAAAACCCCTTGTAAACCAGGTGTAAATCATAGTGCCCTTTAGGGTTCCAATTGCTCTTGATCCATCTTACCATATCCCTCTCCTTCGACTATATCCTAATGAATTTTCCTATTAGTTCTCTTTCCTTCCAAAGTTCCACTTTATCTCTTACCTTATCCGAGTGGATTTGAAGAGCTACGATGGCCTGCGCTCGTGGAAAGAAGCCCCTGAAACCCTTCTTCAATGATTTGATCGGTGCCCCCGCAAATCCTATCTCACCGATCTCATCCTCGTCGTTGCTCTGCCCTTCCTCCTGCCACTCTTCCATCGCCATGTCTGGATTGTTGGAGAAAGGGAGGGATCGTCCCCCTCCCTGAGCGGCTAGGCCAAGACCCATCCCCGGTGGGTGGCTGGTCGATCGACCGATCTCACTTGGAGGCAGCTCCTACGTCCTACTTCTGAATATTCGAAGGCTTGACAAACCCTATCTAGTCTTGGATCTACTCTTATTCGAAATGGTTCCAGATACATGCAATATGTTGACTGCAAAAAAAACACAGAGTTAACCTACACAACGAAGAGAAAAATACGTTTCTGCCAAAATATTCAATGGATTTAGGGAGCCATATTATAATAAATTTGATCTGAGTCGAGGAGAATTATAGCAAACTAGCGCAAATATTCATGTCTAGAAGCATCAAGAGATGTCATAACCTGATGATAGATATATGAAAAGGTTGATAACATGAATTTCAATCTAACAAAGTATACATAAATAAAGAATTATCAAGCAACATAGTGTCTGAAATAGGGATTAAACTTACCATTAATACTACTTCGGGGCTCATGAATACTTTGTGTAACTCTATATAGAGAGCATCGATAATCTGTACGTTAAAACCAGGAGGTGAATGTTACACTTCAACATATGATACTTCGTTATCTAAGCCGATTTCCATATTGTACCAAGATAGAATCAATTTCAAACGAGGACTGAAATCATGTTGATAACTCCCAATTCCACATCTTTCGCTTTTTCTTCTCCATTATTTGTACAACCTAATGTTGGAAGATCCTAAATCAAGATGATTGAAAACATCGATGGCCCTTATGATATCTCCGAGTTAGGAAGACCCGAAATCAAGAAGAAACACAAAATGGATGGTTTTTTTGAAATATCTAGGAGTAGTATATAAATCTTGTGGTATAATGTGGTATAACGAAAAGTATGGAAAGAGTATCCTGCTACATCGTAATTCAAAAGTGGATCTAAGACACCATAGTTTTACTTTTTTGCATTGGAGGTGTTTACCCGATCATGTACGTATTATACAAATCAGATTTAGTTATATTATTTGTTTGAAGTATTTAAAATAAATATAAACATGAGGACTATGCATGGACATGAGTTTTTTGTGAAGTCATGTGCAAACTCACACTCATACATGAAAACTTCTTATTTCTAATCGTGGAAGATAATCAACAAAAAGACGAAAAATGATTGAAAAGGAATCAACAAAAAGACAAAAACTTATTCAAAAGGAATCAACAAAAAGACAGAAGTAAATCAACAAAAAAAAACAGAAACTATGTCTAGCTTTTCTCCTTAGCTTCTCGGAAGTTTCCATGCATGAGTGTGAGGATCATAATTTTTATTGTTTTGTTAATTTATTTAATCTTCATTTTGATATGGGACCAATCATGTTTGGAAAAAATTCCTCTATAAATTAAAATAAATAAATAAATAAAACTTCAATCAAATATCATTTTTTCATAATATATTAATTAACATTAATAAAATATAATACATATATGAATAAAATGTGTATTATGAGGCCGAGAGGCGTTCTATATCCCAGTATGGGGGAGATGTTGTAATATTCCTACCTAACAAAATATAAAAAATAAAATTTTAATTATCCGCAAAAAAAATGTAGGTTAGAAAAACAACCCAATATGGAGGAGATGTTGTAATGTTCCTACCTAACAAAATAATAAAAAATAAAATTTTAATTATCTGCCAAAAATAATGTCGGTAAAAAAAACCCAATATGGGGGAGATGTCGTAATGTTCCTACCTAACAAAATAATAAGAAATAAAATTTTTAATTATTTGCCAAAAAAATTGTTGACGAGAAAAACAACCAATATGGGGAAGATGTTGTAATGTTCCTACCTAACAAAATAATAATTTTTTTTTTAATTATCCGCAAAAAAAATATCGACAAAAAAAAACAACAACCCAATATGGGGGAGATGTTGTAATGTTCCTACCTAATAAAATCATAAAAAATAAAAATTTTATTTATGCGCCAAAAATTGTTAGCTAGAAATACAACCCAATATGGGAGAGATGTTGTAATGTTCCTTCCTAACAAAATAATAAAAAATAATAAAAATAAAAATTTTAATTATCCACCAAAAAAATATCGTCAGAAAAACAACCCAATATGGGGGAGATGTTGTAATATTCCTACCTAACAAAATAATAAAAAATAAAAATTTTAATTATTTGCAAAAAAAATGTCGAAGACAAAAACAACCTATAGTAATGTTCCTACTATTTATAAGTATTTTATAATTTGATAATTATGTAATTAAAATATGTAAAATAAAATAATTAAAATCATTAAATATGAAAAAAGTTTAAAAATGCAATTTAAATTTATTTTAAATATATATAAATTTACAAGTCCATTTCTTTTTAAATTTTAAATAATAATTGTTGAAATATAAATTTTGGCTGACATATAATTTTCATGTCACGTAATTTCTTACCATCCTAGATCCAATTTCTATATGTTGGCCATAAATTATATGTTTGCTATAAATAATTGATAGCCAAAACATTTATGGCTGGCATATAATTTTCATATTACGTAATTTGACTGGTAAGGAATAAGTCAAATGGTAACGAATACGTTAAATTCATTCATAAAGTAACAAATGATATGTCGTCCTGACAAATAATTTATAGCTGACATATATATGTTGGCTAGGAAAAATATAACTTTTGGTCGACATATATATGTCAGCCAGAAATATATGTTGGCTAGGAAAAATATAACTTTTGGCCGACATATATATGTCAGTCAGAAATATATATAATTTGAAATGCAACTTAAATACATTTCTAACGTATAGGATTATTATTATTTGATATTTAAAAAGAAATGTATAGTGCGTTTTTTATGCACATATTTCAGTGTATGGTGTATTAATATTAATGCATATATGTAAAATTTTTAGTGTAGATGTCATAGTTGTAAATTTTTTATTGTAGTTGTTAATGCATAGACGCATAGATTTCAGTGTAGATTTCATGCAATGTAGATTTCATGGCTACATAATTTTCAGTGTAGATTTCATAGCTATGTAGATTTCAGTCTAGCTGTTAATGCATAGACACATATATTTCAGTCTAGATTTCATGGATGCATAGATTTTAGTGTAGATATCATGGATGCATAAATTTCAGTGTAGATGTTAATGCAACCTTTTTGATACAAAGTATTGACTAAAAATGGAAGATGTGCATGCTGAAGATGTTATGAGACAAACACGAGAAGAACAAAAAAAATGAAATGCAGAATCATAGAGAGCATATTAAGAAAGAAAATATAATGAAATTACAACATAAGAACAAAGAAAACAAAATGCAAATCAATATAAACTATCAAAAGAGAAACTGAGGTGAAATGATAACAAAAGAACAAGAAGAAGAAATGAAATGAAAAACATAATGTCAAAAAAAGCATCGAAAAAGAAATTTAGACGAATTGACAACAGAAGAACGAAAAGAACAAAGAAAATGAAACGTTGATGACAAAGAGCATATCAAGAAAGAAAGTTGAAGCAATTGGAAGAAGAAATAAATAAAATTGTATAACAACAAAGAAATCAAATTGTAGAACAACGAAGACAATATCCAACCAATATACCCATAGAACCAAATATAGAAAATGCTCAACGTGTAATAGTCATTGAGCGTCATGATGCTGACTCTGGTCTAATTTGAGGTAATTCCAATTGCTAATATCGTCTTAAATAAGGAGATTCAAATTGAGGATAATATATCGATACAATCTAAAAAAATGTATACTAGACATCGAAAATTCCATGACCAAATCGATCTATTAGCAGAAGTTCAAGTGTGTCATGTCTGTCAGGAGTCATATGCTGGAATACGATGTAAACTATATTTTCATGAATTTATTCCTTACAAAATTATTGTCTGTTTTCTAATTTAACAATTTAGCCATTCCTTAATACTTATTACTTACATTATGATAATCCTCATAATTGTATTTGTGTTTTCAAATTAACCTATTCCTTACAATATGATAATCGTCAAATATATATAATTACATAGTGCTGATGAAATTCCAATTTTATGTCACCGCCCACGACTAGAACCAGCATAGATCCAAATCCTAGGGATCTATCAAGCGTCGAGAGGGATCAAATCTTTCAATGTGCAAACATCTCCTCGAATAGCTCCTTGAGTGCAATACCTGAGAAGAGTTTTAAACCTTGAGAGATTTGATCCCTCTCAACGCTTGATAGAGCCTAGTATTTTGATATAATCTAGTATTTTTTAAATTAAAAACATTTCTCAAAAATAAAAATAAAAAAAGTTTTGAAATAAAAAAAGATTGGTGAAAGGAATTCTAAATATATAAACATTATTTAGTTTTGGAATAAGATTTGAAAAAGTGGAAGTCACTCCCTTACAAACCACCTATAAGTCATTTTAAGTGTCATGTTTTTTTTGAAATAACAATGATAAGTCAACCCACATTCACAAATACTAACCAATAATGTTTTTTTTTATGAGAAAAAACTGTAACTTGTTATTCCATTTGAAATCAAAGTTACATAATACCCTACATATAAGTACAAAACCCCCCATCAAATCCATCAACCTATACTTACTGACATATACATAACACCATCAATAGAAACAATCCCCACCTGTCCAAAAACAAAAGCAGTCTCCGACTGCAAAGAAGCTAACCAGAATACATAGTCCTCATAAAAGAACAAAACAAAACAAGATATGTCGCCCAAAAGAAAACTATCCTAACTAGAAAAGGAAAACTAAACCCTTGTCCACTAACTAAGATGAAATGTATTCCTCAAATTACAACTAACCATCCATAGGTTCGATGGCCTCCTTAGAAAGAGTGTCTGCTAGATGATTAAGTTCCTTATAAATATGGGCGAAAGAGAACTCTGCAAAAGCATTAATCAAGTATCGAATCATGGACAACCAATGAGTCAAATGAAAATAATGTGTATCCCTCATTATTTCATATACCCCTCATTATTTCACATACCCCTCATTATTGATATGGATAGTGATGACACAAATCACTCAAGTTGGTGAAACAAGTTTCACCCTTTTGACTACACCAATCATGTCGAGTTTTCGATACTTATCATCAGAATGGAAGGGACAAAATAAATCCGTAACCCCAAAACAAATGTTTGAATAATGGGTAAAGTCAATGAAGCGGTCCTATAATTGATGGAGAGTATCACAATGTGTAAGAAGAAATATACTGCATTTGGTACACATTCAGTTAGGATTGGACTTAAAAAAAGGTCTGGTACACATATGGGAAAGAAGATGAGCAACAAGAGTTAGAATATTATCTTACAGTTGTCCAAGTATTTAAATAATTATCATGCCATTGTAACACCAAATACCCAATACCTCCCCTAGCCAGAAATCCAACCACATAGAGTATAAATCTCTTGTAGGTAGGAGAATTAGAACAAGAAGCATGAGCCATCGTATTCACCATACCATTTGTATAGCAGTTAGTTGGACTAATGAATCCATGTCCAAACAAACTAGTTGAAAAAATACATAAAACCATAACATCACAAATAGTTACCAACTCACCAACATCGTCAACAAAATATGACTTGAAAGCATTGCTAGAGGGACCATACGAAATAGATTTTAAAAATCCTCTGCTTAAGGAAAAACTACAAGATGTAGCTAAGAAAGTATTATCTGTTACGGAAGAAGAAAAAGGAAAGTTCACAAGGGAACATGCAAAAAAATCAGGGAAACAAGTTATAGAATCAACCATCAACACATAATACATAGACTCCATTGAGATAGCCAAATATATCATTGTAGAACCCCTGAAGAATAAAATTTCAATACAGAAGTAGTTTCAAAATAATTTGGACGCAATCATAAAGCAAAAAGAGGAATGGGATGCTACACAATCTAAAAAGAGGAAGTCAAAATGACCTAAAGTTATTTTAAAGTACTAACTCAACCAAGGACACCAAGGGTAGGAGAAAAACAACGTTCAATAAACTTAGCTTAAAAATCCTCATCCCCTAGTAAAACACCAATCAAAGACAAAATATGACAAGAGCAAGTGATTGAACAACAAGTGATTGGGAAACAACAAGCGACTGGGTAGCAACATGTTGACCAATCGAGAACTAATGAACAAATAACCAATTTGTAGAAGACATGGTTAAGATGACAAACTGAATAAGCCTTGATCAGACAAATGGAAAAGAACAAGGATTCACCAGTTGGTCATGCTTCAAAGGAATGGTCGACAAAATAAAAAGAGAAGGAAAAGTAGTGACAAAAGACAACTTCGATCAAGAAATGAGCACATACCTCCGAATAACAACAAACTAACACATAGTCAACAAATCAGTTGTATACTATATTTGACTCCCTAGAATCTTTGTTTGAACAAAAATAAATATTCCTTCAAAAGGAAAAACAACCACTATAAAATTAGCAACAAAAAACACAACAAGTATGGCAACAAAAGAAAAAAAACATTGACTAGAGCATCGACTGAAAAAACAGGAGCAAGTGCACCAACAGAAAGAAGTAAGACTCAGATCAAACAACTAAGAAAATATAAGAAGAAGGAAGTAGATAAATGAAAATATAAAGAAAAGGACCAAGAGAAGGCCAATAAACATTCAAAAGTTTTCAACTACAAGGAGAACATATAGATATACTAGAAATTGAGTTTGCTCATGAAGAAGCTTCCGATAAATAAATCTATCAATTTTATGCGATGGTTGGAAAATAGAAATCTGAGTGATGGAGAAGCATACAAAAACAACTAGAATGTAGAAAAATAAAAGAAGAAAAGGGATGGGAGATGTGCAAACAACCAACTCAATAATAAATGGGATTTTCAATTGACTCCCCACCAACTAACCCAGTCAACTACATTATGCTATTACTAGTTAATGTAATTCACAACCAAAAGAGGCTAATTATTGGAAACAAAAAACTTAGGTTTGACTAGACTGTGACCATAATGAATACCAAGCACAACAAATTTGAAGACAACAAGAATTATCTAGAAGAAACAAGGAAAGAGGCATAAATATTAACACTTTAATTAGTTTGCAAAGCTATTTTTACAATATATGCAACCAACTAAAAGTAAATGTATCATTTAAAAAAATATAAGTGATTAAATGTAGAAATCCACATACGCAATAAGTTGGAACGCTCTTGGGATCTAGACACAAGAAGCAGGATAGGTGGTAAATGAATTACAAGGGAAAGTGCATCAATGGTTTTAGAATGGCAGGAATGCACAACAAGATTCTGATAAATCAACCAAGCATATTTGGGATGTGCTTTGAAAAGTAATTAAAATGAAAATAGACTACAATCCCAAATTGGATTTAATTCATGATGCCTCAATTCAAGAAAAATGAGCTTATATTTGAAATGAGAAATGATTATCGCAATAGAACAAGCCATAAATGACTGGAACACTTTTAAAAGTCGATTGTAACAAGTCGCTCCACTTTTCTATCAGACTTGCATCACATCCTTGGAACATGATTTGGGAACACATCCTCCTCTTCAACCTTGTCCACTTTGATCAAATTTTCTATATTTCATCCCTATTGCATCCATAACACAACAACAAACAAATCAGAAATAAGAGGAACCCAACAACATTCAAGTTGATTGACAAGACACAAGAGCAATTCACAACCTTTATTTTGATAATATTTTTGTATGAATAGTTCCTTTGTATATCTCTCCTCTTCTTTGGGATGAAGAGTTGGAGGGTTGGGGATAAGTTGTAGGAGCCTAGTTGGTTCGATAGACTAGCAAATATAATTTACTAGTAGTCGGGTTAGTCGACCGCTTGATCGGGCTAACTGACTGAGGAAATTAAGAAAGTTATAACTACCTCCTTGAATGTAACACATATATAAAGGCATGAATATGTATGAAAGGAAATAGATATTGTCGGCTTATTGATCATAATATAACAGAATCCTTGTGTTGGGCTCACTACTACTTTTCTCTTTTTTCTCTCCTTCTATGCATGTGCGCTTGTACATTGATGTGTTGTGTATTATGTCTTGTAATATATACTGTTGGTAATTGTTTATGCGTGATCCTATAGAATATGACATTCCCTAATGCATATAATGAAATGTGGTATGGTGAATGAGGGACTTTGTCTTGCAATTTTGGTGCATTGTTCATATGAAAAATGTTGAAGAAACTTTCTTGTTACCAAATAGTTTTCTATGTTAGAAAACCAGGGGATTTACACTGAGAAAACATGTTTTCATCTAGGAATGAGTCCTTATTAACCATGTGGTCTGAACAATTGGTCCATCTAGATAAAAAGGTTTACAAACATTTTGTGTTCCAAGATTGTCAAGAATGGTTAGATCAAACTCCTACAGTAACAATAACCATCTAATATTTTTCGAATAAAAAATGGCTTGTTCACCAAGTATTTAACTATTGAGTGTTTAGTATTCACAAAAGTTAATTATAATTATATAATTTCTGAATTTATTGATGGTATATCTAGCTACTAGGAACTCTTTCTCAATGACTATGTAATTTAGCTATCCACTATCTAGATTTGTGCCAATATAGTAAATTTCATATGGTTATTTAATCTCTTTTTGTCCTAGGGTTTCTCTCAATAGATTTTGTGATTCTTGGTATGAATGTGAAAGGTTAGGTTCCATTCAGGACCTTTCACAACTGATGCAGTGACCAGTTTATCCTTTACGTGTTCAAATTCTCCATTGGAAGTCAACTATCCACAAAAAATAAACATTCTTGAAAAGGAGTGTAAACAAGGGTGTTGTGATTTTACTAAAGTATTTAACGAAACTCTTATAATATGCGACATGACCTTGAAAACTTCTCACATCCTTTTTCTTTTGGGGCACTAGAAAATCAAGGACAATAATCACTTTAGTAGGATATGCCTAAATCCCATAGGAATAAACGTGGTACCCTAGGACTATGCCCTCTTCCATTTTCACATCAAGCATTTTTCATCAGTTAGGCATAGGTATATACCTATACAACATTGTAACTCAATTTTCAAGTTGGTCGATGAATCTCAAAATGTATTCCCAAAAGAAGTGAATTCATCCATATATATCTCTACATTGTCATGAACTAGGTATGCAAATATGCTCAAGACAAATCCATCGAAGGTTCTAGGTGTTGATGTATTTGTAACTTCAGAATGTAATCACCTATGTATCTTATGTCTTGTACCCTGATGTTTATTCCGAGATGTGTCTGTAATGTAATTGAGTCATGTCATGCCCCGATGTTCCGATCGAGAGGATCTATAATGTAAACAAGTCATGTCAAGTCATTGTGGGTAACCCTCCTATTGATTAAGGGTTAAAGTACCCGCAGTTCCGGGGCACTAGGGTTATTAGACTCACCTAGTGAAGTTGGCCCTAGTTGGGTTTAGTCAAGTCGGGAATTAGTATAAATAGAGAGCTAGCCTCTTTATTTGATACACACTCACTCACAATCAGTTGTAGTGCATAGAGGAGGAAGAAGAAGACACCGGGGCTAGGAAGAAAGAGGTTACTGCTGTCGGGAGATCATCTTACTGTTTTGGTATTTTCTATTTGGTGCTGATTCTATCTCTGAGGAAGTTGCGAGGTTTTCTCCATTTATGGTTTCCATGAGGAAAAACACTATGTTCATTGTCTCTTGTGTTTGATTGATGTGCTTGTTATTCTCTCAGTTAAAAGATCCTAATATAATGCTAGCTGAATGATAAAAATCTAACATGGAATCAGAGCTCACCTGAGAAGAAGACATTGTGAAACTGCGGGAACTAGGGCTTCCTACTTTTTGGATCTCTCTCCATAGATTTTCAGCAAAAGAAGGTTGGAATAAATCTCCTCCCTAGGGCACATCTTTCTGTCGAAGCATAATCCAATTATGAGGTTTTTCAGTTTTGGACCTAAAGCTGCTGCCAAAAATTAGGGATTTTCACAGAAGAGGAATTTTTCAGTGAGCCCAGGCCTGGATTGATATCCTCCCCAAAATCGAAGTTAGGGATCAAGATCAAAGCATTTGGTTGCACAGATCTCCGGAAAAGCAAAACCCTAATATGCTCCTGAACTAGCCCTGTAGAATTTCAGCTCCAAATCTAGATCTGACATCTTGACCTAGTAAGATATAAATCTTTTGTATTTCCATTTGAGTTTCTCAGTTAAGATGTCTCATCATACCAAGCTTGATGAAAAGCTTGAGGGAGCTGATAACTTCCAAGCCTGGAAGTATAGGATCTCCCTGGTCTTGGAAGAGAATGAGTTGGACTCCTACATCAATGAGGAGATTCTAGTTCCAGAGGGAGATGAGGCTAAGGCCTTACACAAGAAGAAGTTGGTTATGGAAAATAGGATCATTGCTGATTTAATCAAGGATCACCTCATACCACAGGTGTCCTCCCTAAAGACACCTAAAGCTATGTTTGATGCCCTAACCAAATTGTTTGAAGGAAAGAACATAAACCGAAAGATGACCTTGAGGAACCAGTTGAAGAATGTAAAGATCCAGAATGCAGAAACCATTCAGTATTGCTTTACAAGGGTTTCTTAGATCAAGGAACAATTGGAAGCAGTAGATGAAGAAGTGGAGAATGCAGAGATTGTGATGACCACCTTGAATGGTCTCCCTAGGACATGGGACTCTTTCATTCAAGAGATCTATGCCAAAAAGAAGTTAGTCAAGTTTAGCAGACTATGGGAAGAATGCTCTTAAGAAGAAGCTCGGATAACAACTTGAGAAGAGAAGATGGGAAGTGAAGATCAAGCTCCCACAGTACAATCCAAGAAAACTAGATCTAGACATCATAGAAGTAAGTACTCTAATCAAAGGAATAACTTTAGAAATCCAAGAGATAAGTCTAAGTTCATTTGATGTACATGTGATGAAAGAGGACACTTTGCTAGAGATTGTCCTAAGAACAAAAGTAGCTCTCACAAGAAGAAGGGAAACAAGAGAAGACATAATGCTCATGCTGCAGAAGATGATGAACCTTCCATAAAGAGAAACATACAATCCAGTGATGATTCTTCAAGTGATGAAGAAAATGTTCTGATTTCCACTCTGACGGGAACTATCACACATGGCAGTAATGATTGGCTTATAGACAGTGGTGCTTCCAAGCACATGACAGGATTCAAGGAATCCTTTGTGAAATTATCTAAACATGAATCACCTCACGAGGTGAAACTCGGATATGACTACCAGTATCCAATAAAAGGTAGTGGTGAACCCTCATACAAGCTAGACCTTGGAAAGTCTATCAAGATGAAAGATGTATTGTTTATTCCTGGACTAAAGAAGAACCTCCTCTCCATATCTGCATTAGATGCAAAAGGAATGAGGGTTGCATTTGTAGATGGCCAAGTCCTCATGTGGCCAAAAGGAAAGTCTTTCAATGATGTAGTAGTGATTGGAGAACAAGAAGGAGGACTATACAAATTGAAGGGCCAACCAGAACAAGCTTTGGTTCATGACTCGGTAGAATCAAATGAGCTTTGGCATAGAAGGCTTGCACATGTGCATTACAAAGCACTACCACTTGCAAGCAAAGCTGTTGAAGGACTCCCAGAAATGTAGACAAAACATGAATGTGTATGCAAAGGATGTGTGAAAGGGAAGAACACAAAGAAGACATTTCCAAGTAGTGAGAGCAAAGCAAAAGGAATCTTGGAAATCATCTACTCCGATGTATGCGGTCCAATGTCATCAAGTTCACTAAGCGGGTATGCATACTATGTTTCTTTTATTGATGATTTTTCTAGAAAGGCATGGATATACTTTATGAAGAACAAAGATGAAGTATTCAGTAAGTTCAAGGAATTCAAATCCTTGATCGAGAACCACACTGAAAAGAAGACCAGGACCTTTCGATTAGATAATGGCAGAGAATTCACATCAAATGAATTCAAAGAGTTGTGCAAAGACTCAGGGATTAAGAGGGAGTTGTCCACTCCATATAATCCACAACAGAATGGGATTACAGAAAGGAAGAATAGAACTATCATGGAAGCTGCAAGATCAATGCTTCATGATCAAGATCTTCCTATGCATTTTGGGTAGAAGCTACCAGAACAACGGTGTATGTACAGAATCGTACTCCACACAGAGTACTCGAGAATAAGACTCCTGAAGAAGTCTTCTCCGGCAAGAAACCAAAAGTCATCCATCTCAGAATATTCGGATGTCCTGTGTACATACACATTCCGAAAGAAATGAGGACGAAGTTAGATCCTTTAGGAAAGAAGGGTATATTTGTGGGATACTCTGAAAGCTCGAAGGCTTACAGAATATACTTCCCAGGGTTCAAGAAGATTGACATTAGCAGAGATGTAACATTTGACGAAGATTCAGCCTACATCAAATCAAGGAAGAAACCAACTGAGCTTCAGAGGAAACACCCAGAGGAAGAAAGAGAACTAGATCTTGGTCTAGTTACGTAGTCTTACTATGTGACATTATTGATAAAGAACCTTCCAACTACGAAGGAGCGACAGAATGGAAAGAATGGAAGGATGCTATGATCGAAGAGTATAAATCGATCATGAAGAATGATGTTTGGGATGTTGTCCCAAGACCAGAAGGGAAGTCCATTGTAACTTCCAAATGGATCTACAAGATCAAGCATGCTGCAGATGGTATCATCGAGAAATATAAAGCTAGATTTGTGGCTCACGGTTTCTTTTAAAAATAAGGAATAGATTATGAAGAAACCTTTGCACATATAGCCAGATACACTTCCATCAGATCAATACTTGCTCTGGCTGAAGTGATGAAATGGAAGATACACCAGATGGATGTCAAGACTGCTTTCTTGAATGGTGTAGTAGAAGAGGAAGTGTATGTGGAACAGCCACTCGGCTTTGAGACAGATGATAGGAAGTCTCATGTGTGCAGATTGAAGAAATCCTTGTACGGTTTGAAACATGCACCTAGGACATGGTACGGTAGAATTGATGGGTTCCTATCCAGTTTGGGCTTTACCAAGAGTAAAGCAGATTCCAACCTTTACTACAAGGTTGAAGATGGAAACCGAGTGATACCTCTATTGTATGTGGATGATCTGTTTGTAACAGGTATGGATGGGTTGATTGCTAATATGAAGAGGAAAATTGCTGTTGAGTTTGAAATGAAAGACTTGGGCATGATGCACTATTTCATAGGCATGGAGGTGTGGCAGAATGCGGATGGAATCTTCCTTGGATAAGGGAAGTATGCATTAGAGATTTTGAAGAGATTCGGGATGATGGACTGCGAGGTCATAACCACACCTATGGCATCAAACTTGAAGCTAATGAGTGATGATTCATCAGAAGCGATTGATGCTATGATGTATCATCAGATGATTAGGTCCTTGATGTACCTGATGAACACAAGACCAGATATTTGCTTTGCTGTGAACACCTTGAGCCAGTTCCTCACAGATTCGAGACATGTTCACTTGATTGCTGCAAAGCATATTCTGAGGTACCTAAAGGGTACAGTTGATTATGGGCTCAAGTACGAGGCATATCAGAAGATTAACCTAGAGGGTTATGTTGATTCAGATTGGGCAGGAAGTGCCATTGATAGGAAGAGCACTTCAGGATGTTGCTTCAGTATGGGATCAGGTGTGATCTCTTGGTTTAGCAGGAAGCAATCCTGTGTGGCACTGAGTACAATTGAAGCAGAGTATGTTGCAACTTGTTCAGCTAGTTGTGAGGCAGTATGGCTGAGGAAGCTACTGTCTGATTTATTTGATCTCTAGATGGATGCTACTTGCATATTTTGTGACAACCAGAGTTGTGTGAAGTTGTCAGAGAACCCAGTGTTCCATGAAAAGTCAAAGCATATCGAGATCAAATATCACTATATCAGGGATATGGTGCAGAGAGGAGCAGTGAAGCTCCAGTATGTTGCGACGGACGAACATATAGCTAATGTATTGATGAAGCCATTGGCTAGAGTGAAGTTTGAGTACTTCAGTGAGAAGCTTGGTGTTCTCCAGATAGAGGTTCCCTCCAAGGGAAATGATGAGACCTAGAGCCATTCTGACATGGGAGAGGATTAAGTTCCTTCCATGGTCAGATGTAAGGGCTGAGCCATTCTATCATGGTGAGAGGATTTGGTTCCTTCCATGTCAGATGTGAGTGCTAAGCCATTCTGATATGACTGTGGGATTGGTTCCTACATGATCAGATGTAAGGGATGATTGCCATTATTGGAATGGAGGCACCTGGTCAGTTACCAGGAATACTCAGTCTAGGACTGAGGGCCGTTCTGATATGACTGTAGGATGTAGTCTTACATGATCAAATGTGAGCGCATGGCCATTCTGATGTGATTGAGGGATGTGTCCCACTTGATCAGATATAAGGGCTGATGCCATTCTCTGGGAGAATGGAGGCACCTAGTCAGTTACCAGGAATCCTTAGTCTAGGACTGGGAGCCCTTTCAATGCGATGTGTTTACACATGGTCGAATGTAAGTGCAGAGCCTTTCTGATAAGATGAGGTCGGATATAAGTCCCGAGCCATTATGGCGCGATGTGTTTACACATGGTCAGATGTGAGTGCTGTTCCTTTTTGACAAGATGGGGTTGGATGTAAGTGCAGAGCCTTTTCGACAAGATGAGGTCGAATGTAAGCGCTGTGCCATTCTGGTGCGATGTGTTTACACATGGTCAGATGTGAGTACTGGGCCTTTCTGACAAGATGAGGTCAAATGTGAGTGCTGGGCGTACCTTTTTGATAAGATGAGGTCAAATGTAAGAGATGTGTGGGACTTTCTAACTTAGGGTCAGATATAAATGCTGAAGACCTACATGTAGGGTAAGCCTACAACTAGCATGAAAAAGGGCTGGCTCTATAGAACTTCCTGTGACGAGAAGAATCGAGATAGCACCATTCTGAGATAGCATGTGATGATGATCCAGACTTGATGATGATCCAGATCAAGTGATGATCCAGACTTGATGACGATCTAGATCAAGTGATGATGATCTATCAGTGATGATCCAGTGGTCATGATGATGCAGATCCTGAGACGAAGAAGACTTGAAGAAGAATATGACTTAGAAGAAGACTTGAAGACGAAGAAGACTCGAAGACAAAGAAGACTTGAAGACAAATGAGACTTGAAGATGAAGATGACGAGATGATCCAGTCGATACAGAGATGTACCCCGATGTTTATTTCAGGATGTGTCTATAATGTAATTGAGTCATTTCATGCCCCGATGTTTTGATAGGGAGGATCTATAATGTAAACAAGTCATGTCAAGTCATTGTTGGTAACCCTCCTATTGATTAAGGGTTAAAATCCCCGCAGTTCTGGGGCACTAGGGTTATTAGACTCACTTAGTGAAGTCGACCCTAGTTGGGTTTAGTCAAGTCGGTAATTAGTATAAATAGAGAGCTAGCCTATCTATTTGATACACACTCACTCACACTCAGTTGTAGCGCATAGCTGAGGAAGAAGAAGACACTAGGCTAGGAAGAAAGAGGTTACTGCTGTCGGGAGATCATCTTACTATTTTGGGCTTTTCTATTTAGTGTTGATTCTATCTCTAAGGAAGTTGTGGGGTTTTCTCCATTTATGGTTTCCCCGAGGAAAAACACTATGTTCATTGTCTCTTGTGTTTGATTATTGTGCTTGTTATTCTCTCAGTTAAAGATCCTAATATAATGCTAGTTGAATGATAAAAATCTAACACCAGGGGCATTGCATAAGACAAATGGGAGGAACCAATAGGAAAATGTGTTAAAGTATTGTAACTTCGGAAGATATTCCAGATGTATTGATTGTATTCCTCCTTCAGGAGATGATTTTTCTCATGTAAGAGTCATTGAAAGAATCAATGTAAACCTCCAGATGTAAGTCGAGTCAATAGTACTCAAGTGTCATTATAATACATATTATTTTTGGTGTCTTACTAGACAAGTCATCCCTGTCAGTTAGACAAGTTGGCCCTGCTAGGTTCTAGGTCAAGTCAAGAGACAAATATAAATAGGGAGGTGCCCCCCTTCATTTGTACACACTCACTCAAGCAAGTTTGCAAGAGAGAGAAGAAGAAGTGTGCTAGGAAGAAGAGAGAAGCACTTGTATTGGGTTTTACACTGCTCTGGTTGAGTTCTATATTGAGGAAGTTTTGCGGGGTTTTCTCCCTTGTCGTTTTCCTGAGGAAAATATTTGTGTTCTTTGTGTTACTGTGCTTTTTGTTCTCTTAGTGATCATAATATTGTAAATTGTTTTAGAATATCATCTAAGTAATTAATAAAACTTAACATGGTATCAGAGCCACCCTAAAAGGAGACACTGCGCAACTAGGGTTTGTCATTCTGAATAAATCCCTCGATAGATCTACCAAGAAAGAGGGCTCACTCAACTCGCCCTAGAAGGGCGCATCTTTCTGTGGAAACATAACTAAATTTCAAGAAGTTTCAGTTTTGGACAAGACACTCCTTCCGGGAAGAAATAGGGCTTCAATTTTCCCGATACTCCATCGTCAATCTCAGAAAAATCAAGATACAGTCTGGATCACCCTGGGAAGGCACATATTTTCCATCACTCATCACTACTAGTGACCCCAACTAGAAAATTAGGGTTTCTTCAGAAAACCCTAGGTCATCCCGAAGAAGGTCAACCAGGAGTTATATTCATCAAGTAAGTATTACTTCCTCTAATTCCATTTGAGGTTATCATTCTGTTAAAAGATGACAAAGAGTACCAAGCTAGATGAGAAGCTTGAGGGTGTTGAAAACATCAGAGCATGGAAGTATCAGATCATGCTCATCCTATAAGAAAATGATCTAGAAGGATTTATAAAGGAGGAAGTTACATAACTAGAAGAAGATGAAGCTAAGGCCAATTACAAGAAGGATATGATCAAGGCTAAGAGGATCATAACTGACTCCATCAAAGATAACTTGATTAATAGAAATATGACCTTGAGGAATCTCCTCAAAAGTGTAAAGGCTCAAAATTCAGAAACCATGCAATCATACTTCACAAGAGTAGCTCAAATCAAGGAGTAGTTGGAAGCTATTGGTGATATGGTTGAAGAAGCATAAATTGTAATGACCACCTTGAATGGTCTTCCAAGAGATTGGGAATCCTTTATCCGAGGAATCTGTTCAAGAAGAATACTGACCAAGTTCTGACAACTATGGGAAGAACGTGTTAAAGAAGAAAGAATAGTAGCCAGAGAAGAGAAGCTAAATGAAAATGATGATCAAGATTTGGAATTCCATACCAATGGGAAGAAAAAGAGAAAGAGTTATGATCACCCTCCTAGAAAATATCAAGGGTTTAAGAAGTCCAAGAAAGTCTTCTCAAATTATGAATGCTTCACTTGTCATCAGATGGGACAGATTGCTATAAATTGTCCCATGAGGGTAGAATGAGTCAAGAATAAGAACCAAATATTTCAAGCACATGATGTTGAAGAAAACGATTAAGAAGATGAGGAAAGAGCTAAGGAAAATGAATATTCATGTGAAGAACATGTCTTGATCTCTGCACTCACAGGTTCAGTCTCACCATGGAATGAAACCTGGTTCGTAGATAGCGGTGCCTCCAAGCACATGACAGGTTACAAGGACTCACTATCATGTCTTGTACAAAAATATTCCCCACACAAAGTAATGCTTGGAGATTATTACCAATTTCCAATCAAAGGAATGGGAGAAGCCTCCTATAAGTTAGACTATGGGAAGTCCATGAATATGAAGGATTTCATGTATGTCCAAGGATTAAAGAAGAACCTTCTTTCTATCTCAGCCTTAGATAAGAAAGGGTTCAAAGTTGCTTATGTGGATGGAGAAGTCCTCATGTGGAAAAAAGGCAACACTATAGATGATGTAGTAGTGATTAGAGTTGAAGAAGGAGGAATCTATAGATTAAATGGACATGTAGATTCAACATTGATGACTAGTACCATAAGCCCATGTGAGCTATTGCATGAAATACTTGCTTAGATACATTACAAAGCATTGCCAATTGTGAGCAAGGTTGTGACAAGTTTACCAGTTATTCAGATAGATCATGAAGGAGTGTGAAAAGGATGTGCACAAGGAAAGAATACTAAGAGCCCTTATCCAAATAGTGACAACAAAGCAAAAGGGATATTAGACATTATTCATTCAGATATATGTGGGCCAATGCAAACTACTTCATTAAGAGGGTATGCTTACTATGCTTCCTTTATTGATGACTACTCCCGCAAAACTTGGATCTATTTCTTGAAGAAGAAGGATGAAGTGTTTGAAAGGTTCAAAGAGTTTAAGGCCCTTGTAGAAAAACTCTCTGAAGAGAGGATCAAGATCTTAAGATCAGATAATGGAGGAGAATTGACATCAAGTGAATTCAACGAGTACTACAAAGAAGATGGGATTAAGAGGGAGCTCACCATTCCATATAGTCCACAACAAAATGGTGTGGCAGAAAGAATGAATAAATATATCATGCAAGTTGTAAAATCCATGATCCATGATCAAGATATACCTATGTATCTATGAACAAAAGCAACCATAACAACAATATATGTACATAATAGAATCTCCCATAGTACCCTTGGGAAAAAGACTCCATAAGAGATGTTTACTGAAGAAAAGCTTGAAGTCAGTCGCCTAAAGATATTTGGTTGTCCGGTATACATACACATTCCCAAGGAGAAAAGATCAAACTAGATCCTTTAGAAAAGAAGAGATTGTTTGTAGGATATAGTGAGCAATCAAAATCTTATTGAATCTATATCCTAGGATATTGAACTAAACAAAGATGTTACTTTTGACAAAGATACAAATTTCATGAAATCAAAGAAAGTCAAGGAAGATGAAGAGGAGCATGAAACTCCTAGAGATGCAGAAGGTCCTAAGCCAGTCAGAAATTAAGAAGAAGAACACATGTCTGAGGATCGTGACATTATAGAACCTCGGAGACCTGAAGAATTTCCTAGTGAAATAATCTCATGTAAAATAATGTCTTCTTGGGCTTGTGAAGTAATTAAAGAAGAAAAAAGGCATGATGTTCCAAAAGGAATCTCTAGAGAAGGAAAGAAGCCAAATCCATACCCTAGTTATGTGGCTTTGATGTGTAATCTTGTTGATAAAGAACCAACATGTTTTGGAGAAGCAACCAAGTAGAAGGAATGGGTTGATTCTATGCTCAAGGAATACCAATCCATGATAAAGAACTATGTATGGGAAATAATACCAAGACCAAAGGACACGTCAATGTTATCCTAGAAATGGATCTACAAGATAAAGTATTCAACAAACAATAGTATAGAGAGGTACAAGGAAATATTCGTAGCTTGCGGATTCTCCTAGAAGGAAGGAATCAGATATGAGGAGGCCTTTGCACCAGTGGCTAGGTACACCTCAATTAGAACCATTATTTCCTTGATATCCAATATGAAGTGGAAGTTACATCATATGGATGCAAAGACAACCTTCCTAAATGGATTAATAAAAGAAGAAGTATATATCGAACAACCACAAGGTTTTGAGACAGATAATAAGGAAACTCATGTATGTAAACTCAAGAAGGCATTGTATGGGTTAAGCATGGTATGAAAGAATCAATGGATTCCTAATGAGTTTGGAATTTACCAAGATTAAAGCAGATTACAACCTATACTATAAAGTTGAGGGTGATGGAATTATGATATTACTAATGTATGTAGACGATCTATTCTTAACAGGCGAAGATAATCCCATCAATGAATGTAAGAAGAAGCTTGCTGCAGAATTTGAGATGAAAGACCTTGGAATGATGCACTATTTTCTAGGTCTTGAAGTATGGTAGTATCCAAACGAGATTTTCCTAAACCAAGGAAAATATACAGTAGAAATCCTAAAGAGATTTGGGATGATATGTTTCAAGGCTATGAATACTTCGATGACAACAAATTTGAAGCTATTGAATGATGACACTTCAGAAATAGTAGATTCCACTTTATACAAAAAAATTATTGGTTCTCTAATGTACTTAACCAATACAAGACCAGACATATGTTTTGTTGTAAACACTCTAAGTCAATATATGGTGAATCCCAAACATATTCACCTAGTAGGAGCAAAACATGTGATGAGGTATATAAAGGGGATTTTAGACTATGGTATCATATATGCATCAAATGACAAGATCATATTACATGTATTTACACACTTAGATTGGGAAGGAAGTGTTGAAGATATAAATAACACTTCACAATGTTGTTTTAGTTTGGGATCAAGCATGATCTCATGGTTCAGTAGAAAGCAGTCCAGTATTGCACTTAGCACGATAGAAGTTGAATACATTGCAGCATGTTCAACCTGTAGCGAAGCAGTATGGCTTCACAAGATGTTAACATGATTATTTGATGTAGAGATAAATGTGACTGATATCCTTTGCGATAATCAGAGTTGTATTAAGATCACAAAAAAACTGATGTTTCATGATAATTTGAAACATATCGAAGTTAGATATCATTACATCCGGGATAAGGTACAAAAGCGAGATATTAAGATCAAGTATGTTCCTACAGAGGAACAAGTGGCATATGTTTTTACTAAGACTCTATCTCGTGTAAAGTTTGAATACTTTCCAGACAAGCTTGGTGTAGTCTGAAAGGACCTCCCTTGAAAGAGGGAATGAAGAAGATGGTAGAAGGATGTAGTGGTGGTAGCTCAGCCTAGAGTAGGGTAAGTTTGGATAGGCTTGTTGACCCAAAAGGGTTAGTAAGTTAGACAAGGCCTATTGCTCCTAGGGGGATTAGTATGTTTGGATAGGCCTGTTTATTCCAAGAGGGTTAGTATGACTAGGCTTGTTGACTCGAAAGGGTTAGTAAGTTAGACAAATTTCCTGGATGGATCTACTAGAGAATTCACCAAAATACTACTCCAAGATGGTTAGTGGGAAATATGTAGTTTTAGGTTTCTTATACTGATGTAGTAGGTTCAATATTTCCAAACTGATATTGTTATGATGATGATGAGATAGTTTTAGTATTCTTATAATGATGTAACAGGTTCAATATCTTCATACTGATGTTGTTGTGATGTTGACGATATAGTTTCAGTATTTCTATACTGATGATGATGATGTTTCAACATTTTTATGTTGATGACGATGATGATATTCCAACATCTTTATGTTGATGATGCAGATTATGATCTAGCATTTATTTTTTTTAACTCAAACGGGTAAAATTTTTATTAATTTTTTTTTTTTGGATTTTGAAGAATTCCTGGAATGAAATAGCAATTGCTAGATCGACCATTTACAATAAGGTTGGAAGATATCTTCTAAATGACCAAGAATAAAACAAAATTCTAGAAGGATACAAGTTATAAACTTTAGCGTCAACTTTCACACGTATAAACAATTATGGTAGAGGCTGAATAATACAAGATTTTGCATTAGGACTAAAGCTTCCTAGAGGAAGAAGACAAGATTTATTTTCCAAAGTATCAACTTGATTATTCAGCTCTCTTAAAATATGAAAAGAAGATACACTTTCAAATTCTTTCAAAATATTACGAATTCGCTGCAAGGTTTTATCCAGAGACGTCCTGTTGAACTGATAGCCAAAGTTTAGCAATTTTATCAGAACCTCAGAATCCCCAAAAATTTGAATATCCTTAATACCAATCTTCCTGGCAACTTGACAAGCCATAAGAAGGCTATAACTCTCAGCTTGATTATTGGAACAAATTCCAAGGCCCCAACAGAAGCAATATACTTTCTCATTGCCTGAGGAGAAGATCAATCCGCTAGCACCTGCTACGCCTGGATTCCCCTTAGACGCACCATCAAAGAAAACAGTCGCAACTCCCTTACTCTGCCACCAAAGAGAAAAATTATCAGTAGAAAGTCTCACTTGCTAGGAAGGAAACGAAATTGGTTTGGAGATTTTTAAAACTCTGTAATTCAATGTGCACCCCAACCAATCAGAGAATTCTTGAGGAATTTTAGAATTGCAATGCCTGACAGTTTCCAATATCTACAATTTAATTTTAATGGCAATTTCAGCAGAGGACCACGTTCTGTTATTAAATAGACTATCATTTCTTGCCAACCAAACCAGCCCCCAAACGATCTTTGGGAACAAATACCAGACATTCGACCACCTAGCATGGGTCATATTGGACATTGAGACTCGATCCTTCCAGGTAGAATACAATGCCGTGAATGTCATTACAGATGGGGGAGCGATATGAAGATCTTTGAGAGTCAATTTCCAAAATGATTGAATAAACACACACTCAATGAATAGGTGATCAGATGATTCTGACTCAGATTTGCAGAGACAGCAATGAAAAGGACCAAGGAACCCACGACGCAGCAGATTTTCACCTGTCAAGACCTTTTGATGCATAAGTAACCAAATGGGGACCAAATCGATTTCCACAATGCTAGAGAAAGCAAGGAGGCATGAGGAGAATGAATTGCTGGCATTCCATGAGCAACTGTATATACAATAGTTGAGCCCCATCCCCTTTTATCATTCGAGGAGCGGTGGACGGGAGCCCGAACGGTCAAAGCATCTATCAATAGTGTTTGATCATGAAGATACTGATCTGGAAAATCCTGTAAATTCCAGCCATCCCAATTCCCCGCGCAATCCCAGGAGAAAATGTCTGCTAATAGAAGAAATCCTTTATTAGACAGCCATAATTTTATCTCAAAAAGTGAGTAGATTGAGGAAAGAGGAGGATTCCCAAGAATCTTGTCTTCCCATAGAAAAATTCCTTTCCCATTACTAGGAATTCTATAAATTTGCTGCTGAATTAAATTTAAACTTTTCCTACACAAATTCCATATTGCAGTTCCTTTTGGAAGCTTTTCTGGCTTTATATTTCTCAAGGATCCACCTTTAATATATTTCATCAAAAAGAGCTTGCTGGCCGGATGATGCTTATCAACAAAGAGCTGGCAGACTAGCTTGCCTCCCAAAACTAGATTAGCTAATTAAGGATCTTGTACATTCAAGCCACCTTCAAAAAGAGGTCTTTTAATAGTCTCCCATTTGACCAAATGAATTTTATTTTGATTACCTTTTCCACCATTCCATAGAAAATCCTTGATAATCTTGGCTATCTGGACTGAGATGGACTTGGGGGCAAGAAGTAGTGAAGACTGAAAAATAGGAAGGGATGAGAGTAATGACTTTATCAAGACCAACTTTCCAGCTTTCGTCAACCAATGTCCTCCCAAAGAGACAATTTTGTCTTTTATTTTGCACCAAACTTCCAACCAAAGCGAAGGTGGACTAGCACCCAAGGTTAAAGAAAGACCCAAGTATTTGATCTTATCCCACTGATCATATCCACGGAAGCCCAAAGAATTAGCAATTTGCATCATTTTCAAATGATCCACATTCCACCCGTAGACGACACTTTTTTCCTTGTTAATCAAGGCTCCAGGGACTGAACAGAACTTAAGAAGAATTCTATTGAAGGAATGAGTAATAATTAACAAGGCTCCACTAAGGAGAAGGGAGTCATCTGCAAAGAGCGCATGGTTGATGGGATCCACTCCTCTCGATGCCATAATTCCAGGAATAGTACCAAGTGCCTTTTTAGTAGACAACATTCTGCTTAAAGCTTCAGCCATCAAAATGTATAGGAAGGGTGATAGAGGACAACCTTAGCGCAAACCTATAGAGGCTTGAAATTTTTTTGCAGTTCTACCGTTGATGAGAGGAGCAATCCAAGGTTTCTCTGTACAAGATTTAACCAAACTGACAAACTCCAAACTAAAACCAAAGGTAAGTAGAACTTGGTAGAGAAAAGAGAGCTTGACACGATCAAAAGCAGTCTTCATATCAAGTTTAATGATCATACCTTTCTCTTTCCTTATAAAACTTGAATGAATAGCCTCTTGAACTTGAATAACATTGTCTACTAAGTGACATCCTTTAACGAATCCCCCCTACTGAGGAGAAATTAAAGATCCCAACAAAGGCTTTAACTTGTTAGCTAAAAGTTTAGCCAGAATTTTATAAGAAGCATTGCAAAGAGAGATAGGCCAGAACCTATCAAAGGATGCAGGGTTGACCTCCTTGGGAATTAAGGCTAAAAAGGTTGAATTGGTACAACCACCGATTTTTCCTTTCCCGAGGAAGGAGGAAATCATACGAAGCAAATCATTTTTGATAATTGGCCAACATATTCTATAAAAGTGTATGGAAAAACCATCAGGACCAGGAGCTTTATCTGGCTCCATACCCCATATTACCTCCACAACATCTCTTTCAGAAAAAAGGTTTTATAAGACCGGCATTTCTCTCAGCAGAAACCATAGGAGGAATATAAGATATAAATTCATGTTTGGCTGCATTATATGAAACACCATCCTTAGAAAATAACTGATGAAAATGAGAGTTAGGTGCTTGTTTAAGTTCTACTTGACTTTTAAAACTGCTCCCTCACTAGATATAAGATTTGAAATATGATTGCAAGAAATTCTTAACCAACATTGTCTGTGGAAATATGCTGAGTTTTTATCACCAGCTTGTAACCATAAGCTTCTAGACTTGAGATGCAAATTTTCTTCTTCTCTCAAGAAAGAATGGAAATAATTAGCTAGAGAAATCTTCTCTGATAACAAAAGTGAGTTTGAAATGTCAGAATCCTCCATACTGAACTGAATTCCTGCTAAAACTTTCACACTTTCTTTTCTACAGCTGGTTGGATTCGGAATAGGTTTCTTAATCCAGGATTTCAATGCATACTTAATTTTTTTGACTTTTTTCTCCCACACGAAACTGGGAGAGCCAATCACATATTGATTCCAAACTTTAGTCACAATTTCCCATAAACCCTCACGCTCAATCCATAATGGTTTGAAGCGAAAAGGAATTGGCCCGTAGTCTTCTTCCTCTTTTATCAACAATGAAATGGGGTGATGATTCGAAGAGATCTTTGGCAATTTTTTTGAAGAAATAAGAAAATTCTTATCTAACAAAGAGCTTTACACAAAGAAATGGTCCAATCTAGCAAGAATGCTAGCGGAACCAGATCTGTTATTATTCCAAGTAAAACAACCTCTTGATGGTTTAAAATCGAGGAGATCCCAAGTCTACAATATGGCCTCCACAAATTTCTGAAGTGGATCTTTACCAAGCACTCCTCGTTTTTTTTCACTAGGCTCAAAAATAATATTTAAATCCCCTGCCACAATAATGTTTCGAAGAGACTTTGTTTCCAGAAAAATAGAGAGGGAGGCCCAACATTCCTTTTTCTCCATATGATTTACAGGAACATACATATTAAAGAGGGCAAGAGTTATCCTGCTAGCAGAGCAAAGAAGCTCTGTATAGATCCAATGATGGGAAGTAAAAGAGGAGAGGAGAGTATATTTATCCTCCATCCAAATAGTTGCTAGGCCCCCACAAGTGCCCCTAGCACTGAAAACGATTCCATTATTTAGTTTCCACTTAGTCTTGCTTAGAACTAATAGTGTGTCTTGGTCAATTTTGTCTCTTGTAATAATAAAATTTCTGTAGACTCCATTCTCAGAATATCCTTCACATCTTCTACTTTTTTGGGATTTCCCAAACCCCTACAGTTCCATGAGGTTAGCTGCATTATTTACTTGTTCCAGAGGGGGTTGTTCCACCCTTTTGAGATCTGTTCCACTTGCCTTTGCCCATAGACATCTCTATGGTAGCTTGAGATCCCTGCATCTTCAAACATTTTGCTTCCTCTTCTCTAATCTCTTTACAAGATTTTCTACCACCTTTTTTTGAAGACTGTTCAAAAGTATCTTCATCAGATGAGCTAGAGAAATCAACAATCTTTTTCTTAAGGATTTTAGCATATGAAGGAGAAGAAGAGGGATTAGCAGGGGAATTGAGATTTTCTTGAAGAATTGGAGCAACACAAGGATTAGGAACAGGGATTTCAATATTCTCATTATTTTTTGCACTGTCATTTATTAGCACCTATGAAGGCAGAATCTCACCTTCTTCAAGGACAGGGGGAGTATGATCTTCCATTGGGAATAAGACTATAAACGGATTAGATGATATTGAATTTCCAGCTTCTTGCATTGAAGAGTTCTTCTTCATATCAGAATTGGGTCTATTCCCTGGATGAGATTCTTTTCCTTTCAATTTAATAGATTGCTTAGAAGAACTTGCTTTTTGAATACGAGACCATTGCTCAGCCTTCTCAGGAACAAGGATTTCATCTACTTTCTTCTTACAGTTCCTGGAAAAATGACCATAACCACAACAATGGAAAAATTTGAAGGGAAGCTGCTCATAATCTAGCTCCTAAATATGGGACCAATCTGCCACTGTTATATTGATCGCTTTAGGTAACCCAATCTCTAAATCAACTTCTACGCAAATTCTTGCACATGAGTATTGGTCTTTACGTTTAGCCCTGTCAATATATTTTCCTAATTTGTTCCCAATAGTTTCCAAGCATTCCGAATTCCAGCAGTGAAGCGGCAGGTGAGGAAGGCGAACCCAAACCGAAACAGCTGAAGGAACATCTTGAGTGGGATTGAAATCAGGATTCCATTTGTTCAAATGTAGTCCCTGAGGTCCCATAAAATAGGGCCCATTTCGGAAAATGAGATCTTTGTCTTCAGCTGAGTAAAAAAAAAGACAAAAACCCCCCTGCCAACCAAGTGATTGCGGATATCTTCAGTAATCATAGGCCTCCAATTGCATTGAATCCAACCGTCAATTGCCTTAGGAGAAATCCAGATCTCGTGAATTGACCAATTAAACCACGTTCAGAAAGATTCAAGGCCATCCGACAAGGTCTCTCAACTGGCAATTCTACAGATGGGATTCCCACTTTCTTCACAAATTGTTGCACTAGAGAAGTACCCTTTCTCTTACCACTAGAAGCTATCAATATTTTGAAAGCTAACAATTCTTGAGGAAGGGGGGGAGGATCGCCAGAATCCATGAGAACCTCAACAGAGAAATCTCACAGACTCCAAGAACCATGTAGATTAGCAAGTTTCACTACTACTCCAATTCAAGATAAAATTTCTGCTGGATCAACTAGACTCTAGGCCAGAAACAAAATTCAATTAATCCCAGACAAATAAAGACAAACAAACCAGAGAAGCAGAGCAAAGCTCTAACTACCAATCAACAAGCCAACTAAGCAAGACACACTCAGGTAGAGTCTCCAAGAGGGAAGGCTAGGAAATCCTTCCAAAGAACTCCACCAGATCCCCCAGTACCAAATCCAAAAAAAAATTCCTCTGCCATGAAACAAGGCCGAGATGGTCCAGGGAATGAGCCCCTCCAACTGAAAAGCCAGGATGGAGACCAGAGATGAACCAACAAAGAAACCGAGCAGGTGACCCAGAGAAAACAAACAGCAAATCCTGCAGAAATCCTCCACCGATCGACTTTAGGAAAACATGCAGCGAGCAACAGAGAAGCCTCTCTGAGCCAAGAAAATCGGGCCAAAGAAAACCATAATCTTCTTGGAGCCAAAAAGTGATTGCCGCAAGAAATTTTTAACCTCGATACAGTAGGGTGATTTAATTTGAATCAATTTTAAAGAATGTAAATAGAGCAACTTCCAAGTGAGCATATTATGATGTAGCATTTATTGATGATGTTGTTTTAGCACTAAAATTCTGATTATGTTGTTGTTGTTTCAGTATTTACATATTGATGTTGGATAAAATGTTTCAATATTTACATACTGATGTTGCAGAAGATGATCTAGTACTCATAGAAGATGATTCAGTATTTACATACCGAGGTTGCAGAAGATGATCTAGTATTCTTTTGTTGAGATTGATGATGAAGATGCATGATGGTGTTCGAATGCTTCCTATGACATATAGAGACTCACCAGTCATATGTACAGTTATGGTAGTAGTTTCTACCTTGGTTGAATGCCTTCCTAGATAAGAATGAGTGTTAAAGTATTGGAACTTCAGAAGAGATTCTAGATGTGTTGATTGTATTTCTCCTTCAGGAGATGAGTTTGGTCATGTAAGAGTCATTGAATGAATTAATGTAAACCTATAGATGTAATTTGGGTCAATAGTACTCAAGTTTGATTATAATAAATATTATTTTTGGTGCCTTACTAGAAAATTTGGCTCTTTCAGTTAGACAAGTCGGTGCTGCTAGGTTTTAGGTCAAGTCAAGAGACAAATATAAATAGGGAGGTACCCCCCTTCATTTGTACACACTCACTCAAGAAAGTTTGAAGGAGAGAGAAGAAGAAGTGTGCCAGGAAGCAGAGAGAAGCAGTTGTCTTGGGTTTTACACTACTATGGTTGAGTTCTATACTGAGGAAGTTTTGAGGGGTTTTCTCCCTTGTGGTTTCCATGAGGAAAATCTTCGTGTTCTTTGTGTTACTGTGATTGTTGTTCTTTTAGTGATCCTAATATTGTAAATTGTTTTAGAATATAATCTAAGCAATTAAAAAAATTTAAAAAACTGTACCCCATGGGAAAGACAAAGTTGTCTTTTCTTTCTCTTCAGGGTTAAATCATCTAAATCTAATTGTATCCACTAAGTCCATGTGATGTCCCTAACCTTGAGATAAGGCCAAAGGTGCTAAAATTAAGACTAACTAAGGTTTAATAACAATGGATATAGATAAATTACTATTGATTTGACTAACCATTCACCCAAATAAATTAAATTCTAGAGATTCAATTATAACTAAAGTTTACGACATTTAATTACGCCACTTAATTAAATAATTAATTGTGACAATCAATTAATAATTTCCAAAGTGCAAGGTAAATCTCATAATTGAAACAAGAACATCAATAATACATGATAAACATCATATTCGTTGTGAATAGCTAGTCTATGTATTTTGGGTTTGTTTGATAGCATAGTTTATAAATAACCAAGTATTGATGTCATTGATTATTTGCAAATTAATCTACTTTTTTGGTGTTATTATGTGTGTGCTGTTAGTGAGCATAAAAAGTAAAGAAAACCACATATCATGGAGCATACATAGGCTGCAATATACAGCCACACCGAAACCATAGCAAACAAGAACACTAGCTGCAACTATAGCCCTCAAAATCGACTCTCGATGACTGTCCCCTACAGTCATCTCTCACTAATAAAAATCAGATCGTATGGCTGCCACCCTCCAGCCATAAATTAATTTTACATATATAATACATCTCTCATCCTCATATCTGCAACTAAGATTAATCATGCAACAAAGTTATTTACAATAAAATGACAGGTGTGCTCATCTTGTCACCGGAAAGCTGTCAGACCAAAACAAACATATCTTGGTCATCCAGAAAGTTTTTCAATGAAACGAAAGGTGATGTTCACTAGAAACGCTACTCCAGATGCAGTGGAACATGTATCACAACACAAAAATGAGCATATATGGTCAAACTAGATCATATGGTTGCGCCCGTCTTAATAAAATAGAACTAAAATTACAATTTCTAGTTATGAAGAAGAAGAATAGAAAGAAGGTAATGAGAATAGAAACTAAATTCCATACTATATGAGATTCATCCTTCCTCCATGTAGATCCTGACATTAAATACATGAACAATCAAGCAACCAATCAACCATCATTGCACATATACCAAATAAGATAATGTAATGAAAACATAACATAAGAGAAATACTTATCTCAAATATAAGCAACTAGTTGCAGCAAGACAAATTTCCTCCCAACCGTAGACATTGTCAAGCCTTCCTCGCTTGAACAGGTCACCCCCTATCTGAGATCATGGATCCATGGGTAGATTCTGGCTTAGTCTCACTACTCTTGAAACTACCTCTTTCAAGATATTCAACACTTCCCACTACTATTTTCCTATCCGTCTCCACTGCCTATGGGATGTGACCTAGCTCGCCATTCCCATTTCCTGGCTTTCTGTGTGAGAACCTGGACTAGTAGAGTGATGTAATGGAAGAAATAGAACAAATAGACTCGCTCTAAGTCTCAACACACTCTCAATAATATCAACATTCCCAACAAGATTGGATAACATAAATCACATGGTTTAAAGCTCAAGATTAACTTCACCAAGGAGATGACATATGTACTTATAGGATAAGGAGGACCACTCTAACCCAAATGGATAAACCTAAATTAGAGAGAGGTAAGTTTTAAGCTTCATCATGTATAATTAACTTGAATTAGTGGAGTGGTGGCTTAGTGAAAAGATTCCCTTTCCCAAAAACTATGGAGTGGAGCCATGAAGAGCACATGGAGGCACACTAATGCATAAAAGGGGTTACAAAACATCAAGGAGGTCGAAATAGGTGATATAGGGCATCCAATGGGGTCATAAATATCATGGAAGCACAAAAATAGGATCATCAATGCATGGTGTAAGAGTGGAAGCTAGAAAACAGCTTACCGCCCTAAAAAATAGGAAAAGGGCTCATAAATGACCACAAACACATAAATGTGAGGGAATATATTCCCAAGGAGGGTTCCCTATTCAATATGGGCCCACTAAGGTGCGCGCAATATGCAAAATTATCTCCATAGTCCATAGCTATTGAGAATATGGTTCCTTGTATAAGGTTTGGGTGACGAACATTATTAATCTCACTAAGGTGCAAATATGAAAAGGGATGGACAAAGTTAAGTCAACAATAAGTTATAAGGCACTAGGGATGTCCCCATTCTCCCTCACTTTATGGAATCCATGGTCCCCCATACTCTTTTAGTTTCCTTTGCTGAGCCAGTTGTTTATTTAATCAATCATTAACAACATTCAAAGATAGCAGAGATTCTAGTAATAACATTAACATTAATAATAACGCAAAAGTACAAGGTCATGTTATCAAACATTAATAATAAGTCCTTAATTAAATTAATCATGAAAAGGAACAAAATTCCACAATCATATAAAATATCATAAGTCCATAATCAAGAGAACATAAGTCACATGAAGGATCATAAGTCCCGGGCTTAACAACTAGGGTATTACATCTCCCTCTCCCTTAAACAATGCATCGTCCTCGATGCATATTACATACATGCCGCAAAATTTCAAAATAGATGAGGGTATACTTCCCTCATGGTATCCTCCAGCTCCCAAGTGGCATCCTCAATGCTGTAATGGGTCCATTGGACCTTTACCTGCCTGATTTCTCGATTCCGAAGCAGCTTGACCTTGCTGCCCAAAATGGCAACATGTTGTATCGGGAAATTCCCTTCCAGTTCCACCTGGATCATAATCCATTAAATCACATGATTAGTACCATGTTCACACACACACACACACACACACACACACACACACACATATAAAGAAAATAAAAGCACTCTTGTTACCTGGATCACATTCCAATCAATTACATGGTTAGTATCAGGTATATACTTTTTCAATAAAGACACATGAAACACATTATGTAATTTAATGCAAGCAGGTAGGGCCAACTCATAAGAAACAGGTCCTATCTTAGCTAAGACCTCAAAAGGTCCACAATATCTGGCATCTAGCTTGGAGCAATTTCCCAAGTTTAAGGAACTCTTATTGGGTCTGACTTTCAAAAACACATGATCCCCAACTTGAAACTGTCTGGCGGTCTTGTTCTGATCTGCATAAATTTTCTACCTATCTTGAGCTACCTTTAGATTCTGCTTTATCTTAACCATTTGATCCTCCATATCCTTTAATAATTTTGGTCCAACAATGACTCTATCCATTGGGTTATCCCAATTGATGGGAGTATTACACTTCCTTCCATATATGGCCTCAAAAGGACTCATCTTCAAAGAGGAATGATATCCATTATTATAAGAAAATTCCACCAAGTGTAAATAATCTTCCCACTTAGATGGTTGATCCATCACATACATTGTTAACATATCTTCAATTACTTGGTTAACTCTTTATGTTTGTCCATCTGTCTATGGGTGGTATGATGTACTCATGTTTAGAATTGTACCAAACCCTTCAAACAATCCTTTCCAAAATTTAGAAGTAAATTTTGAATCTCTTTATGATACTATAGCCTTCAGAATGCCATGCAATCTGGCTACTTCTTTCATGTAAATATTTGCAATGTTAGCTGCTTTGTGAGTTGTCTTTACTGGAATGAAGTGTGCTGCCTTAGTCAACTTATCTACCACAACCATGATCGCATCATTTTTCAATATAATATTAGGTAACTTGGTGATGAAATCCATCGTCACCACATCCCATTTCCATTCTGGTATAGGCAAGGGTTGCAAAAATCCCGTTGGATGTCGATGCTCAACTTTAACTTTTTGGCATTCCATGCACCTAGCTATATATTCTGCAACATCATTCTTCATCCCTGACCAATAGTATTGTTTCCTTACTGTTGCTACTATTTTTTGATAACCTGAATGTTCGGCATAAGGGACATCACGTGTTTCCTTCATAACCACCTTCCTTATATCTCCAACATCAGGCACATAAACTCTATCTCTGTGCATGAGTATCCCATTTTATTTAAACTTATACTTATCAAATTTCTGTGGAATTTTCAGTTGTTTCAACTCTTCTTTCACCTACTGATAAAGTTCATATGTAACACTGGCTTCAATGATCTTATCCTTCAAATCTGATGTGCTAGTGCTGATAGCTGCTACATGCATCACATGCATATTCCTACTAAGCGCATCGGATACTTTATTTTCCTTAACTTTGATATGCTTGATGTCAAAGTCATATTCACATAATAACTCCATCCACCTCCTTTGTCTTGCATTCAAATTAGGCTGCTCAAACAAGTATTTTAACCCATCATGGTTAGTTCTCAACTCAAACTTTTTACCCATTATATAATGTCTCAACATCTTCAAAGCATGGATGATAGTTGCAAGCTCTAAGTCATGGGTGGCATAGTTCTGCTCATGTTCCTTCAAATTTCTAGATTCATAACTGATCACATGTCCATCCTACATTAATAATCCACCAATGCCTTGCTTGCATGCATCCGTGCATACAACAAAGTTTCGTTCGAGGTTCGCAATTTTTAGCACTGGTGCACTGGTAAGCATTTCCTTAAGTTTTTGAAATTTATCTTCACACTTAGAAGTCCAATCAAACTTCACACCTTTCTTTTGCAAAGATGTGATAGGATGAGCTAACTTGGAGAATCCTTCGATGAACCTTCGGTATTATCCAACTAACCCCATGAAGAATCTGACTTCTGATACATTCTTAGGTGTTGACCATTCCATTATGGCTCTTATCTTCTTAGGATATACTGTAACAACTTCTTCAGATATGATATGCCCTAGGTAGTGGATTCTTCCTTGATAAAATGAACACTTGCTTAATTTGGCATACAACTGATGTTCTCTAAGCACTTGCATTACTAGTCCTAGATATTCTTCATGCTCTCCCTTTGTCTTAGAATAGATAAGGATGTCATCCAAGAATACAATCAAAAACTTATCTAAGTACTTTCTGAAGACTCCATTCATTAAACACATGAATAATGCAGGTGCATTTGTTAAACCAAAAGGTACTACTGTGAACTCATAGTGTCCATACCTTGTTCTGAATGCCGTCTTACTGATATCCTCATGCTTAATTCTAATTTGGTGGTATCCCGACCTAAAATATATTTTTGAAAACACCTTGGATCCTCTAAGTTGATCAAACAAGTCATCAATTCTTGGTAAGGGGTACTTGTTTTTAACCGTTTCTTTGTTCAATTGTCTATAATCTATTCAAAGTCTTAGAGTTCCATCTTTCTTCTTCACAAATAACACAGGAGCTCCCCAAGGTGAAACATTGGGCCTTATGTAACCTTTCTTTAGTAGCTCCTCTAACTACAGTTGTAATTCCTTTAACTATGGAGTACTCATTCTATAAGGTGCTTCAGATGAAGGTACTGTTCCCGGCACCAAGTCGATAGAAAAATCAATGTCCCTCTTAGGAGGTATACTTGGCAGTTCTTGAAATATATCTGCAAAATTTTGTAGTATTGGATAATCCTACAACTCTGGCTCTTTTCCTTCTTTTGATTCTTCCACATGAATTGCATATAATTGGAATCCCTTTCTAAGACATTTCTTCAATTATAGAGTTGTGATTTGCCTCAGGGATATGGGTCTAGGTATTCCTTTTATTGTCACTTGGTTCCCTTCTTCATCCAAACAAGTATAAGGTTTATTATGGCAATCCAAAACTGCATGGTGTGCATCCAACCAAATCCATGCCAATCAATACATCATATGACCCCAAGGGTATGATGTTTAAGCCTTCAAAGGTTTTCATTTCTAAAGGACACAATTTTACAAATTCAATGATTTTCCTCTTGGCTCCTGTAGCTAGCTGTACTAGACTTGTTGTTTCAAGCTTACTTTTCTTTAAATGACATTTCTCAACAAGATTAGGTGAAATGTAACTATTGCTAGCTCCTGAATCAATCAAAATAGTTATGGTTTTATTAGCAATCTTACCTGCTACTTCAATCATTCGGGATTGGTGGTCAACTTGCCTCGCATCTAGGGCTACATAGATCCTTTGAACACTTCCACCTACATCTCCAACATTTGAAGCCTCTTTAATGTTGTGAATTCTACTTTTCTTACATGGAAACTGACTGAAAGGGTGATTTTCCTTGCATATCCAACATTCCACAGGTGGTATTTTCCTTGAAGGATCTTCCTTTGACTGTCCTTATTGGTAAGAATTATTGTTTCTGAAATTTGAAGGCTGGAAAGCTTTCTTTCTCTGCTCTTGCTTGTTATTCTTCATATCCTTCCAACTCTTTTGATATGGGGCATTCATCCTATTTTTTTCATATAAGTGTTTTGTCTTCCAGATGGCGTCCTTAAGGTTCTTTGGTCTATCATACTGGATTTAATCTCTCTAAGATTCAGGAAGGCCACTTAGGAACCTTTGAATCTTTACCTTCTCATGTTTGATGAAGTCCACATTGTTCAAAAGTTCTAGAAACTTTTTCTCATAGGCCTCCATAGTCATGCTTCCCAACTTAAGCTCAAAGAATTACTCCATCTTCTTGTCATAGTAGTGCTCAGAGAGGTATTATTTCTGAAAGTATTTCTAAAACTTCCTCCAAGATATTTTGTCTTCATCGATGTATTTCAACCTAACCAGTTGATCCCACCAGATAGATGCTTTACCTTGCAGATGGTATATGGCTACTCTTGCCTCCATATTAGGTGTATACTGATGCAACTGGAAGAATTTCCTAAGTCCTATCAACCATGCTTCAAAATATTCTCCTTGATTTTCTTCTCCATCAAAATTTGGGGGATTGATTCTTCTTAACTCTCCTACTAGTTCATCTCGGGTAAACCTCCTCTTCTTGTATCTCATTGGAGATATTTCAAGACTGGTCTCTGTACTGCTTGATGCATACCCCTTCTTTCTCTATAAGTGATAAGGTCTCCTTGAAGATGATCTAGACCTCACATAACCTCTTTGATGACTCTTTTCAGTGGATGTTTGGATGATCTTCAATTATTTTAGATCGTTCATAATCTGCTCTTGGATATGCATTATTCTTTCATTATCCTCTCTACACTTCCTCACTGAATCCTCCAAGCTTAATGGTTCACTGCTCATCTTATGTCTGGTTGACCTTATTCCCTCAACAAACTCCTCTTCGGGACTATATGGTCTCCGCACTTCCTCAATATCCATCCCCAATCTCTGACTTCCTACTGTTGAACTTTTACTTGTTGAAGACTTAGTCTTCACAGGTTTGATTAAAATATCAGTTGTAGTAGTCACACCACTTGATCAATCAATCACTGGGAACTGCAATGTGTTCATTAATAACATTCTGTTAGTAGACTACACATTAGTATAAGTTCATTATCATTAAAAAAAATCCACTTTTCTTCTTGTTTATAAAGTAACTAACCAACATTTCTAAGTTATAATATACCTAGTTGGACAAGGGGCGGGGTAGAAATACTTCCAAGATTTCTCCTTATTGGATGAACTTCAGGTCCATACCCATACCAATCTAACAATTTAATTAACTAACTCACATGTGAAATTATATTAAGGTGCATTCATCCAAGCTATCTAATGCAAGTGCATGCTTACAAGGTAACTTGAATCTTCACAGAAGGCCCAACAACCATAGTGTTGAAACCTTAAGATCTGATACCACTTGTGATGTCCCTAACCTTGAGATAAGGCCAAAGGTGCTAAAATTAAGACTAACTAAGGTTTAATAACAATGGATATAGATAAATCGCTATTGATCTGACTAACCATTCACCCAAATAAATTAAATTCTAGAGATTCAATTATAACTAAAGTTTGGGACATTTAATTACGCCACTTAATTAAATAATTAATTGTGACACTCAATTAATAATTTCCAAAGTGAAAGCTAAATCTCATAATTAAAACAAGAACATCAATAATACATGATAAACATCATATTCGTTGTGAAGAGCTAGTCTATGTATTTTGGGTTTGTTTGATAGCATAGTTTATAAATAACCAAGTATTAGTGCCATTGATTATTTGCAAATTAATCTACTTTTCGGTGTTATTATGTGTGTGATGTTAGTGAGCATAAAAATTAAATAAAACCACATTTCATAGAGCATACATAGGCTGCAATATACAACCACACCGAAACCATAGCAAACAAGAACACTGGCTGCAACTATAGCCCTCAAAATCGACTCCCGATGACTGTCCCCTATAGTCATCTCTCACTAATAAAAATCAGATCGTATGGTTGCCACCCTCCAACCATAGATTAATTTTACATATAGCATACATCTCTCATCCTCAAATCTACAACTAAGATGAATCATGCAACAAATTTATGTACAATAAAATGACAGGTGCGCTCATCTTGTCACCGGAAAGTTGTCGGACCAAAACAAACATATCTTGGTTATCCAGAAAGATTTTTCAATGAAACGAAAGATGTTGTTCACTGGAAAAGATGATCTAGATGCAATGGAACAGGTCTCACAACATAGAAATGACCATATATGGTATAACCAAATCATATGGTTGTGCCCCTCTCAATAAACTAGAGCCAAAATTATAATTTTTGGTTATGAAGAAGAAGAATAGAAAGAAGGTAACGAGAATAGAAACTAAATTCCATACTATATGAGATTCATCCTTCCTCCATGCAGATCCTGACATTCAATACATGAACACTAAAACAACCAATCAACCATCATTGCACATATACCAAATAAAATAATGTAATGAAAACATAACATAAGAGAAATACTTATCTCAAATATAAGCAACTGGCTGCAGCAGGACAAATTTCCTCCCAGCCATAGACACCGTCAAGCCTTCCTCACTTGAACAGATCACCCCGAGCTGATACCATGGATCGATGGGTAGAGTCTGGCTTAGTCTCACTACTCTTGAAACTACCTCTTTCGAGATATACAACACTTCCCACTACTACTTTCTTGCCTGTCTCCACTGCTTATGGGATGTGACCTAGCTCGCCATTCCCATTTCCTGGATTTTTGTGTGAGAACCTGGACTAGTAGAGTGATATAATGGAATAAAGAGAACAAATAGACTCGCTCTAAGTCTCAACACACTCTCAATAATATCAACATTCTCAACACGATTGGATAGCATAAATCACATGGTCTAAAGCTCAAGATTAACTTCACCAAGGATATGGCATATGTATTTATAGGATAAGGAGGACCACTCTAACCCAAATGGATCAACCCAAATTAGAGAGAGGTAAGGTTTAAGCTTCAACATGGATAATTAACTTGAATTAGTGGAGTGGTGGCTTAGTGAAAAGATTCCCTTTCCCGAATTAGCACCATGAGGAGGAGTTACCCAAAAACTATGGAGTGGAGCCATGGAGGCACACTAATGCATAAAAAGAGTTACAAAACATCAAGGAGGTCAAACTAGGTGATATAGGGCATCCAATGGGGTCATAAATATCATGGAAGCACAAAAATAGGATCATCAATGCATGGTGTAAGAGTGGAAGATAGAAAATAGCTTACATCCCTAAAACCTAGGAAAAGGGCTCATAAATGACCATAAACACATAAATGTGAGGGAATATATTCCCAAGGAGGATTCCCTATGCAACACGGGCCCACTAAGGTGTGCACAATATGTAAAAATATCTCCATAGTCCATAATTATTGAGAATAGGGTTCCTTGTACAAGGTTTGGGTGACGAACATTATTAATCTCACCAAGGTGCAAATATTAATTGGGATGGACAAAGTTAAGTCAACAATAAGTTATAAGGTGTTAGGGATGTCCCCATTCCCCTTCACTCTATGGAATCCATGGTCCCCCATACTCTTTTAGTTTCCTTTGCTAAGCCAGTTGCTTATTTAACCAATCATTAACAACATTCGAAGATAACATAGATTCTAGTAATAACATTAACATTAATAATAGCGCCAAATTACAAGGTCATGTTATCAAACATTAATAATAAGTCCTTAATTAAATTAATCATGAAAAGGAGAAAAATTCCACAATCATATAAAATATCATAAGTCCATAATGCAAGAGAGCATAAGTCACATGAAGGATCATAAGTCCGGGGCTTAACAACTAGGGTATTACAGTCCATCTAGAAAGGATAAATATGTCTTGCAAGATAAAGAATCTAAGACTAGGTCTATGAATTGAAAGGATGAATGACCCTTTCTAGTGGCCTTTTCAAGATCTCTATATTCCACATATATATTTCATTTCCCTCCTTTCTCGGGAACAATAACCAAACACCCACTCATCATAATTTGATATTGGGAAAATGAATCTTGCATCTAAGAGATTTTGAAGTTCAATTTCATATATCTCTTCGAGGCATGGTTCATCCTTCTTGTGGTTTCTTGATTGGAAACGAGTCATCCTTAATGTATATGTGATATTTATAAATATCAATATAAACACCTTGCATATCATTGTAGTCCCAAGCAAAGGAAAAACTATGGGCTCTAAGGATGTTTATCTATTGTTTTTCTTGTGTAGAATTTAACTTATTGCTGATTTTCAAGGATTAGTGAGGGGTGATTTATCTGATTTTGATTAAATATTGTTCGTTTTCCACAGAAAACAAATCCCTCCAACAAGGTTGATTTGTCGAGATTATATGCATCATCTTCCTTGTCAATATATTCCTCAATTTTGATAGTGTTTGAATACAATTTTTATATGTAGTTTGAAAGAAATGTGTCTTCATCCACTTATTTTAGTGCAAGAGAAGTATCAATGGTGAGCATAGGATGAATTGTGCCTCTAAATATTTCCTCATCCTCCCCTAGTTATACCCATAAATGTACCTTTATTTCAATGAAGGGTTTAGTAGTGGAATAAAGAGCGAGTTTTGTCAATTATTGAACCCATGTAGTGGTCATGTCCATTGTCCTACAAATAATATCAATTATCACTTTTCAAAGTTTTTGGATATAAGTTTTATATGTAGTTTGAAAAAAATGTGTCTTCATCCACTTCTTTTAGTGTAATATAAGTATCAATGGTGGGCATAGGAGGAATAATGTCTCCAAATATTTCCTCGTCCTCTCCTTATTCTACCCATAAATGTGACTTTATTTCAATTAAGGGTTTAGCAATGGAATAAAGAGTGGATTTTGTCAATGATTGGCCCCATGTAATGGTCATGTCCATTATCCTACAACTAATATAGGCATCAATTGTAGCTAACCATATTCTCCTTAGGATTCAATGATAACCATTAAGTTTTTCCTTGAGTTGTAGCACTATAAAATCGATAGGATATTGCTAAGAGTCCATGGAGATCATAACATTTTCTAGCACACCTTCAGGGATAATTGTTAACTTTCTTACTACTTGGAGGGTTGTAGGTGTGTGTCTCAAAAAGGCTCTTAGATTTAAATTTAACATTATGTCTTGGGTCATAACATTAATTATTTCACCTAGGTTGTAATGTCCCTCCCTTGAAGGGACATTGAAAGTGTTGACCTTGTCAAGTTTCCAAGGGTTAAACATTTAATTAGTTAATGATACCTAGGAATTTTTATTATTTAAAACTATGGAGGCATGTAATGTCTAAATTCATGTTATTTGTAATTAGTTAAGTATTATGAAAAATAATTAATGGTGGAAATGAGTTGTCAAGGAAGGAGGGTGCATTAGGAAACTTGCCTTGGATGGAAAAATGGAAACAATGCAAAAGAAGGAAAAAGAAACATGTCATAGAAAAGATAGAAACTATCCAAATTAGTTTCTAATTTGGTGCAAGGATGAAAAGCAAGGAAAGATTACCTTATGCACAAACTTGCTAATTACTCAAGGAAGGAGCAGTTTCTATTTTGAATTGAACGATACAAACATGGAAACATTTACTAAGCTTCATACTTGCTATTTTTCTCAAGGAGGTCGAATTTCCAAATTGGGATAATTTATACAAAGAAGGAAACATCATTTGCAAACCAAAATTACTAATCCCATCAAGGAGGGCCACTCATGGCTTAGGAACAAGATTGGAAAGTGGGTTACTTGTTCAACGGGTGAAGGACTTGCTCAACAAGTCACCCAAGATCTACTTAAGGGAATTTACAACTCCATTATTCAGTTTGGATGATTTGACATTGTGGTTATACTATGTGAGGCGCATACTCTTTGAGTGTTGTGCCTCAAACCATTGGGTGATGATCCCCAAATCCCTCCTCCCTTCTCTTCCATCTCCCTTTCTATCTATTGCAGGTTTATGGAGCACTAAGGTCAGCCATTGAAGATTATTCCAGAAGTTATTACAGCCTCCATCAAGTTCAGGTTGAGCTATAGTGAAGCCCGTGCTTCACCTATGCTCACAGCCCCTTGTTGGTCAAGATTCGGGCCTCCTGCCCCTTAATTTTGGAATCTTGTTTAATGGTCAGTCAATAATGTTATTTATGTTCTGTAGTGTCAGTATCTTCTGAAAATTACATTCATCAGGTTGAGATATCTCAGACCCTGAAGGATATTATCTCAGTTCCATCAAAAGACTCTATTTTATCAATGTATGGGGGAATTGAGTGAATATGTGTGTTGTAATGAATATTTCATGACGGGGAAGGGATTAAAATAAATATTCATGTTCAGAGAGTTCATAATTATCTCTGTTATAAATCTCAAGTTTCACAAAATTTGATTTAAGATGATTTAATAGTTTTTTTAAGACCCTAGCTAGATTACTAGTTTCTAATAACTAGTTTTACTGAAATTGATGCAAAATAGGTTTTGTTAACCCAAATTGAGCTCTGTCAGTTCCTGTAGATCAGTAACAGACCCAAATTCCCATATCAATATCTAGAACCATTTTTTTTTGGGGTTGTACTACCCTTTTGCATCCTCCTCTGCGCAGGCTCTCTCTTGACCAAAATAGCTAGAAATCCCCAAATTCACCCAAAACACCTATACCCTTCCAGAACTTTAGTAAACTATATAACTATATTTTATATAATAAATTAAGTCTGTAACAAACCTCTGTAAGTTTTCTGAAGCCTCTGGTTGAAGCAGGCAGAACTACTCTCCTTAGTTGCACGGTTTGGCTGCCCAGAAGCGTGGTAGTAGGTTTCCGCGGCGCGGATTCTGAAACCTAAATGGCACCAGATCTAAATGTGTTAGGGGAGATTAAATTCAATGTTTGACATCCATTTTATTGCTTCTCATTGATCACTCTTGTCCTCTGCAAAATCTTCCTGAAGAAACCACTGTTTTGCCAATCCGAGAAGGCTATGTGTGGACCCCTTAAACTTCAGAAATATTTAAGAAAAAAAATTACAGGATTAGAGTGTTTAGTTCTATACACCATACTTGGGACATTACATAGGTCTATTAGGGTATTTTAATTTAAGCATATGGAGGTGTTGGCATCCATAAAAAGGTTGTATAGATCAATATTTCTGTGAGTTAACACCTTACCTAACATGAGGTCAAGTAGTTGTCCCATCACATTAATAGTAGGTGAGTCCTTTGTTATCTTACTTTATATTGGAACATCGTTAATGACTTGTAACAATGGGCACACAATTTTTTCATCTCCCATTAAAAGTTTAATTTTAGATGAGGCATATGTTTTATGTAGTTCAATACTCTTCATATAAGGTGGGCCTTTCTATCAAGTTTAATATTAAGATGTTTGTTGATTTTGTGTTTGATTTTCTAAATTTTCAGATGGATTTTTTTTTCGTCCAATAATGAGAGGAGGTAGAGGGCACGCCATCACTCTTCCTAATCTTAGATTAATCTCTTGGAATTCCATGGAATATGTTTATTAATATGCCATCTCATTATTATATACTTGTTGGACTTGTTTAATATTCATATTTAGTGTTGGTTGAGCAGGAATTTGTGGTTGTTTAGGTGCATTCTAGGTAGTATTTTTTTGGGTTGTGGTTTGTTGAGGTGAAGGTAGCAACAAAGCCTACTGTTTCTTCCCTTAAGGTCTCCAATATCATTATTGGTTGGATCATTGTGCTCGGGGATAAATCTAAGATTGGAAAGGAAAAGTCTAGGATTTAGGTGTTGTTGGTGTTTGTCCTACCTTCGACCTAGGTTCAGTCCCTTCCCTTGTGCGCAAGGGATCCCAAGATATCGACTCGAAAAATAAAGGCTTAGTTGATAGCACCTACAACACAGATGTAGTCTCACTTGAGATATATTTCTCAGTGGGTAACTTCTAGAACTAGGTTTTTGCAGTTGGGTGGGGGAATTTCATGTCCCTTGGTATTCTACCAAGGTGCTCGACGAAGGCTGGGAGTGGAGTCTAGCCACTTATTATATATAGTTAATCTATGGTACAACTTATCCTTCAACATAAAATATTACAACAAACTGAATTCAACATGGATACATTCAGAGTAACCGTGCGAAAAACACATTATAAGCTCTGTTGTAAGCAAACATACAAACATACATCCACAATAACACACACACACATGCACATATATATGACTTAAGCACATTCATCATTCACACATTTGACACAGAATCTAACGTGGAAATCCATTTGGGAAAAACCACAAAGGCAGTCTTCATCTAGCATGAGAAATATATGGCACCTTTGGCCTGTGCACTAAGCTACCGACTCTATTCTAGATATTTCTTCATTTATCTATACATACTTCTTTCTCCCCTCATGCTCTCCGGTCTTCTAGTTTGCTAATATTCCTCAACTTAACTCTACTAATGATCCACACACAGTTTGGATCAACTCAATCTCTACTATTACTTAAGATAATGATATGGACACAGGCTGGATCGACTCAATCTCTTCTACACTCCTACGCACTCAGTTACAAGTTCTTCAACTCTTCTCTATGACTCTACAACTCAACATACTAACAACAATACAAACCAGATAGTTACTAAATGAGTAGACGCTACTGAGACTAACATCAACAGACCCTCCAAGGGCTAAGCCACATACAACTTAGGTTCCTCCTTTTATAGGTTCCTACATGTTGCTTTTAGTTGACTTCATACAATTAGCCAACATGCTCTCTTTCTTATTCCATCGACACATGACAGTAGGCACCAACAACATGAATTACAAAGATGATTTCATACGTGCGGCTCCTGCCGAATCTAGCCAAATTCGTACCCACGATCTTTCTGAGTTGTTACTTTCTAGCCGTTGTGCCACTTCACATCTTCTAACTTGGTTAACTCCATCACATCCTTCCTTTCTGCATCCTTTCCTTCTGTCGTTGTTTCTATTCCATCGCGATCTCTCTTCTGTCGCAAACTCTCTTCTTTCACAAATTCTATTCTTCTTTTGCTTTATCTCTTTCTAGTTATGTTCCTCTTTTGTCACATATTCCTTAATAATTATTCTATCTTATCCTTCCTTCCTTCCTTCCTTGGTTGCTTCTGTCACAACTCCTTTTGGTTCTTCTCCTTCTTTCTCTACTTCCGTCGTGGGTCCCTTTACTTCTTGTGACCTGGCTCTTTTCGTACTTAGGAAGAATTCTAACAACATTCTACATATCTTTCCCTAGGCCCAACAGGACCCCAACACTCACATGTGGCTCATCTTGAGATACACAAAGTTATTCTTCCATTTCCTTACTTGTGCCGACTTAACCTTGCAAATCTTGCAAGATTTTTCAGTACTTTCTCTACTTCTTGTCACACATCTTCCTTTGCTTTTTGCAAGTTCTCCACAAGGTCAAAACTAAGGTGTTTCGATGGTATGAGCCTTGTTGCTTATACTTCCTACTATACTCTCTGATATATATTCTGAATAATTCCTGTAACTCTTTCATCTTCTTCCTGCAACTCTTCAACCTTATCTGCACGTTGTTGTTGTTGCATGCACAACATCGTTACTTGCTGCTGCAATTTCTTCATTTCTGTCACCTTAGCCATCTTCTGCGCTAAGGGTAACTGCTTCATCTCATTCTTCAGCTGAGTTACCTCTGTCTCAGTTGTGCGCAGCTCCTCTGTGACTTTCTCTAGTTCGATGTCTTCCATCAAAGCTTTCCAATCCTGAGAGACTTGGTCAATAAATTTAACACACAATGCTTCTGCTTCTTCTATCTTCTTCATAGCTTCTACTGCTGCTTTTGTTCTTTATTCTAACAACTATGGTGGTGTGCTTGGTCTTATCTGCACCTCTAACTCTACGACTTTATTTCAAAGGCCATCTGCTATCTCGCAAAGTCAAATGACCTTGGCCTATGGAAATATTTCCTCTGTTATGCCTTCTTCTACAAAATTTGTACATGCAAGGGTTTTAACCTTCTTGAGCCTTTGCCTATTTTCTTCCCAAGTTTTTGTCTTCTTCTCATCTTCTTGCAATGTCTGCTTGATCTTATTAACAGTCTTAATCATGACTTTATCCTACTTAATCAAGGCGCTTTCTCTTAATTTCATTTCTGCGACTGTGACATTTTATAGTGCATATACCTCAGTCATGAGTATTTGTGAAAAATCTATGGTTATCATCCCTATGCTCTTGGAAACATCATTAAATTATGGGGTTCCCTTATCAATCACTTCTCCTGACACTTGCGTTATAATCGGTGGACCCAACACTGGTATTTCAACTGGTCTCTCTTCAAAATTTCCAGGTATATCATGTGGCTTAGTTCTCTAAGGCACATAATCCACTATAATTCTAACCTATACAACAACTTTACATAACACTTTAAGAAAATAAGTAATAGTACCTATAAGCTCCTCCTGTTGCTTGTCTATTTTTTGAAAGCTCATCTCTGTGATTTCTGCAATCGCTTTAATTAATTGCGTCAAATCTTCCCCATCAATGCTGAAGCTATTGGTAGTTCTGTCACCTTTTCTCTTTTTCTTTCGTTTATTCTTCACTTGCTCTGTAGCATCCTCCTTTCTTTTCTTTTGGACATATTGGTCTGTTGGAGTCGAACTCGAACCAGTTTGAGTCAAATCATGATCCTGTGCATCATCCTGCGGGTCCTCTTCTTGATCTTTCTGTTGCAATGAGGGTGGTTTGTCCTATTCGAGATCATCAACTACTATTTGGGCCTCTGAGACAGGGACGTGCCATTCCTTTGGCCATTCATTAACAATAGCTTCAAGTTCTTCTTCTCTCGATATAAATTGCGTCGCCAACCATTGGAGTTGTGGGTCTTGTCCAGACTGTATCATAACATGATGTAAGCCAATTTGAAACTTAACGACTTGGCATAACCGTTTAATAGTTCCATCCTCAAGTCTCGTCTATTTTTAGACTTGATCCCTCAGGGCCTCTCCATGCATAAAAAATTCAATATTACTATCTTGTTGCCTTTCCTTGTTTTCGCGTGTGAACAAGAGGTTCTGGTATCTGGCTCCCCTAGAGTGAACTGGTATATCCATGGGTTTATAGTGTGGTGGGTCAGACCAGAAAACAAATGGAATCAAAATTAACAACCAGGCATAGTGGAAATATTTACCACTTTCTTGGGACATGGCTGCGTCTTCTAGCAATTCATTTAGCATAAATTGTGATCAGTTAATTTGAACTCCCTCTGCACAGAGTTTAGCTAAAGCAACCCCACTCACAGTACATTGTGTTTCTCTCATATTGCATAACATTTTACATGATAATACCTTTGCAACAAAGTGAATAATATAATCATTAATGGACAAGATTAGGAACCCTATATTTTCCCTAACCAGGTCGTACTTGTCCTTAACCTTTTCTATCATCACTATTTCCTGATCTTTTCATAATACAGTGTTGGGTCCATACCTTCCATCGGGAGACCTATTATTACTGCAATTAGCTTGACATACACATAATGCACTTCATATAGCCAAAGGAATCCTCCATGAAACAATACTGGAAACTATTGAATAAAGGTATTCACTTCTGCGCTACGATTGAAGTGTGGCATGTATAGCAAAGATAACAGTCTTGATCATTCCAGTCCTCTTTCCCATTCCATTGGAACAGAACACCTTGACGCATTTGGTGTGTCCTGCACAGTTACCATATACTTATTCCTATCCAAATCTTTTTGTTTCTTGGTGTCATGGTCAACAAAGGGTAGCTTCTTTAGTTTCGGAAAAATATCCTTTAGTACCTTAATACCTTATGGTACCAATGGTGCAATCAGTGGAGCCCACAACTTCTTTGGAATTTCAATCTTTGATGCATCCGAATGCCTTAGTGGAATGTATGGCAGAAACATTTGTGTGGTTTTAGAGTCTTATTCTTCCTCAAGTAATGATGGTGGTGTTGGTGATGTCATTTCTTTCTCCTTCCACTTCCTATTACCTGTGAGCTTCCCCCATGAAGTAACTGATGGACCTGGTTGGTCTGCCTTTGATTTTCCGGCTGGTCTAACTGGAGGGGCTAGAAATTACTCAGGGACTTGAGTAGCCTGGTGCTGTGGTGGTACATATCTTGCAGTATCTTCCATGGTCGGTGTAGGTGATGCAATCACAACTTCAAATTTAACAGCTGAACTAGCACTAGAGATCTAAATGACCATGATCTGAGTAATTTTCTTAGGCTCTTAAAGTTACAGACAACAATTGCTCTTCTCTCATGCGAATAGAATGAAATGAATTACCCACGAAGTTTGATAGTATGCAACAGTTTTCCCTCCAATTGTTATTCACACGCGTAGGTGATTAATAGAAAGGAATTTGTCCTTTTAGTCACATGGCTACATCGTATGAATAATTAAGGAAAATTTTATGCACGTCATTGTTTAACTAGAATATCGAGTTGTATTTTTCATAAAGACGGGCGTGAGCATAAAGAACGTCGTCAATTTTCCTCAGATTTTTCAAATTAATGCACTCCAGCTGTCCTATCGGAACTGGCTGACATACATCTGTCGTATTTACACCGTCCATATTTCTCGCGACAATGTCACATTCATTGCGACCTATTTTCTTCCCTTCACCATATCTCTTTTCCTTCCAACAACGTCACACTTCTTGCGACTTGTTTACTTTGTTGACAGATCTTCTTTTCTTGCGACAGACTGTGTCTTTGCCCTGACTTTCTGGTCTATGCCAGAAATAGAGTCTACGAGACGTCATATTTTCCTACGATAGACTAGAAATCTGTGAACAAAACAACAAATTTTTTCCCCTTCTTGCTCCCTTTTATGCGACCAAGTTGCATCTATCATGATATGGATTTAGTCGAATTCCATTGACTAAGCCTTGAACCTCTATTCCATCTATTTTTTTCAATTTCATAGCTCCTCCATCAATGATATTCATGACAATATATGCCATCCTAACCAATGTTTTCTCAACTTTCCTGGATGCTTGAGAAATTTGCTGTCATACATAAGAACAAGTCCTCCAACCTCAAAGTGCTTGCTCTTAATGTGTCAATAATGACATGCTTTTTGTATTTTTTTTTCAACATTTTGATGAAATCCTGCTATTGAATATGGTTTTCATTGATTTCAAAGGAGTTCAGTAATGACAAAGGAATAACAAAGGACATGGTGGTAGGGCAAACTCAGTGAATGATAAAAGGGTAAACACATGAGTTCTTTAATGACAAAGGAAGTGATGACATGGAATGGATGACGAAGTGGCATGTGTGATGAGGTTGGAAATACATATGATGGTTTCCTAATGTCTCATGAAGTCATTATTACATTATGATAGCGTTTTGTAAAAATATGGCAAGTTTGGAAATTGACTAAGCGATAAAAAATTACCCTAAAGCAGTTGCCTTATGAAAATGTCCACCATAATTCATAGGTAAAATAAAATGCCAGCACTAACCTTCCATGCCGTATCTTATTGAAGTATCTATCTGACCATGGTCTCAATTCCCATAAAAAGATACGGATCTGCCAAAAGAAGTTTTTTTGGGCAAATTAGTCAAAATTACCCTGGGAAAATGACCACCATAATTCATAGCCTAAGTAAAATGCGCGCCCTATACTTTAAGGATGTATATTGTTTACTTGACTATCTACCCATGGTCTCATAGTGTCTTAAGAGTGTTTGTGGAAAATGTTATGGATATGCCAAAACATGTGTTCAATCTGTTTTCTGCACCAAGTTCAATAAAATGCACGCCTAGGTCAGAGGAAAAAGAGTCTGAAGGTGAAATGAATTGTGTTGTGTTTAGTGAGGTATTATACATAATCTAGTAACATTGTTTCATGGTTTTTGTGAAATAAAAAATCCACATTGAAAATGGCACAAATTGTCCAAGTGTAAAATATGCTAGTAAAAATGCCTAAGTGGCCTCTGTAAAATACACGCCATATTTTCTAGGTTAATGATAAAAATTATCTGAGAGTATCATTATGTAGAATTTTGACTTGTCTACCTGAGCATGGTCTCATTTTTTCCTAAAGAGTTCCTAGAGAAAAAGTCACAGGTATGCCAAAATGAGGTTTCAGGTTGTTTTACTGTTTTGTCGTTTGAAAAATCTGCCTCAGTGGCCTCAGAAAAATGCCTTCCAAATGTTCTCCTTGTGCTAATAAATTCATCTAATTCCATGAATATATTCTTTGGTAATGATTCTATCCAATTATGGTTTTATTTTACTCTCTGGTGGTCAAATGTGCAATAAATTAACTTGCCAAAATTGAGAAAAATTATGTTTTCCTGTTGAATGAAATTTGTCTAAATGTTAAAACCAATAATCAAATATCATTTTGGAAATTACCGCCACATGTTGTTCCGTGCCCATAAATTCATCAGATGACATGGATCTGTTCCTTGGTTAATTTTCCACCTAGCCATGATTTCATATTTTAATATGGTGTTCACACGTGCAAAATATAGGCTTGCCAAAGTGAGGAAAAAGTAAGTTTTCCTGTATAAATGTTTGACACAAGAAGTTTTAAAGGCCATTTTGAAATGCCCTCCAGATGTTGTACTTGGGACAATAAATTCATATAAAGGCATGGATCTGTTACTTGATGAATTGTCCATCTATCCATGGTGTTAGTTCTTCCTCTGGTTGTCCCACGTGCGAAAATGAGCTTGCTAAGTTGATAAAAGGATGTGTCTGTACAAGTGTATAAGTTGTGTCCGCAGAATTTTTTTTTAAAAGACGAATAAGACATGTCTGAAAATGTTATGACTATGAGCTTCTGCTATGATCACATTTAAACGTCTCTGCATGATGTGGAGACTATGGTTGCACAATAAAAAAATGAATATAGACTATCTACAGGAATATAAATAAAATAAAGCAAGCTACATGAATAAAAAATAAGAGAAATAGACAACATTATGTGAATAAAAATAATACAGCAACATAAGTATATATCTAAGTCACATGATTCGGCGAATTTGAACCTTGAGGTTCGAAATTCGCCGAATCTCATAAAAAAAAAAATTCGAATCAAATTCGGCAAATTTGAAGGTCGAATTTTAACGCGAATTTAATGATTAAAAAATCGAAAGAAATTCGTCTGGGTCGCACGCAGCTGTCAGGCGGGCTCCACATTCACGCGCGCAGGCTCCAAAACTCGCGCCGGCGGCACACAGCACAGTCGTGACATGAGGACGAAGGGTTTTTTGTGGTTTCTTGCTCTGGAGTCTACACCACAGCGGCACAACAGACGGCTACAGCCTACAGGCTACAGGTATGATATGTCACAATTTTGAGTTTTTTCTGAGTGTGTTTTTATTCCCTTAGACTTAGCGGCAGGACAAAACATCAAAATTGGAATCCGGGCACTGGATTATTCATAAATAAAAATAACAATGTTCCTTCTTTATTATTTAAATCTTAGATTTTCACGAGAATTCCATTTTCGTCTCGTTGTCGCTTTCATTTCTTTTCTCAAGAAAAGAAGCGGAAAGGAAAATGGGTTTCGTTTTAACTTTATTTTAACATTTTTTTTTTCTTTGGAATTTTTTATTTATCAAAGAAAGATTGCGTTGAATGAATAGAAGTGTTATAAGACTTTAATAATTTGGAAGAAATACTTATTACAAAGAAATGAAATTGAAATAGTTTGAAAACGGGTAATTGTGAATTTTTATATCGTGATTTATATAATAAAAATAAAAGTTTATAAAATCTATAGTTCAATATATCATAATAGAATTTTTTTAGAAATTTTTTTTATTTTGAAAATAAGTAAGACTTTTGTAATACAATAATGCTTTAAAGAAAAAGTTCAATATTATCATATAGAACTTTATATCTTAAGTAAGCTTACATAATAATAGAACTTTATATTTTATTATATATCTATATTCGAATCTCAAGTCGAATCTCATCTGAAAATTCGAATTCGAACAGAATCAAATGGTTCTCGAACTCGAATTCGAATTCGAACCATGTGACTTAGGTATATATTATTCAGCGTTGTAAGTAAAAAGGGATATTATTTATTAGATAAACATAGTTTTGATTAAAAAAATTGTGACTATGTAGATAAAAAACAAAATTAATGCAGAATTATAATAAAAAGCATAACTGTATAAGTTAAATCATGCTTTAGCAAAAGGAATGACTCTCAGAATAGAAAGGACGCAGTTGTGAAAGGATAAGATGGTTTAAAAAACAAAGAGGCATGAATTCAATGTAAAGACACAACGACTCAATGCAAATAAATGATATTTATGTTAATAGACGTTTTTATTTGAGATTTGGGGTAGAATACGGCCTATGATTTTTCATCTATGGGGGAGGATGAGACAAGTGTACTGTCGAGATTGATTCTATGGAAGTCGTTCAAAATTCAAAATAAATAATTATAAAAAAGGAATATAAACAATAATTGGTAGCTAGCTGATGAATGGACAACTGGTAGCAATGAATGGATAACTCATAGTTGATGAATGGATAACCAACAACTCATGGCACATAACTACAAGTATGTGATATAAAATATAAAAAATAATTGATAGTTGATAAATGGATGTCGGTGATAACAATTTTTTTTCCCAGATGGAAAGATCCACGGGAAACCCAGCAATACTTCCCCACATTAGTGGATGGTAGAGGTGGTAAACCACCGGCCATCCTTGCAGAAGGCCTAACCCCAAAGGACTCAAAGCTCGAACCCGTGACCTCTCCCCGAACCGAGAGAGTGTGCGCACGTCTTACCAATTGAGTTAACCCTTAGGGCTAATGTCGGTGATAACATGTAGCCAGGCATGGATAACTCACACTTGAACCCATTTAACTAGAAGAATATGAGGACAAAAATAATATTTAAAGTATCTTCCATTCCATAAGTATCTCTCAACACTCACAGTTGAACCCGTTTAACTAGAAGAATATGAGGAATAAAATAATATTTCTAAAGTCCCTATCGACGTGTTCCAGCCACAAACTATGTGGGTGTGCTAGTATATATATATACAGAGTTTAAATTATGGAGGAAGTGTCTTTGTGGCTGAGAAAGTTAAAAAATAGTAAGACCAACGAAACTATGTGATGAACTGAAGTAGTCTTTGCATTTTTAAACATGAGGATCTGAAGCTGTGGGTCTTTAGAAAGTCGATAATATAGATTTGAAGCCAAAACGAATCCAGAAGTGTATGCTAGGTTTTTATATGAAGATCCGAAGTAGAAATAGAGAACAAAGGAAGAAAAAGAATCCATCAGTGTATGCTAGGTTTTTATATGAAGATCTGAAGCAGAAACATAGAACATAGGAAGAAAAAGAATCCAACAATTTATGCTAGGTTTTTATATAAAGATCTGAAGTAGCATAGAGACGAAGAAGAACATATTGTCTGCATACTTGATACAAATATTTAAAGAAGTGCAGAATATAAGGAAGAGTATAAAGGATAAGAATTGAGGATGTATGCAGTCCATATCTATGTAGCAACATGAGAAGATAGAGACCAACAAAGTGAATAAAAACTAGTGACAGACTTAAAATAAGACATGGAAGAATGATTTAACAAGATTAGGGTGGAAGGGTGGTTCTAGGGCAGGCTACATGCCTGCAAGGGGGTAGTAGCCTCCTTCCAGTGGTAGCTGGTAAATAGAGTGTCGAAGCATCCTTTCAGTAGTAGCTAATAAAACAGGGAGTCGTAGCCTCCTTCAAGTGGTAGTTGGTAAATTGGGTGTCATATCATCCTTTCAGTAGCAACTGATAAACTAGGGGGGTCGTAGCCTCCTTCCAGTAGTAGCCGGTAAATAGGGTGTAGTAGCATCCTTGTCTGTAGTAGCAGTCAACAACTTATTATAAATATAATTTTGCAATATAGAAAGTGTTTGTGGTTTTTCCCTGTTGGGTTCCATGATAGAATATGTGTTCTGTGTTTCTTGTTGATCCTGTATGTTAATGATTAATTTAAAAGTGGTTTTAATTGTGAAAAGTTATCAATACTTGTTAACCTGAAAAATCCTTCACTCAGCTCTACATGGCCTACACCACCCAAGGACACCCATGCACGACCCTCGTAACACCCCATTAGACCCCCACACCCTCAAAAAGGCTTAAAAATGAGTAAAAGGGCTTAAAAACCCCAAAAAGGAGCTAAAGTTAGGGTAGAAGGGGCTAAAGCCCTGAACAAGGGCTTAAAACTCTAAAAGTCCCCAAAAAATCTATAAAAGGAGGGGTGGGGGTCACTCTCAAACAACTCTTCCCTTGCATACTGTTATGCTGCCCGTGGATGCCTTGAGACCCTTTGTCTCTCAAGCCACCCACATCCCCCTCTCATCCACTCATCTTCCCCATTGAGCCATAGCTCCTCCATTGCTGAGTGAGATAGAGAGGTGCTTATTCCATCCAGGGCATGGTGGCCCATTGCACCAAAGAAGAGGTATACTTGTGTGTTTTGTTTCATTTCTTTGCTTTTGTTTAATCCATAGCTTGTTTGCAGGTTTTCTTATTCTCCTTGCAGGTTTATTTCTAACATGTTTTGGCAGGTTTATTGCCTCTAATAGTTGTTTGCATGTTATTAGGAGCGGAGCCCTAACCTTGTTTGCAGAGGGGCTCACGGCCATTTCTTGTCTTTCTATTCAGTCTTTGCTTCCAGTTTCATTTCGTCTTTTCTCTTCTGCATTTCCACATAGGAACCTACCCTTCCGTCCTATAGATAAAAGAGAGCCATTCCTGCCCCTGTAGCAAGGAGAAATCCATGCTACAGAACTGGCGACCATACCAGGTTGATCCCACAGGATCCTTGGTTCAGTTTTTTTAAAATTTCAAGTTCATTTCAGTTTATGCCCTAGTTTTAAAATTTCTTTTCAAATCTAGTTTAAATCTTGTTTATTTTTCAATTTTGTGGTTGCCGAAGCCTCTGCAAGGAAAATCCGAGTATGTTTGGCCACAGTACAGGTTACTGTCGGTCAGATCTGACTCAAGATCAAAAAAACCCCAAATCCGGAGCAGGTCGCACTTATCGGGCCTAAACAGGGGACCAAGTCACTTATTTAGGCCTCACAGGCGTGACCAGGTCGCTCATTTAGGCCTCATAGGCATGACCAGGTTGCCCTTTTTAACCCGAAATGTGCGACTTCCCTCAGAAGAACAGACCACTTATGTCTGTGAAATCGTTGTGACCCCCTCGCCTGTTTTAGGAAAAAATTGGCGACTTGACCCGAAGCGTGCAGTCTGTCACTCAGAAGTTAATTTTCAGTTTACTAAGGACTGTCAGTGCGGCTCAGCCGCCTCTGTCCAGCAAAATAGTCCCATTTTTTTTTTTTTTCTGTTCCAGTTTACTGCAATTTCATGTACAAACAAAGTGTAAATTCAAAAAAAATATTATTGGTTAATCAACATAGCCTAACTAAAACTGACATAAAATTAACAGTCTTGCTTACCCTTCCTCCTCTACCCAGTCATCACCCTTTGGGGTATTCTGGGATACGACGAAGGGCACAGCTCGTATAGTAATAGGCCCTTCATCCAATATTGTTCAAAACCATTAAAAACGGATGACCTGGAAGGTAGAGGGGGTAGAGAAGGAGGGCTTCTAACGGCGCTAAGCGTCCTCCCTGTTGACCAACCTTACATCCGGGAGGTGACTTGTGGATCTACAGATGGGATTAGTCCCATTGTGTTGAGAGCCCAACACCTTCTCTTGGTTGAAGAAGAATATAGGTGCAAGGTAGTCACCTAGTTAGGCCATCACAATTCAGGATAAAAAATGGTACCTGTCTACAATATTTTTGATTATTTACTGCTTTTATTTACAATGATATGAACTCTACCAGAATATGATGAATTCATAAACCATTTGCAGCCACTTGATAACAGGAAAACAGTAAGACATATACACCATACCATGTAATCAACCCAACTCAGTTCATGACGCTGAGAGAGCCACTAAAATTGATTAATTTACATTAAGTTAAAAAATCTGCAGTCTTTGAAGACATAAGTCCCTGACTGCCTTAACTATGGGAAGTACTTGGGCTCTGCCCAGAAACTCATTATGAGGAGTACCACGGGAACCCCAAAGTAGCTGGCCGCTGAGAGGAATTTCCAAGCGAAACGGGCAATGACCCCCACCGATTGAGTAGAACGCCCATGACGAAAAATCCAAGCGCTGTCTTTTGGTAGTCTTGGTGGCCGAGTGACCACCTACAGCCAATAGGAAGCCATTGAAACCGGGGTCCAAAATATCATTCCCACCAGTTTGATACACAAATCTAACACAATTGATCCTTCACGCTCTTCCTCACGCCTAAGAGGCGAACCACCACAATTCGGGTCATTGAACCGACACCGTCGAGACCATTATCGACGACCTCTCACACCATCAGAAGGCCACACAACCTCTGATTCAGATTCAGACCCATACCAGTATGAACTAGAATTGCACACAACACCATCAAGCCCCATGGCTGGTGCAAACCTGGATCCATTTTTCGACATAGAAATCGCTAGTGGACCCATGTCCACACCACAAATTATCACCAACAACCTTGCAGGTGGCCCCAACACGGTCATGCAAACTGTCATCAGTCAGCTACCACCACCCATAGTAACCACTCAAGCTGTCCCATCTGCAGCACTTGCGGGTAGTGGACCTTCCACATACACTGCCCCTCTTGTCACATAGGGGGGCAGTGCCCCTTCCACATACACCACCCCTCCTGTCACACATGGGGGCAGTGGCCCTTCCATCCACACTGTCCCTCACTCCACACTTGTGGGCATTGGCCTATCTACAATGGCACCACCAGCACCCCCAACTATGCAGGTACATTATGCACTTGCAAACCCCATCACTATACCTTCCCCATCTCACATCAACCTGGGGTCAAATATACCTTTCATGGCTCGTCTTAACTTGCCTGATTTGGCTCGATTGACAAACGAACCCATTTTCCATTAAACCTTTTTGCCTCCTATGCCAACCAAGCTGCCATCAGACATTCCCAAGTTTGAAGGGAAGGCATGGGAGTGTCCCCAAAATCACATCATGACATTCCATTTATGGTGCTCCTCAAATAGCATCGTAGATGACTCGATCAGGCTAAGACTATTTCAACGCACCCTCACAAGTGCGACAACCAAATGGTACATTGAGATACCGCAAGCCAAGTACCTAGATTTCAACTCCTTAGCTTTCATGTTCCTGCAGTATTTCCAACTCCCCATCAGATATGACGAAGGGGTGGAGATCTTGTTATCCTGCCTCTAGAGCATTGCGACACATATAACTGACCACATCGATGAGTGATGGCGACGTCGTAGTATGTGCAAGATCCAACTTGATGATGGGATCTTCTTGGATTGGTTTCTCAAAACCTTGTTCCCACCCATAGCAAAGGACGTCGCATCCGAACATCCCCAATCCAAGGAAGAGCCCATACTGAAATCCCAACAGTTTGACCTGATCTACGCATAGTCTGGATACCTCTGCACCGTCAATCCAGACGCTCCCTGTCTAGGTACGTCCTACCGGGATGCACCGGGGGCATCCCATGCTGCAGATGGCATCATAGGCTCGGTCTCCCAACAGCCATAGCACCGTCTGACACGACCTGCAGTTCCACCACAACCAAGCAACACTGCTAGTGTTGCCTACCAAAACCAAACTACGGACTATGCCAGAATGATGTCCTAGTTTGGAGCAACAACTTCGTATGCACAACCTGCACCACCGAAGCAGGCTTAGGCCTTGGCATGGCAGACACGGCAATACGCGGGGCAAATGCCCACATTTGTGGCACCGCCACCTACCCAAATTTATTATGCACCACCAGTGCAAGCAGGTTAATCCCTCGCCCCCGCTCCACCTGCTCCGTTGGGACAAGTATTTGCACAACAAAACTGTCCCAACCAGCCTGCCCCCAACAATCAATAAGGGAAATCTATAAATAATCAGCCCTGGAACCAAGCCAATAACCAACCGCAGGGAGGCGGTAAACAACCAAACCCTCCCAATAATGCCGTAGCAAATCGACTCGCCCAAAATCCCCCACGACCAAATGCACCAAGACGCAACGCCTCGTAGCACACAAACCAACCGTGCACACTTTGTGAGGTCTATGGGCGCTACACATTCAAGTGTCTCCTCATGGGTCGTGCTAAGCAGGCCATTCAAAACGAGGTTCAATAGGCCGCCAACTCTACAAACCAAGCCCAACCCAACTCGACACCACAAGTACCTCCTCCTATGGTGCTCCAGAACCCACTACCAGTCCAAGGATTGGTGGCAACCGCACCCCCTCCCCAACCCAATCCCAACGCTCCGGGGGCACCTCCCACGGTCAAAACAGGTGTTCACCACCTGCTAGCTATGATGACTAAAGAGGTCAACCTACAAACTAGACATAATCAATACATAACCACCATTGAACCCGCTGACACATCAGTGGCCTCTACATCCAAATCGGTCAATGCACCTCTTCAGTCGCCCCCCTTCCCCTGCCCCCCCATACGTCGAGTTTCCAATAACACCACGGCTAGAGCTACCGTCAGCTATAGCATCGTGGATGATTTGTCCCAAACACCAATGGCCATGTCCGCTCTTGAGGTACTCAAAACGTGCCCAATGCAGCGGAAAGCCTTACTAGCTTCCATTAGGGCTGTAGACCCCTCTGAATCCAAGTTGATCACATTCGACACAAAGAATGGAGAATCGCGCATGCCATCCATCATCGCCTTCCAAATCCCGATGTCTATCCGGAATTTGGTTGTGCATTGGTGCATAGTAGATGAGGGGGCATCTACGTGTGTTATGTCTACCCTAGTCTAGCAAAAACTTGGATCTGCAATTCTGCAACCATCCTCCACAACTCTGCGGGCTTATTATGGCCATCCCACTAAAGCCCAAGGAATCCTCCCCCATGTCCCCATCACATTAGCCGGGAAGATAGTTCTGATTGACATAGAGGTTGTCAACGCTCAACTGGGCTATAACCTTCTCCTCGGAAGAAGTTATATGTACGCCATGAGAGCTGTCGCATCAACTGTCTTCCGTCTCATGATGTTCCCCCATGAAGGGAAGATTGTGATGGTTGATCAGCTCACTTATCACGATACGCAGGGGTTAACGACACCCACCAACGTTCTCCCTACCATCACAACCATTGAGCCATAAGGGACGAACACACACGCCAATGTTGTCCCTGCAATCAACACCATGGTTGACAACACACCAGCCTCCCCATTGTTGAATGTGGGCCCTGGGTTGTTTGCTGATACCACCATGACGGCTCCTTTCCCCTTAGTGTCACCACCACCGACACAAAATGAGACTGTGGACTTGTGCATGGTCTCATCCAGCACCGCTGCACCCAAACAACAACCGCAGCCGCAACCCCAACCATAACCATAACATTGTCCACAGCCGCAACACCAACAACAACCACAACATCATCCACAGCCACAGCATTACGCACAGCCGCCCACAACCCCACCCCCACATACAACCATCAGAGAGTTATTTGGGCTCATCTCCAGTCCATACGATTCCCTTCCTCTTTCCTTCACCTGGTGTCATGAGCAAACCGGTAATGGCCAGCTTGATCCTACCTAACTTTACATTGGGAATTTCGGTGTGGTATCTTGATCCGCTAGCTCAACCACCAATGCCCCAGGTTGTTTTAACCTCAGTGCAACCCATTGCGGTCGAGTCTCACCCTCCACCTAGCCTGCAAACTCCAACCACCGTACCTGCACCCGCACTGCCCCACTCGAAAAGGGCCAGGGGAAAGAATGCAAAAGCTACCGCAGAGCCGCGACAGATCCCGCCTTGCGTCGTCTGCGAAGAACAGGGCCGTTTGAATCAAAACTACTCTGAGATTCCAATGATCCGTGTGCATCTGGATGCCATGGATACAACCGAAAACCTCCCTGTGGTTGAACTTCCAACCGCGCCAATAGTCAGAAACAAGTCACTGAGAACAAACCATGCTTGCGCCCTTTGCGGATTGTATGGACATTATTCTCACCATTGCCAAGACTTGTCTGAGTTTCGAATGGCTTTAGCCGACCTTTGACAACATTCCCTTGAATCAGAGATCACTCTAATCGAAGAAGTTCACCCCCCACCTCCTTCTTCGGACACCATGTCCATTTACATGATTTCCAATTCTATCGACCCTCTTGTCTCCACCATCACCAACGGTCCATCAGACCTGTCTCTTCCGTTGTTTCCCCAACCACAGCTGCAACCTCAACCTCGGTTACTAGGGAAACATTGGGGTTCATTCCCGATCAACACGATCCTTTTCCTTTTCCTTTCCCTACCATCCGAGATCGTGAGTAAGTCTACCTTGGAAACCTGCAATCTACAGGATTTCACACTGGGATATCCTATGTGGTACCTTGAACCACCTACCTTACCTCTAAGGCCCCAGCATGTGTTGACTCATGTCCATCCAATTAAGATGATGTTGCACCTACCTCCAGGTCCATCAAAGACTCCTCCTGACTCCAGGCCTGCCCCTCTTCCTCCAACAGAGACTGGGGGCAAGGCCACAAAAACCACTACCAATACCATTTACATGATCGCTAGCACCAGTCGCCCTTCCGTCTCATCGCTTGTGGAAGATCCACCTGATCTATCCTGACACCACTTACGCAATGACGGAGATATATGTAAGACCGCTTTCAGTTTTACCCCATTCCCTTTAAACCATAGTGTGGAATCGGTTCTTCCCATAAAAGACCATATTTCATCATCCCGCCTTTCCAATGACCTTCATCTCGGCAAGGGGGCATGCCTCTTCGTTGACTCAGACGGTCGACTCTTGAAGAAGCCGCGTAACGGGCTCCACCTCAAGAGAGTCTATTCCTGATATAACCACTATGAGTCCCTTATAGCGTAGTTTTTTCCTTTTCTTATTTTTCAACGTTTTTTAGCAGAAGTCAGGGGAAACACCATTAGCTTCTAATTCAAAGTCACCCAGAACCTGTTTGAGACACCCCTCACACCTCCGGGCCCAAATTTCTATCTCCTTATGAGACCATTGTCTCATGTTTAACAAACAAATTTCAGGACAGTTTCCTGAAAGCTACCTCGATTTACGAGCCACAGCATGGCGATGCAAATGTTTGCAGACCTGTACTTGTATCACTCTTCCCGACCGCTACTCATGCGGGTTTTCGAGCCACCGCCCGTTAAGGGTTACCATTTTTCTTCTTGTTTTGTATTTTAACACATAGTTTTCTTCTCCATCCACCGCACCTTACGTGGACCTTTGGACCATTGTCCACAAAAAAAATTATTTTTCTTGTACGTATTTGGCATATAATTGCCCTCGGACTTGCACTCACATCACATGTAGTCAAGTCCGTCCACCGCAACTCACACACAGCTCTCTTGACCTTTGTTTGAAAGCCACCTTGGTTTGCGTGCCTCTGCCACACCGACTCACGAGCCTTTGCTGCAATCTATCTTGTGCATGTATTAGTACGTTTGAGAGCCTTCTGCTCCGTCCATACTATGCAGATGACCTTTGGACCACTGTCCACCGTCCTGACATGGGGCACCTCTTGTGCCACCGCAATCGGTTTACCGCATTGGAGTTTTGTTTAAGCTCTTTTCTAACTACGAAAAAAAATGAAAAGATAGCCGAGCGCAGCTGCTTCCTTTCCCGCTCGCTAAAGTATAGGAAAGGGCATCTACATCATCTCGTTGACCTCCTTTTGCGGACCATGTAGACCATCAAATGAAAAGGACCACCTTGGCGTATTCAAGCCAAGACCATTCCCCTCTGCATACTTTTATGCTTTCTCGAGCAAAGGGGCCACACTTTACGTTGTCGTTAAGCTCTTTTCCAGCCTTCTCATCAAGAAAATATTGCTAAGCAAACTTGGTTTCGTTCATGCTCGTAAAAGTATCTGAATGACTGTCCATCAGTATAGGTTTAACCTTTTCCGGCTTGATTGGACTACCAACGGCAAATAAGTCTCTCATCCCCTACAAGATGGGCGAGCTCTCCTATGTATAATTTTATCCTTTTTCGGGCACAGGAGACTACCAACGAAAAAGAGCCTTCACTGGAGTCTTCTTCGTGCTTTCAGACTCTCTAAAATTGAAAGCACCATCGAGCATTTACCTTCTCGGGCTCACCAAAAACCCATGAGATCGTACCACAATGGTGTCTCTAGACACCACCCCACAAAAAACAGTTTGGCAGCATTCCCACTTTGGGTCACCTTTGTTCAGAGTACTCTGTAATGTGTCTTCCTTGGATCCCATCAATATCAAAAGTATCCACCTCCCCCAAGTATTTCCCATTTGCAGTGACATTCCCGGTATTACAACTATGATCCCATTCCCATGAGTCGGTTTCATTTGCTGCCTGGTCCGCCCTGCCTTCATACTCTGAACAAAGGAAGTTTGAGTCTACGACACTCCCCCTGCCCCTGTTCAATTCTTTCCCTCCCCCTCCCCCCCCCATTCAGTGGGTCAATCCGTAGATTGTTTCACACCTTTCGGTTATTTCCCTCGCGCTTCTGGTCAAGGAAACATCATTTCCTTGACTAGGGGCAAGTCTGCCTTTGTCGACGACAACACACATATTCCAGAGGATAGACCCAGAGGTCCCTGTACCTTGGTTTCATTAACGTCATTGATGAGTTCCTTGGACCACTTGAGAGGATTCCTTAGTGGCTCTCGGGATGGATGTTTCTCATGGGCTTGACTTCAACTACATCATTGCACCGTTGAGATTCATACAGGGTTTGGTCCTTGCAGTATTTGGTCGAAGACCCCGGATGTCACCTAACTCTAGCACATTGATTAGTCTATTCAAGGGACCTAAATAGGTTATATCCCTTGTGATTTCCGGGTTGCGTTGGAGACAGTGTTCAGAAGCGCCACCAGTGTTTCTATATAGATTTATGATTGATGCAACATACTTGTACCACAGAGACTCTGACTCTCAATCAGCAAGTCCATACAGACTCTGTACCGTCCCAGATCCAGCAGGACGTCAGTCATGAATATATAGTATTCCATGAGAATTCCATGGGTCCAATGTACCAATTCTTCAGATCAGTATTGTATTCAACCTTACATTGAGGCAACCACTATGTACCATCAGTTGTATATGATTGACTCTTGTATTTTAGAGCATAGATCAAATTATTCTTTTGACATTGTCATGAGCATGGGGATGCCCGCCTCGTCCATATACATGTCACACATTATTTGTATCTCACCCATTGATGGGAACCATATTAATACCAAAACCAAAAGCCACCATGCCCCAGCCCCGGAAGCACCACCTCTTCGCAGCAAATCTTATGATGTCCGTTGGCCATACGATGAGCTCCTGCCCTCACATATCAGGGGGCAATCTGTTCACCTAAAAAATCCCTCACTCAGCTCTACATGGCCAACACCACCCAAGGACACCCATGCATGACCCTCGTAACACCCCATTAGACCCCCACACCCTCAAAAAGGCTTAAAAATGAGTAAAAGGGCTTAAAAACCCCAAAAAGGAGCCTAAATAACTCTCCTAAGGGCTAAAACCCCTCAAAGGAGCCTAAAACCCTAAAAGGAGCCAAAGTTAGGGCAGAAGGGGCTAAAAGCCCAAAAAAGGGGCTAAAGCCCTGACCAAGGGCTTAAAACCCTAAAAGTCCCCAAAAAAGCTATAAAAGGAGGGGTGGGGTCACTCTCAAACAACTCTTCCCTTGCATATTGTTATGCTACCCGTGGATGCCTTGAGACCCTTTGTCTCTCAAGCCACCCACATCCCCCTCTCATCCACTCATCTTCCCCATTGAGCCATAGCTCCTCCATTGCTGAGTGAGATAGAGAGGTGCTTCTTCCATCCAGGGCATGGTGGCCCATTGCACCAAAGAAGAGGTATACTTGTGTGTTTTATTTCATTTCTTTGATTTTGTTTAATCCATAGCTTGTTTGCAGGTTTTCTTATTCTCCTTGCAGGTTTATTTCTAACATGTTTTGGCAGGTTTATTGCCTCTAATAGTTGTTTACAGGTTATTAGGAGCGGAGCCCTAACCTTGTTTGCAGAGGGGCTCACGACCATTTCTTGTCTTTCTATTCAGTCTTTGCTTCCAGTTTCATTTCAGCTTTTCTTTTCTGCATTTCCACACAAGAACCTACCCTTCCGTCCTATAGACGGAAGGGAGCCATTCTTGCCCCTGTAGCAAGGAGAAATCCATGCTACAATACTGATTCAGCCCCCCCTCTCAATATTGTCAAATATTCTAACACCCGTGACAAAACATTCTTCTTCCAGCTGCAAAAGTTGTGACAATCTTTCTTCCACAGCATTGACATATATCATCTCCGTGATCGCAACAATCCTTAAATTTGGGATAACATACTCCATAGGCATCATAACTTTATGTCCATACACCAATCGAAATGGAGTTTGGCCTATGAATTTATTACAAGTCGTGCAATATGACCATAATACCACTGAAATTTTCTGATCCCAGTCATCTCTTTTAATGTTGTAAACCTTTGTCAATGCATTCTCCAAAATTTTGTTAAATGCTTCGACAACTCCATTAGCTTGAGGGTGATAAGATGTTGTCCTTCTATGTTGAATCTAGAATTCCTCTATGAGTTCTACAATCAATTGGTTGAAAAAGTGTGTACCTTGGTCACTTATTAAAATCTTTGGAAATCCAAATCGTGTCACGACATTCTCAAATAAAAACTTCACAGAAGTACAATCCTCTACTGCCGTTGCTTCGAATCACCTGGTTAAGTAATAAGTCGTAGTAATAATATAGCGTGCACTAGTTAGTTTTCTTGTCAGATTGATATGACCCACAAAATCAACGACCTATTTATCAAATGCCTGCAAGGTTATTTTAGGTACTAATGGAATTTCATCATGCCACGACGACTTTCTTGTCCTTTGACAGACATGACAGTTGCGACAATAATCCCATGCATCTGCATGCATGGTGGGACACCATAATCCTGCTTGCAAATTTTTTTCGCATTGTAGCTTTCCTTGCATAGTGACCTCCCACAACAACATCTTGTACTTCATTTAATATCAATGGTCGCTTGTACTGCTCCAAAACACAATGATGAAGAATCTCATCATGACCCATTTTATACAATTGTTTAATGATCATTTGGAAATCCACAGCTCATGTAACCAACTGTTTCTTCTGCTTTAGGGTGAACTCAGCTGGCTTATAACCTGTACTAAAAAATGGTATGATATCTCTATACTGATCATTAAACATGGTTATGGAAAAAAGTTGCGCATCAAGAAGGTTATCATCCAGGATACTAGGATCTTCACCATTCTCTATCCTTGAAAGATGGTCTGGTCCCAAATTCAATTGACTAGGTTTAACAATTATCTCAAGATCAAATTCTTGGAAGAGGATAAGCCATCGACAGATCTTCGTCCCCAACACTGGCTTATTAACCAAGCATTTCAATGCAGAATGGATAGTGTAAATCTTAAAACTTTCCTCCTAGTAAATAATGTCTGAATTTCTGCAATGCATATACCATTTCTAAACCTTCTCTTTTCATCGTGGTATAATTTTTCTCTACAGTTGATAACTTCCTGCTAGTGAAGACAATGGGATGACGATGGATCCTTCACCAGGCCGCGTTAGTACCACGCTGAGTGCGACAGACAACGCTTTGACATGAACATGAAACTCATTTTTCCATGATGGAAATACAATTATTGGAGCAGTAGACATCTTGTTTTTTGCCATGTCTAGATTCTCTTTGCAGGTCCCTGTCCATTGAAACTTAACATCTTTCTTCAAAATCTTTTCCCTCAGAGCAGTCACCTCCACATATCCCTTGATAAATTTTCTATAGTATCTAGTTTGTTCGAGTGTTTCTCTCAACTGTTTGACTGTAGTAGGTGGTGGTATATCAAGAATGATCACAATTTTGTCCGGATCGACCAAAATCCCATCGCGACATACCACATGGCCTAATAGGGCTCCAAACGAGGCACAAAAGATACAATTTTTTCAAATTTAACAAAATTTGATACAGGAGACAACATTCCAGTATCATTCTAAGGCTCTCAATATGTTTTTTTATGAGCCCAAATACTCTCCAATAATCAAAGTAGACTTCAAGAAATTTATGTATAAAATATTTAAAGGTAGCGACTACAATTCTTGAAAAAATCACAGGAGCATTCTTAAGTCCAAATGGAATTACTGTATACTGGAGACACCCCCACTTTGTTGTAAAGGTAGTCTTGTTTCAGTCCTCCTTTGCAATATTGATTTGATGGTACTCGAAAAATCCATTAGTGAACTATTACATTTCCTGCCCTCCGACACTTTCTAGTACTTCATCTGTAACGAAGTCAAAAACGGGTCATGCTAACAAGCATCATTCAACTTTCTCAGGTCGACACAAATTCTTACTTCACCTGTGGTCTTCTTGTCTTGGCCCACTATCGTACTAATCCATTCCAATTCCTCAACAGGTTCTATAACACCCGCCTCTAGAATTCGGTCCAATTCAGTCTTGACATTTTCTTTGTATTGCATATTCAATCTGTATGGTCGCTTCTTGACTGGTTTTGCGTCAGGATTCAAAGGTATTTTCATTTCATCGAGATCTATGACTATTCCCTTCATCTCTGAAAACCTGGTAAGGAAGAGATCTTGAAACTCATGCAATAAGTTAGTGATATTCCCTACTGTCTCTTCATCCTAATAATCTCCAATATTGGTGAACTTTAGATTGTCAGGCGGGCCAATACTAACTTTCTTAATTTTAAGTGGACTCAGGAATTGGTCACTAGAAATGCCAAAGCCCTCCACTGCATCCATACCTTCTGACTTAGGTATGTTTATGTTGAGCGGGTCCTCATCATCCGGTTCTCCTGTCACATTGTAGAACTCCATCCAATGGTGGATTGTTGTGCCACATTTATGGAAATTTGTCACTGCTACAGGTATTTCCTCAAATATCTTCGCTTTCATTACTTGTAGTGTAACATCAATTGTTGGGTGATCATATGCGGAATGGAATGTATTTGTGAAACTAGTAGCTATCCCTTCCCACTCAAGAGTTCCTCGTCGTAGTTCAATAGATGTATACCAATTCCTTGGTATCATGTCCAATGTATGTATGAAGTGATGAACCCATTCTTGCCGCGGGTATTCCTGCCATGTCTTGCGACAATTCTCAATATGTTCAACAAGATTTATCAATCCTTTATTCTTGTATCATGTATAACTGATCTCTTCTCCAAATATGATCTCCATCAATCTTCTAAATTGTGGCCATTCAGAGATAGATTGTTTATGTGTACCCCACCATCTAGAGGGCGTAGCTTTTAGCACAAAGTCTAGGGCAGACAATCGCTGAGATTCTGTAATTTTTTCTTCAAATTATGCTAAAAAAGATGCAAGATTAGGCATACCTTCATATGTAGGAAGCTCACTTGCCTCAACTTCTACTCGTCGCACATATCTTGTAATTGTTGCGCATCTTCTCATGGAAACTTCATGCATCCGATTCTGCCAATTCTCTAATGCTTCTCTGAATAAGATGTACAGGAGCTAACACTCCTCCAACTCAGCTTTCCATTAGCTATTGGATTTATATAGTCATCTTGAGAGGACACAATGTTATATATATGATCTAGGTAATTACCTTGTCCTTCACTGTTTACTGGTTTGACATATCTATGTTCTTCCAATAGATCAATTGGTGCAACCACCCTCATATCTGAATCTTCAAATTACATGATTCTTCTCTTAAAATTGATGATGGTATGAATATCTATCACCCAACCAATCCTTAAAAGTGCAGGAAATGGGTTTGTATCATCAACAATGTCGATCACTTCAAAGTCTGAATATGTCCTCATACCTTCTATCTCGACATGTAATTGAGTTAGTCGACCAATCAGTAGAAACTTTGCCTGATTTGCTAGCCTTAATTGAATGGGAGACCAATCCAGTCATGGCTTGTTCATGCTTTCCCATGTCTTCCTTGTCAAGGTATTGACATCACAATCCAGATCTAAAATGATATAATCCATGTCATAGTCCTATCTGTGCAGTCATTCACAACTCGTGACAAGTTTTTAATCTTTTCCCAACATGGTTGACTCTTTTTTTAGGTCGCACTTCTTCTAGAGTTTCTTTTATGAGTGTTTCTGATTCTGTGACAACATCTTTATCATGGATTAGTGGTAAAAAACTTTTGAAAAATTGTTTTAGCTTACTAACATTTCTTGTTAGTTGCTTCTTGAGTATTTGATCAAATATTTCGGGCATCTCTCTTACTTGTCCAAATGTCGATGCTTGATTTGTGTCTACAATTTTCGGTTGGAGGTTGAAGAATACCTTATTTTCTTTCTAGACCTCGAAGGGTACTTTATTTTGTGTCACGGGTCGCACCTGCGGTTTTCCATGTTGTGTGTCCTAATCTACTCCAGTCGCAACAACTCCTCTTGTGACGACAACAATGTTTTCTTCACTTGGATCGACATAAATCATTTGAATGTTCTGGTTGGGGTTTGAATTAGGATTCTACATAGGGTTTGGATTTCCCATAGTTTGAACCTGCCAATTTGCAATCAGTTGTAAACATTGTTCAACAGTATGATCAAAAGCTTTACAATACGAACACGTTTTCATAGGACTTGCACAATTCAAGAAAAAAGTGACATGAGTGTCCATAGTTATAACTTACGACTTGGCTTCTTCCTCGACCAAATTCTCCTCCTTTTTCTTGTTGTCCTCGAGCTCAAAAATTTCCACCCCCCTAGGTTGAGGGTAGTGTTGTTGTGGAGCATACTGATATTTTTGGTATTGCGGCTGAGGATATTGTAGTTATTGAAATTGTGTTGTTGGATATTGAGCAGGATGGTACTAATCTTGCGCTCATTCAACTTGCATTTGCTCATCATTATTCATCAAGTAGGCATCCACCATCTTCTCTTTCAGTAGCTAAAATGATCTACAATATTTCTCATCGTGTCCTACAGATTTAAAAAAATTACAATACAAACTAACCGGTGTACTTATAATCTTTTGTAAATACAAACATTCTTCTGATCGATGACCTGTAGTTTGACATATTCTACACCAAGGCATCCCTTGAGTGTTTATCGAGTTCGACGCTCCTGCTACGACATAGTTCATGAGTGCTGGACAATTATCTTTATGGTGTCCTTCTGTTCTACATTTTGTACACCATAGATATTCATTAGAGGAAATTTCAACTCAAAATGGGCCTCCTAAAATGAATTAATAAAATAATATTTATTAATTTTGGAGGAAGAAAATAAAAAAACTATTTTTTTGTTTGTATTTTTGACATATCTCCCCGTGTTTTTACTCAAATTTCGATCGGGAGAGCTCATTGGATGTGGAATTAAATTCCACATCCAACGAGTGCCTACTCGGCATACTTTTGATGGACCCTGCTACCCCAAAAACAAGAAATACCTGAAAAAATGGAATGATGATGTCATCATTCCATTTTTTCAGGTATTTCTTGTTTTTGGGGTAGCGGGGTCTGTCAAAAGTATGCTGAGTGGGTACTCGTTGGATGCGGAATTTAATTTTGCATCCAACAAGCTCTCCCGATCGAAATTTGAGTAAAAACACGAGAAGATATGTCAAAAATACAAACAAAAAAAGTAGTTTTTTTTAATGATACCTATCCCCAAATTTATATTAAAAAAGTATTTAAGACCTATACAGTATTTCAAATTTAAAGCAATTTCATTGGCTAAAACATGATGACATGGAATTTGAATAAAAGTTAAAAGGCCCATTTTGAGTTGAAATTTCCTCTAATGTTTGAAGCTCTTTCCCTTTCTTGATGTCCTGGAGATGCACCGTAAGATTAACCAGTTGTGACTAAATCTGCATCATTCCTGCGCAGGTTTCTCCAATCAACGAGTATTCTAGCTTCATTGCTATTTCTATAGCTTCCGTTTGCGACACAATATTCTGTTGCATCAATGGAATATGGATGCGAGGCAACAAAGCAACAATGAACCATTCCTTGTGTTGTACATCTGACATCTGGAAGTTTACTTTAGCCATTAATGTCTTGAATCTCTGGTCAAAGTCCCAGACAGACTCTGTAGGTAGCTGCTTGATTTCTTTAATCTCTGTAATGCACTGTGACTCAGACTTAGGCTTTCTAAACTCATCTATCATTCTGATTCAAATTTGGTCGATCGTTTTCTATGCAACTTCTACTAGAATTATAGAAAACTTCATGTACCAGTCTAGTGCACGACCTCGCAGAGTCGTAAACTTTGGTTCTTCCTTTATGTCCTCATCTTGGATTTGTTGCACAATCCATATGGATTCACAGAGAAACCAATGTTGTTGTGGGTCTTCCAACCCATTCTCGTTGAATATTGGCAGCTTAATGTTTGTTCCAACCATTATGTTGGCTCTTGAAACAATTGAGATTTTTTTTTATTAGTTGGACTCTCTTGTCCACTATTCACAATGTTATTGCTATTTATAATTACAGGTCTACTTGGAGATGAGTTTCTAGATATTACCTTTGGAAATGTATGTGGCGTCGTAGGTGTGCCGTACTCATGCTTTGATATTGGAGTTTCTGCTGAGTCTTCTGATTCATCTTTTCCTTCAGATATTGGCTGATATTCTTCTTCTTTGTCACAAGAGCCTTCGTCTGAGTGTGATGCAAGTTCTTAGTCTCCTCCTCTAGTGGTACTACAACTTCCTCTTCCAGTGATAAATTTTCTTCTCTTTCTCGACCTAAATCTTCTTCCACTTCTTAAATAAACAGCCTCTACTTCAGTTCCAATATCTCTAGGGAAAATATCACCCTAGTTTGTGCCATTCTTCACACAGTTCTGCTATGACATACCCACCTTTTTGTGCACAACTTTCAATTGTGACACATGTAAAATTCATTTTTCACATATGAGCATTTTTATCCAAGTTTTTAAGGATGACAAATATATTCCGTGGGGTCCTTGGAAAAACTTTTTCTCCGCCTCGCTATATGAGGTTATTGTTTCGATAAAAAACTCAGTAATATATCCTTGCAAGATGTTATCCACCCAAAAATCAACAACCCTCGACACATGGTTGCTTACACATTTCAGTTTATGAATCAACTGAGGATTCCACTCCTTCGGTTCTCCTCCTTGAAAGTTCCTTTGGTGGGTTTCCAACTTCGACAACCACTCATGTAACACAATAGGGAATTCAGAAAAGAAAATTTCATGAATATCCATATACATATATTGGTCCAACCACTCTATTGGGTTCCACCGAGATCCTTTACTCTGAGCTTCTTGTGCAAACTCTAATGCTTTGAAATCCACCCAATATTGGATTTTCACCTTCGTCGGATACCACAACATATCCCTCAGCAAAATGGTTTACGGTCCTGGCAACAGAACCATCTGTTGGCGTTTGTCTTACCTTCGATCCAGGTTCATTCCTTTCACTTGCACGCAACAAAGCCCAAGATATCGGCTTGATAGAGCAAGGCTTAGTCGACAGCTCCTGCGACACATATGCAGTCTCACCTGAGATATATTTCTATTGGGTAACTGCCAGAATGAGGATTCCACAGTTGGGTGGGGGAATTTCACATCCCTTGGTATTCTACCAAGGTGCTCGATGGAGGCTAGTGGGTGGAGTCTATATACTTATTATATATAGTTAATATGAGGTACAACTTATCCTTCGACATACATTATAACAACGAACACAATGCAACATGGATACATTCACAATAACCATGCGACAAATACATATAAGATCTATTGTAAGCCAATATACAAGCCTAAATTCACAGTAACATATATATATGACTTATGCTCTTCATCTGGAATGATAAATATATGACACCTTTGGTATATGCACTAAGTTGCAGACTCTGTTCTAGATCTTTCTTCGTTTATCTATACAGACTTCTTTCTCTTCTCATGCTTTCCAGTATTCTGTCGCAACTCCTTTTCCTTCTTCTCCTTCTTTCTCTACTTCCATCGCAGGTCCTTTTACTTCTTATGACCTAACTCTTTTCATACTTAGGAATAATTCTAACTGAATTCTACCTATCTTTCCCTAGGCCCAACAGGTGTGTACTGCCACTATTGGTTTTGCATTGGAAAACATTGTTGGTTAAGGGGATACCAATTTGCAAGAGGACCATACATTTGTGTATTATAACTAGCAAAGTATTGGCAATGGAATACGATATACCTTATTGAAGTGGTCAAGGTATAGGTTGCATTCACTGATTGATGAAGCAAATTTGTTCTATATTCTCCTTAGCTCCTTGGTATACAACCTTTAAGATAAGCAAGGATGGACATTGACTTGTGGGGTGATTAGATTCAAAACTCCAACAAGATTCTACATTGTTCAATGGACACTCATTCCTTGCATATTTGGTGCAAAAAACAACTAGAGGCTTTTCAACCTCTTCTTGCTTCTTTTTTATTATTATATAAGTTGGGTGTAATTGCATAGCTAAAGAGTGTAGTATTTTAATTTTCATATCCTCAAGCAAGGTCCCAATCTTATATTTAGTGAGACTTGTCATCGCTTCCCTTGATGTCTACGAAAGAACATTTCTACAACATCTATTCTTTTTGTTTGTAGGTATGGAGTAGATCTTGAACATTTTCTTTATTTGACACTTGAAAAATATCATCATTTGCAAGGAGGTTCAAGGTTTCCATAAGATCTTATTTCATGCATCTAAGGAGTACGAATTTAAACAATTAATCATTTCACATGTAATTGTGGGTTCTCTATAGCCGAGCTAGAATATTTCATCATAATCCTCTAAGGATTCATTCTCTCATTGTACAATTGAAAAGTTTTCATCCTTGGTGACTTAGGATTTACAATAATATTTGTATTTCTTAATAAATATCTACTCCATTTAATCCCAATTTTTGATATTATTTCCCTCCAATATCATAAACCACCTTAAGGTTTCTTCCTTTAGTGCAAACAAAAAGAGTTTGATCTTTTGGGCATCTGTTTTGTAGTCATATGTTATGCATATAACTTCAATCTCAAAGAGAAAAAGTCTACGTGCCTCTAATAGTCATCTAATAGAAATGGGGAAGAGTAAAAGGATTTATATTTTTCATTCTTATTTCCTCATCGGTTTCTTGAATTGGAAATTGAAAAACATCAGATTATTGTTACACACATTTATCATCATCATCATATAATGAGAACCAAACATCAGAATTTTCCTGAAACCCTCAAGTTGTGAAGTTGAAAATGGATCAGGATCAGTGATTTCATGCCTTTGTCTACCACCACACTTTCCTTGTGGTCAACGTGCATTACCCCTATGCGTAACACATTTTTTCCTTGAACAACAAGCGGTGCTACCGCCACTTACCTTCATACAATGAGCGACGCTATGTCTCAGTGGACAAAAGTGGTGCTCGAGTTCTAAAGATAAAAAAAGAAGCTTCGAGAGGCTTCTCAAAGTCTGGCTTCGTGGCAGCCTCATCCCTAGACTTCTGTACCACCTGGGCTCGAGATCCATACTTATAATATCTCCCCTCCACCTCACCCATGATATCCTCAACCTCCTCTATCCTCCCATGGCTATAAGTATTGACTCACCCCCCATGGGTAAGGGGAGGAAGATCATGTTACAACATCAAAACTCTGGCGAAATCTAGCGAAGGAGAGTGATCATTTGGTAGACAAGTTTGAAGCTTTGGAGGAAAGGTTTACTTGAAAAGAGACTTCTCAACACTAAGTCTTTGGTTGTAATTTCTCTTTCTATTTCATTTATGCAATAAAAGTTCCTTTCCCATGAATGATATTGTGTATGGACCACTTATTTCATTGTTGAACTCCTTAGTCAACATCATAATATCATAGATTAAACTTGGTACTTTAATCTTGTATGTGCTTTGTTGCGTGTTTCTTGTAGGATCATCTGAGGAGACCAAAAACTCCAAAATATAGCCTATTACAGTTTTGGGATAGGTAAAAGAGTTCATTCCAATCATCTATTTGATCTTAGGGAAAGTAATTTTAGTTGTTGTGACTCCTTTTTTCTAGCTTTGAGTGTTTCAGACTAGGAATACAACTTCTGTTTGCAGAATGTGAGTATTTCCGGTAATAATTAGTCCTCCCTTTATTTTTCAATGGTATTAAAGGATGGAGATTCCTCTGTATCTTCAACTCTTGGCCCATAAAAAGGATTTATAGAAACCCCCACATCAATGTGTTCTACTTCTTAAACATGATCAATAAATTATTTGAATCCTGTATAGGGTCTAATAGATTTTATTTAGTAGGTTGTCTTAAAAAGTATTCAAAATATTTATGTAGTTGTATTTGGTTAGTAGTTCCTACTTCACCCATACTAATATAAGGTTTTGATAGAAATAATCCAAACCTATCCCTAGGTCGATGCATACAATTAGTTATGAGGCTAGTATATATATTTGCTTATTTTTGTTATTTAAAAAAAAACAAATTATCTTAATGTATCTTTCAACCTTATCGGAAACAACACTGAAAATTAACGGGCCAAGGAATTATAATAACAAATCAATGCCATGAAATCTCAAGGCCACACTTAAATCATCAATCCAGGTGTGTAACATTTCGGAGGTGTTGTGCACTATGTCTGCAGATTACATGAGTCTAATGTATTAATAAAGTTGTAGCTAAAGCAAATAACCAATCATGAGTAGATCATCTGGTCTTCAATTTACTCACCCAAGAAAGTTGGTTTTGGTAACATTCTCTTCTTATTGTTTTCTAGAAGTTAGGTGGAGTAATGTCAAATCCCAATTGAGTGTAGAACAAAGGGGATGCTATAGAAATTGAAATCAATGGCTATTGCCTTTATATCATGGTATAGACATTAAAACACCAATAAACAGAACACTCATGAAGAGTGTAAATATATCAATTCATAGTGATGGTTATTCTAAATTAAAGAAATGAAAATCTATCAATTGGAAATGCCAAAGTAAACAAGATTGCTAATACAAGCAATGTATTGAAAATGAACAATTAATTAGTATGTAAATAACTCATGAAAATAGAAGATAACTCATGCAAGGTTTTTGATATCCCCTTGAGTGGGTCCTACTCAATGGATTTCAACCTGGGAGAAAACACTACTTCAAACGAGCTAGTCTTTATTTATTCAAATGTTCAAAAAATTACCTAACAAATCACTTATTACTTCTACGCTCTCTAAAACTTTAGAAATTGAGAAGAACTAAAGGATAAAGGAGAAGAACTTTATGTACCTTATTTATGAAGGTTGATCCTAGCCACTCCTTTGTTTCTTCTAGATATGCTCCTTGTTATCAATCCAAATACCTACAACACAAACATAATATATTTCTCAATCAAATTTGGCAACAAAAAGATATTATTGAAATTAAAACATGACATGAAAACTAGTAAATCAAATTCAAATCAAAATACAATAATTTATTGTGCCAAATTTCTTATAATGAATAAATCAGAATGTGGGGAAGGGAAAGATGTCCAATCGTTATTAAACAATAGAAATAGTACAAATCATACCTTCTTATGTTCAACACCTTATTGAAACTAGATATCCATGTCACTCCAACTCATGTACTCCACACATCCCACTCCATATCTCTGAATGCATAAAATATAGAAACCACTTGAGGGAAGTAGTTTCAGTACACATGGATATAAATACCAATGATAAAGATTAATGATAAAGATACATGACAAGAAGGGAAAGGAAAATAAAAGGTAAGTAATTCCTCCAGCATAACTTTACTATGAAAATTCCTCCCTATTTTGTCCATTCCAACATTTATTATTATTGATGAAGGTCGTTAGGAACAACTATGAGATGTTTGGGGAAGTTGTAATCGAGTAGGTAGTTCTCAAAACTCTCATAACTCCCTCTTTTTTTTGAATTTTATATATTTTCACAATTTTTTAATGAATTCATCCAACATAACTTTACTATGAAAATTCCTCCCTATTTCGTCCATTCCAACATTTATTATTATTGATGAGGGCCGTTAGGAACAACTATGAGATATTTGGGGAAGTTGTAATCGAGTAGGTAGTTCTCAAAACTCCCATAACTCCCTCTTTTTTTGAATTTTATATATTTTCACAATTTTTTAATGAATTCATGCCTAATACAAGGGAAAGTAGCTAATGTTTCACTTCCAAACAACGTGCAACATGCAAATGCAGATTTTTCTTGCATTCACTCCCTAACAAAGGAGAAAATGTGAATGATTCACAATATACATGATCATTAGGTGCAAGTTTGCTCATTTTAAGGATTACAACTTTTCAGATGCATGGCAATGGTTGAGGTTTCACTTGAATGTTTAGGGCCATAATAACATAGGTCAAATCATAGGATCTTCAATCCATAATGTCATTTTTTGTAAACAAACATAGACACTTGAAATGTCGATCTTTTGAATTTCCATCACGGATGAAGAAGTGTCAATTTGAGCTATAACAATGACCAAATTCCCTCAGCTCCAAGGGATAAGAGAAAATAAGTAATGATAATTGCATAACTAGGGGAAGAGCATAAATGGTAAAGTGCGATATTTTGTTTATAGTCAGAGCCATTTTCAATATGCGATATAAATAAATGAAGTTAAAGTGTGATTTTGACACACACGCACGCACGCACACACACACATATGTTTATAACAACTAATTATTTAAATGTAGACATAATTTGATAGTCTATAGAATGTAATTATGCATTATTTAAAAAGGGTGTGGTTATCATTTTTTTTTTTTAATTCTACCCCTGGACAATATATTTTTGAGCATTTTACTTGTTTTGTTGAGATACTTTTTGTAATGTCCCCATCCATCAATCTGACTAATGGAGGGGAGATTTAGGAATAATGGGATTCTAAACTTCACCCCATGGACATATTACGGATTTATAAACATTTAACAATGTGTGCATAAATGTATACATATAAACAAAACGAAAATAAACTCTACCCACACACACATCATGCACATACAACATATTCATCATAAGCATAACATAAAATCATTGCACATTCAAATACAAAGAGAATACTTATCTTTAAACAAAGAAAACCCAATCAACTAACTATGTAAGAGTAATTTTCCATCTAATTGTAGGCATTTTTTCCAGCATATATTCTTTCTGCTGAGAGGCCACCCCCAAGCTAGGCTATGAGGCCATTAGGGCGAAGGGAACTCCTGTAAGATTTTCTTTCTCATCCCACAATCCATTTTTCTCTCAATGCTTAGCCAAATGCTCATTCAAAGCTCTATGAGAATTCCACTTAGCCATCACAACCTTGGATCCTACAATACCTTCTCCACACAGCACCTTTCTGGCCTTAGGCATTCTCTTTATTGATCCACTGTTCCCTTGGGTGATCCACCTTGCTAGATGCTTGTAGTGTGTGCATAGAAGGACTCTAATATGCTATATTGTTGGAGAACCACCTGCAATCTTAATTCATGGATTCTCAAGCATGCAAAACTAGAAAAACTAAATGGGTAAAGGTCCTTAGCTTGCCCAACCTTAAGCTCACTTACAACCATCTCTTTTCTCTTGAAAAACGTAGCTATGTCTCCAAATTTGAATTTTTGGGGTTTTCATAGTTTGAGAATTGGTATTGAACAACAAAGTGACAATTTCCCCTAGTTTCTTTGTTCCTGTTCGTAAAAATATGCACAATGAATCATGGGAAATAGACTCCAAAGATGAGAGAATGGTAGAAAATACAACTGCCATAACTTCTGAACATGGGATATAAGACTCTTATAGTAGTCATGGAAGTATATTCATCCAATGCTTCCATAACTACATGAGAATACTCCCCACCAACCTCACAAATGCATTCAATGATTGGGTGAAATAGCAAAGGGAAGTAATTGGATCATTTAAAGCACATGACAACAAATGGATGAGTTCTAAGGTTGAGACTTGGCAATAGATAATTTGATCTCCCATAGGCCCCCTTTCCCATAGGCCCCCTTTCCCCTCTAGTAGAATCATAACACCTCTAGTGCTCTTTACACAACCATCATGGACAATTATATTATTTTTAACATAATATTTACATAGCATTTCAAATTGGCATGATAAGCCAACCACACAATCATAATTAAATATTTACATCATACATGCCTAGATATTCACTTCTTAGTTCTTGGTCTTGAGCTCCACAATAGGAATCCAGAATAAAATATTTACATGGTTAGATTTAATATATTCCAAGTCAAAACCAAGGATATTACACCTTTATACAGCTAGTATGAAGTGATGTCTAAAATGACTAATGTTGACATCGCCATATATTACATTGGCCCATATAATATTAAAGAAAAATTATTCACATTATTAAAACCATATATGAAGACAACTAAATAATAAAATGATAATATAGAAAAATAACACAAGCTAAGATCCATCTCAAACCTTGATTAAATTTTATGATGGAAACATTTCCATAAATTTTACACCCTTCACCTATTAATGCTTAATAATCCCAAGTTAAGATAAAATTAAAATAAGTTAGAAGAGAAAGCTCATTTAAACATATTGTAACATTTTTTTTTACTTCCTCTTATATTAACAGTACTAAGTATCCTCTAAAATTTAAGTCCATATATAAAGCCATTATTCAACACCCAATAACAATTTTATAAAAAAACACAAAAAAATACATTAATTTTATATACATAATACTTTAAAAAAAATCATTAATTTTATATACATAATACTTTGAAAAAATACATTAATTTTATATACATAATACTTTAAAAAGAAAAATCTAAAAATCCAATTTTTTATTAAATGTAGCAGTATACTGTAATCACTTTGATAGGTTCAAAGTTGTTTTTAAATTTTTTTAATGGTAAGCAATCACAAAAATTAAAATGATATTCTAAAGTTTAACTTTACAATTTAAATATTTGTAATTTATGATTATAAATAAAATCTATTTTATTATCATGTAATTAGTTCTGAAAAGACAATGAAGAGACTATTTTCATGATGTTATTGTTGACGACTATGAATCATTCTTAACCTGTATATATATCATATACAACTCAACTAATTCTTATTGTGAAATGATGTAACACGGATGAACGAAGCAAGACACGGTCCACGGAAACCAAACGAGATTGATGATTAATCCACACACACGCGCAAAACACTGGAGTTCATTATTGAAGACGCTCGTACCATACTTTTCTGCTTTCAATGGCGTGAATTGTTATTCTGGATGCCCAAGTTATCTGGTTGGATCAACGGGGGCATGGCAAGGGACCGATTGAGTGCTTTGGATGACAATTTACTCTGCTCTCACATTTTCTCAAAGCTTTGTTTAAGAGATGCAATACGATGTTCTCTGCTCTCGCGCAGATGGCGATCTCTCTGGGCTTTTTTAACACATCTCAAGTTTTCCACTCTGGTCTTTAAAGCAGAAGTAATTGATCACATCCTGTTCTTTAATTCTGCTGAACTGGAAAGTTTGGAAATTTCGTTGTTCCATTTGTATGGGATTGGCAAGAGGAACGTTGGCAACTTGTTTTGGAAATGGGTTCGTTCTGCATCTTTGAAAAAAGTGAAACAAATCACTCTGGAAAGTCTGGAAGGCTTTATAGAACATGTTCCAAGTTCTCTGTTTTACTGCGATTGCCTGACATTTTTGAAACTCGAGTATTTTGAATTTAGCAGACTGCCCACTTATCTTTGGAGTTTCAATTGTCTTATAACATGTTTTCTATCAAACATCGATATGAATGATGATATACTTGAGCAGCTTGTAGCAAAATGCCCTCTTCTTCAAAATTTGACAGTGAAATACTGTGATGGGCTGAGCAACTTGAAAATTTCTTCCGTCAACATCAAGTATTTAGATTTTACTTCCTCTGCAAGTTCAGTGATAGTGAACTGCCCACAGCTGGCTAATCTCACAGTACTTGGTTTTCCTGAGTTGAGGTTAGAGCTTAATTCTTGTGGGGTTCTACTGGAACTTCATTGTAGGGGGAATCTACATTTGTCCACAACGAAGCTTAAGGTACTGGAAGGGCTTTCGACCAACAACGAGTTAAGTAAAATTACTATTAATGAATTGAGTACCTATGTACCTTCTCTCGCAGCTCTTGGCCGTTTTTCTTACCTCGAAGAGTTATGGATAGAAAGCAAATCTTTTAAGGTTCGTAACTGCCTGGATTTTACCTTTTATTTTAAGTTTTGAGCATTTTGTTTTTATTATAGAGCAAATTTATGAGGAAAAATTTGCATGGTAGAACAGGTAGCATACTAGCAAGCCAAGCTGCAGAAAGCTTAAACGTTCCACTAAAAGCCCTCAAGAAGGTGCATGTAAAGGTTTCCAGATTTGATGAGGAGGAAATTGCTCTGCTCAGTTGCCTTTTCATAAGTGCTCCTTTTCTGCAAACAATGACAATAACTGTACCAATATGCTCTGAATATGTCCATAATCAAAGCTTCTTAAAGCAACTTTTGGGTTTGAAAAGATCTTCAGGAGAAGCTACTGTACTTATAACAGAAAATCTTTGGGAGGATTGCAAGAGATGCCGAGAAAAGGTAAACATTAAAGCTTGATAGAAATATTTTCCAAGGTTAGAGGAATGAATATTTTTGACACTTTTGCAGCTTTTCTATGATCATGAAGCTTAGATTCTAGCTGTACAATTTCGTCACTATTATCTTAGGTGCTTTTGTTTGTTTTTAGATTTCTAGTCACTGCAAAAACAAGTACAACATTAAGTTAGGCATTGTAATATCACCAAACATGAGGGTTTTGTGCAGTTCGCCAAGTTTCCCTTAGTTCATCATTTGTCTAATTAATGCGATGATGCTATGTCGAAGAGTTTCGGAGCTTTTGTCTGAAATTATTTGTCTTCTTTGAAATATAGTAATTGTTTTCTGTCATCTCCTACCTTCAGCCTAAATCATTGCCAACATATATAAGAATGTTCATAAAAAATGTTGTATTTTCAAAGCTTTGAGCATCACTGAAACAACTGGATTTGTGCTAAGTACTTCAGGTGTACTCCAATGAAAAAGGGCAATTTTGGGCATTGCAGTGTCCTTGTTAATTTCAAAGTTACAAGGTCATAGCTGGGAGTACAATCATTTTAATAGTTAATTGTAGATTTCAGGTCAAAAAGGAATTATGCATGTAGAATTGAGGTAAAAAAGGAATTATGCCTGTAGAGGTCAGGTCAGGTCAAATAAAAATTATATCTTAATTTTCTTAAGCAATTGTGCACATGCAGCTCAAATTGAAATTTATGTGCAATATTTGTGGCATATGCTAGATGTTTATATTGAGCCTTAGGAATATCTCTAGTTACCTAATGCCGTAGTCAAGATTTGTTGTTTCACTTGATCTCTCCCACTGGAATAGCTGCACAATTTTTCTTTCTACAGCTCAAGCTCCAGCTATTTTCTTCAGGTTTCATTGGTACCATTAACCTTCTTATGATACTTTCCAAGCCATTAGTTTTCAGGTCATAGATTTAGCAACTTTTCAAGGGTTTGCACGCCTAATCCTATCATCCTATTAAATTAGTAAAAAGTCTCCCTGAATTACTATTAACTTAAGTACATAGCGTAGATTCATGTTAAATTGAGGTCCAATTTTTTTCTTGATTTAAGTGTAAAAATTTTAAGATAAAATTTTACACCTTAAGAAATTTGAATTCTCAATGCTTGATATATTGAGTTTAAAATAAATTTATGCTGGTTTTCATAGAGGATATTTTTTTTCCTTTAGATATAAAAAGCGTACACCACCTATACCAACTACAGGTTAAGGTTAATAAGATCCAACCAAACGTTATACCCGAAGTTATGGCACTATTTTTTTCTTTTTATCTTCTTACTTTGTAGTCATTCTAAAATAAAGTTAAAAGATGAAATGTGTAACAAATAGGTTTTCTTTCCTTATTGGAGCTACTCATGTCCCATCCATTCCCTTCCCAAGCACATATTCATTTAGTACTAATTTTTTTCTTTTCTTTTTTATTACATCATTTTTCATTCATCACAAATCCTATCCCTCTGCCTAACCCAACTTTAATCTTGTACAAAACAAACTTGCAAGGCTCGCATGCCTTTAGGTCCTATCCAACTCTTAGTGGCTTCACCCATCACAATCTCTTAAAAAACTATACTCGAGGAGTAAAATCCAATCCAAGAGAATCTAAGCTGGTAGAGCTACTCCCATGAGATTGCTTGATCCTTGAAATTTTTTATATATAACTTCTCTTAAGTTGCTTGCTCAAGGATGTTTATATGTTGGGTCTCTTGTTGTATGATGTATGCAATTTTATTCGGACGATAGAGATTGTTGATGTCTATCACTAACAATTAATTGTAGAGTTTTGGTCAAATGGAAATGATGCTTGATGGCATCATTTACAGGATGCTAATGTAATTTTCTTCAGATGGATGAAATAGTAGATGTCTATCACTAACAACTAAGTGTAGAGTTCAAGTATGTTTGAGGGCATCATACACAGACTGATAAAATTGAAATTTATGCTCAAAATTTATGACATATGCTTGATTATGATATTTCCCTCACCACTTGATCTTTCTAGAGGGAGAGGCTACACATTTTGGTTTTTTTTGCATTTATAGGCATCGTTGTCTTCAAATTCCACAATTACCATTTTCGCTCATGTGATAAATTTCAAGTTTTTTTAGACCATAGCTTTAGTACTTTTTGTTGTATATTGTGTATGCCTCGTAGCTTTAAAATTTTGGTTCCAATCATGACTTTGGTAAAAATATCAGCAATATGTTTATCATTGTAACAATATTGTAACTTGACAACTTGAGCCTGGACAAGATCACAAATTCGATGAACATCAATCTCAACATGTTTGATTTTAGTATGAAAAACTACATTCGTTGCAACTTGTATGACACTTTAAATGCAACTTGTATCACACTTTAAATGTCATCAAATGTAGTAGTTGTAGAATTTTGAGTAAACCAAGCTTGGATAAGGCATTTTGAATCCACGTTGCCTCTTTTCCTTCTTCATTCTTCCTTTGCTGCTCTATACTCTGCCTCACAAGAGGATAAAGATGTTGTCGCTTGTTTTTAACTGTTCCATGCAATAGGTCATGATCCAAATTGAAAACATAACCACCTGTGGATTTCATGTCATTGACATCATTGGCCCAATCTGAATCAAAAAATGGGGGATTGGTAGGGGTAATGGATGCCATAGTTCATTATACCACGGATATAGTGCAAAATTCTTTTGGCAGCCAACCATTGCAGATTGACTGCAAAATAAATGTCTGACCTAGTGTGTTAAATAAACCAGGCTGCCAACAAATTGTGTATAAAATGTAGCATCCACTTTCTTGGAAAGACATTCCTTGGTAAGCTTGACTCCCCGCTGACATGGACATGGAGTAGAAGCAAGTTTGCAATCAAGCATTTCGTTTATTTTTTAAATATCCAGTGCATAATTTTATTGTGAAAAAAACAATCTATCATGCAGTTTAGAAATTTGCAAACCAATAAAATAATTCAAGTCACATAAGTCATTCATATCAAACGATTGCAAATTTTTTATCATCTCAATATTTGGACCAGCAATGAGCAAATCATCTACATAAACAACAATAAGAAAGATCTCTCCCTCACAGAGATTTGGATCTGATTTGCATTTTCTAACCCCATGCTGAATACATATATATATATTTTCACTCCATGCTCTTGTAGCATGTTTAAGTCCACAAAGTCATTTCTTCAATTGAATATAACTGAAATATTCAATTACAACATATCCAAGAGAATTGCCACAAGAGATAACAAAAAATGATCCACACTTTTATTATTATAAATTGATTATTTTAATGGAGGAATCAACTTTTGTTCACATGCTTCTTCAAGGGAGAAACCTCCTATGAGCTATGCTCCAATTACAATATTCTTCTCCACACCCCTCACAAAGAAGACTCCATCCTTATTTATATATCATGCTACAACTTTAACTTCCTAACTGCTTAGTGAACCTTTTTTAATGAGGTATCATTACATTTATTTACTGACATAGTGGTCCTTATTTAATAATAACAACATGGTGGACCTAGTCACTTTACATTGAATGGCTTCCATTATTACTCTAATGGGCCGTCTGAACCCCCATTACACACTTAGGGAGGGTAACATTCCACCAGGGTATTTTTTAAGGATTCTAATATTATACTTAAGTATAGTATTATAGCCAATTGTTTTGGATTGAAAAAATCATGTTTATAGATACGTAAGTTAATATTAAATATGAAACATAAAATTAACACTGAAATGTGTAAATTTTGGAAAATATTATGATAAAAAAAACATATTTTATGTAAATATAGGCGATTTAGACACTAAAAATGACCAAATAGCGAATTTATTTTTTGGAAAAAACCCCCAAAATAGCCAATTGGCGAAATTTCGCCCCTAAAAATTACCCTGCATTCAACCTCCCTTGCAAAAGTGTTTTCCTCAATGCTTGATGTGAAGTTGTACCACCATAATCTAGGGTCCCATGGACAAATGTTGACCTCCATGTTGAAGTAGGCCAAGGATTCAGGTGCTCATGTAGAAGTGTGAGCCACTATGTTGAGCTAGTCCAAAAAGCTCTATCTTAATCCTAGGTCCCGTGTCCATGTTCTCTAATTGAAAACCTAGTGATGGAACTTAAGCTTTAGTAACCTTTGAGTGTTATGTGTCACATGCCCAGGATGGTCATGTGGATCCAATAATTATAACTAACCCCCTATTGGTGTAATGGGGGGGTCATCATTAAACTCGCAAACAAAGTGAGGATGCTTTTGATCCACAAAACTAGTGGTTGGTCTATGCATTTTTCTTCATGGAGAATTCAACTCTTGTTCACTTGCCTCTTCAAAGGGGACAACCTCCTATGAGCTATGCTCCAATTACAATAGTATTCTCCACACCCCTCACAAGAAAGACTCCATCCTTATTTATAGATCATGTTACAACTCTAACCTCCTAACTGCTTAGTGAACCTTTTTTAATGAGGTCTCATTACATTTATTTACTAACATAGTGGTCCTTATTTAATAATAACAACATGGTGGACCTAGTCCACTTTACATTGAATGGCTTCCATTATTACTTTAATGGGCCCTCTGAAGCCCCATTACACCCTTAGGGAGGGTTGTAACATTCTACCTCCCTTGCAAAAACGTTTCCCTCAACACTTGATGTGAAGATGTACCACCATAATCCAGGGTCCCATGGACAAATGTTGACCTCCATGTTGAAGTAGGCCAAGGATTCAGGTGCCCATGTAGAAGTGTGGGCCATGATGTTGAGCTAGTCCAAAAAGATCTATCTTAAGCCTAGGTCCCATGTCCATTTTCTCTAACTGAAAACCCAGTGATGGAATTGAAGCTTTAGTAACCTTTGAGTGTTATGTGTCACATGCCCAGGATGGTCATGTGGATCCAATAAGTATAACCAACCCCCAATTGGTGTAATGGGGGGTCAGCTTTAAACTTGCAAACAAAGTGAGGATGCTTTTGATCCACAAAACTAGTGGTTGGTCCATGCATTTTTCTTCATGAAAGTTTCCATTCAAGAATGCATTCTTAACATTCATTTAATGAATATGCCAACCAAGACATGCAACGAGAGAAATAATGATTTGAATAATATTATATTTTATGACATGTGCAAATGTTTTGTTACAACCAATGCCTTCTTTTTTATTAAAAACTTTAGCTACTAATTTGGCCTTGAATTTATTTATGTCCCCATATGAATTAAATTTTGTCTTATAAACCCATTTGCAAACAATAACCATTATACCTATAGGATAGGGCACAAGCTCCCATAATGCATCATATTCTACTTTCATGGATTGTTCCCAATCTTTCTTTACTCTAGCTTCCTCAAATGACTCTAGTTCTTTGGTTTGTAGTACTTCTTCCATAAGTGCACTTCTATATCTCCTATCTTCTTGTGCATAAATTTCACTAATACTCTTTATTTTCTATTTGTAAAAAATGAGTATGGTTCCACAAATGAGTCAGAATCTCCCAACTTCCTTAAATCAGTCTGGTTCTTTGGTTTGAAGTACTTCTTCCATAAGTGCACTTCTATATCTCCTATTGTCTTGTGCATAAATTTCACTAACACTCTTCATTTAGCTGGAGCTACCATAATACAAATCTTGTGCCAGAGACTTGAGCCAGTCCTTGCATGAGCTAGAGCATAGCTATAGAGACATGGACCATCGGTGATACACCATATTCTCAAAGTTATTCAGATTACCTTAGAGCATCCTCTAGACTCCCCTTGTCCTGGTTGATCCCGACATGACCCCATTGAGATGAGTTGGCTTGGTCATGGTTCACTTGGAGAGTAACAGAGTTCAATATTGGTATACTTCACTTGCCCCTATAGGGAGGTCATGTTTGAGATCCATTCAACAGAGCAGGTATATGGCAGATAAAGTATACTTATGCACATGGATGTTCTTGTTGTGTCTTGTTTATTTATGTTAGTAGTCTAACTAGGCATGTAGTGACTATTGCTTTATTTGTTATTGTTATAGGCTTATTGTAGAGGTGGTTGAATGGCCTTTATTGCAAGGATTTGATACATACTAATTGGTTTTTCCCCACTTGGTATAGACTTGTTCATTTCCCATATTTTTTTCTAGTCGTGACACCATGTGTCATTGTCTCCACTCATTTGACGCTCTCATCCTTGGATATTTACCCTTGACTTAGAAAGAGATGCGTGGCTTTGAGGACGCCCCCCCTTTGAGCACTATTTGCACTAGTATCCATGTTATTTGTGTCTCGACTATGGAGTGTTTGGATGCTAGCTTCAACCGTGGATCCACTTTTGGGTAGGTTTCCCCTAATGTGGTGGTGGTGGGTAGAGTTCTGTTTTTACACTAGGTTGCATCCCATTAGCCCTCGAAACAAGTATTCCTTCCATCATTACATGCATATATGTATCATGTTATACCCAATGGAAATGCAAGCCAAATGGCTAGTGTGAAATGAAATAAAGTGATTAAGGACAATAAAAGCAGATGAGGAACAATTGAAAATCTAAATGACTACTGGCCACATAAGAAAGAAATATAATGATTATTATTCGCGGAGCCCAAAAAGGCATGAATGTGAAATGGGGCAAGAGGTTGCTAATGCTTAGTGTCCCCTAGAAGCTTCCCACATTACAGTTGCTTGTGTACTCAACACATGAGGTTCTACTCAGATCCTCACGGAGCCTGAGGTAGGCTTGGATGTGAGTTGCAGGTTTATTGTTAAAGGCTAGTGATGGTATTATAAGAACTTTATCCCATTCGTGTGACACCACCATCCCTTAGTGCTTCTCAATATGAACATGTCATTGTGGTCCCCTATTTCCCATGTTTATCCAAAGGGTCACATTGTCAAGGTCTACTAGTTAAACTTCCTAATCCTAAGCCTCGTTTCATCCACTTTACCGATGGCTAGTAGGGTGACCAAGTTTATAGTGAGTATACATTGAAGGCTTCATGAAAAGGTAGCAAGACTACTTTAACTAGGACCTGTTTTTATTCTACTTTGTGTTGATCACGATAGCTTATATTGCTTAATGTTTGAGTTGGTTTATTAACATAAATAATGGAGTATCTATCATCCAATGGTGCATGCAGGTCTTCATAGTTTCATCTCATGCAATTATTTTGACCAGTTTGACTTGGTCATCCTAGTTTGACCAAGATATATATAATGTCGTGGGTGAATCTAGATTCAGATGCTAATTTTTTTCTATTTAACATATATTGGGTCCCCTCACATGATCATTGTTTTAGTTGACCATGACATCTCTCTGTTTGGGAGATATCCATTTATTATCATTTATTAGGGCTATATTTTTATTGTTTTGGCATGGATGGATCCATATAATGATTATTTAATGTATTTTTATGGTGACTATGGTCACCAATAATGAATTTGAGGTCTTTGATTTGATTGACACAGTTATATTTAGCATCCGGGTAAGGGAAATGCTTAATATCAACAGATTACATATTCAACCATATATACAAGCAAATTAATTGAAAGAGAAAGTGACCATGACTTAACTAATAAATCAATTTGGTTGATATGGGGAATTATTGATGGGGGATGATATTATTATGTTGGTACTATGTTTTGGACCTTATGGTATGAGGTTATTACTTGATATGAGGTCCATACTTTGTATTGCCTCATAGAGAAGGCACACTCTATCCATGGGGACACATTTGTTGGGAGCAACACTGGTGTATCATTTGTATGCCTTGCTACTTGTAGTAAAGGGGGTGTATAGGAGGGTGACCTCCGCATCATATCTTATGATTATTGTTTATACCATGTACTTTCCTAGAGGTGTGCACTTGGTGATAGTGACCCCCTCTTTAGCTTTTGATGTATTTTGTTGAGGCATAATCCATCGTTGATCTTGATCATCATGTTTTGATTCTAGCCATTCATCCATATGGAGCTAGGGATTTTGTCTATTGAAATCCATTTTAATGATTTCTTGCTCATTGTCAAGTGACTTTTGGCTCTTGGATATTTCAGTTGTAGAGAAAACTCTTTGCAAAAACTTGTGAATCTTATGTGTGATGTTTGTAGATTGTGATTGCATTATCTTACTCCTTGAACACTGGTGAGATCATGGTAGAATATGTGAGTATCCATTATGGTTGCTTCTTGTGGTAAGAAGACAAGTTGGAGAGGGGCGCTGTTGTGGAGAAGCATAGCTTCTATTCTCCAACTGTTTGGCATCTCAGGGGGTTTTCTTTTGTGCACTTTGTTGTCAAAATTGAATGTTCCTTGTCTTATATTACCATAGTGTTTTTCTTTCAGGTGCAATTAAATTAACACAATTGTTTTCTTATGCAGGAAAGAGGGGCACTATAGCCACATTAGGGATATTTGTTGGGGCTGATTTTTGTCAAGATTCCACCAACTTGATCAAGGTCGAGGAAGAGTGTCATGTTTGCGGCATCAACCAAGTTTTTGGGTAATATCTCAAGTCATTTCTCTTAGTTTATATTTTTGTTCAATCAATCTTAAAAATAATTAAAGCTCTCAATTTTCATAACTCTAGATTTGATCGTCAAATCATTTTGTGCTTCAAAACCAAAGTCAGTTTTTCCCTAAGAACCCTAGGAACTAAGCTTGGTAGCATTCATACTTCATTTACCCTCTCTGGGCATTGGTGGTCCTAGAGGAAAATCACCCTTCTTGGGAATTTTCACTATTTGTTTGTTTGAGAAATTGGATATGCTTGTTTTGTGCTTTAATTTTCCTATCTATCATCAAACTTGCATTATTGAGTGCTAGAAGTAATCCTTTTTCCATTTCATGACTAGTTTTATTTGCATGATCAATATACACTTAGTGTGACTTATCCATTTTATTTGGCACGTTATTGTTCCTAGACCCGGTTATTAAATCATTGTTATTACGATACTATTTATATTGGTTGATTGCTTTTCATACTTATCTTAATATTTCTAGATTAACTTCTTAAAAGACCCTATCCTTTTAGCCACTTTAAATATCTAGGATCTAGAACAAGACAATCATTGCTGCGTAGAATTATTATATGTTTGTGTGAGTCTTGTTTTCTAGGTTGCCCCTCATAGGTTGACAAGGGTCTCCCCCTTGGCTTGGATTTGGCCTAGCCTAAAGTGAAAGAGATCCTCTTTAAGTGTGACAACTGCACCATTTATAGTGGTGGAGGCACTTTGTGGTCATCTAATTTAGTTACCTGCCCTCTTCCTATTCTGGATAGGATCCTCTCTAGCTGAAACTACAATAAAAGTGATAACATTATTGGCGGCATTGTCGGGGAGGGTAGAGGCGTACTTATGATGTTTGCAAGTCTGTTTATCTATTGCATACCTTTTATCATATAACATACGGTCTAATTCTTGTGATTGTATTTCTCATTAATGCATATTTCATTCATAGTCACATTTTGTTTCTCTCATCGCTTACCCTTTCCATTTATCTTGCATATTTTTGGTATTAAGAGAGACTGATCACCTCTCTTCTTCCATGAGCTCACGTTTTAGTGCAGATAAGTGCCAATTTTTTTGCAGGTTCTCAAAAAATCAAAGAAGGTCAAACTATATGTGAGTGATTCATGAAGATCAAATTTTATGCCAATGGGCATGCCCTCCAGAATTCCAGCATTGAAGATTCATTATCATGATATGTGCTACTTTTGAAGCTCAAGTTCCTAAAATCCTAATCCAACATTGTATCACCGAAAGACAACAACAAGAAGACTTTTTATCAAAGATTGCAGATGGATCTAGAATGAGACATAATGAAGAATTGATATTAAGAATATGAAGACCAATGTTCCATATGTCAAGTGCCATTCCCATTTCCACATTCCTGATTAATACACATTCCTTTTAGAAGACCTAAGATTCATCATGCTCATTCACTAGTGCCATGGTATGCTTATGTATTTCCTTCTTCCCATTTTGATATGAATGTCTGTTGAAGTTAATAAATATTTAATTTCCTTATGTGGTTGATAAATTTTTCTCATGCACAACATTAATCTCACCATTGTCATCAAATTAACTTCAGCCTCCACCATTCCATTACTTCCATGAATTTCTGCTCCATCCATCCCTAACCCACACAATAAAGTTAGCTTAGCTCACTTACATTGTTGAGATCCCTCACCTCCCTACCCATTTTCCAAATAAAATTTGATGCTGAAAACCTGTCTCAGGCGCCATCATACCTTAAGATGCTTGAGAACCAACTTACTGGAAGGCATCCCTCGGGAATAAAAATATTTGATTGTGAAAACCGTTTGGGTGCAATTAGAGAGATTTTGTTTGAAAACCAGCTTGTTGATGGACAAGGTTTGCAAATAATAAAGTATTCCATCATGTTCTTTATAAAGTTTCCAAGATTTGCTACTACATCAGAAGATCAATTTTAGCTCCAAATCCAAGTTGCAATTCATCATGCTATGATCTCCACACTGCTCTTTCTTGCAAGTTTTAACATCATTGTGGACCACATTGGATCTCATGCTTCTCAGGAGGATGTTGCACATTTCATGATATTCGCAGGAAGGTACATGTATGCTTATTTTCCTTATTGCTAGTCAAGTTCATTGAATGCTATGGATTTGTATTTAGAAAATCACTTCAGTCTTTTTCCTTACTTCCTCCTATATTTACAAGGGTATTTAAATATTTCAGTTTGGGGGGCGAGGCACACCATTACCAACTGTGACCACACCATTACCCATCATAATCCTTACAATACTCATCATCATTATTTTCCATATCCTACCATCCTTGCTCAACCAAAACCTTCATCCTTCCATTTAAGCATTACCTTATCTTTAATTCCTTAGCTAAGTCCACTCCAATATCTCCTAACACCCAAGCATGAAGAGGATGTTGCTACATAAACTGAGTTGCTTCCACACAGGAACCATCAGCAAGGGAGAAGAAGTCTTACTGTTGTCACACAAGAACCAATAGTAGGAAAAAAGATAGAAGCTCATCTACAAGCCAAGGACACTACACGAAGAGGGGAATATGTTGGCCACAAGAACCCACAATAGAATAAGATGCTCTAGAATCTATTCCTACATAAGAACTTGTTGTCATACAAGAGGGTAGAAAACACATTAAGAGGTATGAGTTGAAGTCACTTTGTTTCGCACCAATAGACATATGTTCTAGAAACTACTACATGATTGTCTAACTTTAAATATATAAACATAGAATCCATGAACAAAGTGATTATCAATATTCTTTGAACAACTTGAGAAAAAATGGATTAATGGCGATAATGGCATGTAATGCAACATTTTTATAGAGGCAAGACAACTTATGAATGTCAGTGAATATGATATCTACAAGATGACTGTGTTGTTGCTGTATGCACAGAACCGGTTTGAGGAATGAATGCAATCCATATAATATTTATATATTCATGACATAGCTTGACTAGAAATTTCCATGATCAATGTGAACCATTTTCTTTTACATAAGATTTGCTTCATGAATTTTGATTGTTCTCACATTACATAGATGATAGCCAACATTTTCGAATGAAATACATAATCATTACATGATGGTAGACAAAGTATAAAAATAAATTAAATCTCTTTGGCAAAGAATTTAATCATAAGAGGTAACATTGGAAAATTTGGTAGTATTTTGCATAATTGATTTGCTGGTATTTTCAAATTGCAGATTATGTGCATAAATTGATTTGATCATTTCTAAATTATATGAAATGGAGAGTTGCAAGTTTCAGTGGGTAGTAAGAAAAATAAGCCTACAAAATTTCTCAGCTATCTAGACTTCAATTTGTGAGAAATCAGTTATTTATCTAGCCTATAGTGTTTACTGCAAAAACATGTAGCATTGTTGCAGAAACCTTGTAGTAGCTTGCTGCAAAAGTCTTATAGGATGGTGCAAAATCATTATAAAGGATTTTTTCAATAACATTTTTGGGAGAATACTGGGTGAACAAACATAAGCACATGAACTTTTTGAATCAATCTTGAAGGTAATTGGTGATATGACAAACTTATCTAGCAATCTTGTAGTGGTTGACATAGTATTGAATTTGGGACAACAACTATATGTTTCTGGAATTTGTATAAAAAATTTCTAAGGTTGTGTTATTACTTGAAAAAATTCTCCTTATGTTAGTTGGATCAACATTTTCTTCATCACCTGGTTTGATACCATTAGCATGATAAACATTTATGCTAGAATATTTCATAAACTCCTTATGAAAACTTCTTAAAGGTTAATCTATTCATTAGCTGTATGAAGGTATTTACTAGAAATTCTTGTTGATTACATAGTTGTCATTTCATATAAGATTTATGATGGATTCTACTTTGAACTCAATATGAGTTAGTTTCTACTCAACTCTTTGAACCACGCTTCTTTTACATGAGGACAGGTAAAAAAAATTCAGTTTGGGGGGAGAGATGATGTGTTGACAATGGGATATTAAGAGATTTGTACATGGAATCCAATGGAAGACAATCATTATCAAAAGGATGGTGCAACGAGTATCAATGGCGAGTTTTAACGTAGAAACAATTGTGCTTCAATGGAAGAGGAATTTGTTGTTGACACTTATTTCAAAAATATCATTTGATTGCATGTTTTACCGTTGATGATAGGGTTCATAAACAATATTCATGTGGTTGAGTCATTTAGTCCACAAGATGATCAATGAATGGATTAATGAGTTCAGGATTCTAGGAACATAAAACTTCATGATAAATAATTCACATTTCCTCTCATTTACCCATGTTTTGTTTTTGCAAAAGTGAAGAAATTGACTTGCATATATCTTCCAAACAGTGAAATGGGTATCCATGAAAATGGGTGGAGATAAGCATTATGGTAAGAAGAAAAAATCCAACAAGTTTCAACTCAATCCAATTCACGTTTTCAAGAAATCAAGCATAGTCACCTATAACCATTTTCTCACTTTCTCAATGTTGCCGCTTTACACACCCCTAGGGGGGGGACGCATTGGAAATATTCAATTTGTTTGCTGTGTCCTTAGGGGCAAGTCTCAAGACAGGTACTATAAGCTACTCTTGAATCCTTCGTTTAGGCCGCTCCTAACAGAGCCAAGGGGGATAGTCCCCATGAAAGAGTTTCTAAGGCTCTTGAAGTTTATTAGTTATGGATGAAATTGTTGTTAGGAGTTGTTTTTAGAATTAAATAATATTTAAATCAAGTACTGCAAAAATTGAAATAATATAACTCAACAACATAATTTGGAATTCATAATAGAATGAAGCAGAATAAAAGATTGATACAGTATAAACCAGTGCCAAAATGGAGTCAAAGTAAATAAGTGCTGCTAAAATGAGAAAGTGTACTTGGTCAGTTTTAATCTTATTAAATGAGTGAGTTAAGGGGAAATGGGATTCCTGATATACCGCGAGGTACTGAGAATATGTTTGGATTCCGAGAAAAGTGGCTCCGCACAGGAAAATGTGGGCTAGATGGAGTCGTTGGGGGGGGGGGGGTGTTCAACACTACACCAACAATGATGATAGGAGATGGCTCCGCATAGGAAAATGTGGGCTTGAAAACCAGCTTGCTAGCGGGCATCCCTTGGGAATAAAAAAATATGATTGTGAAAACTCTTTGGGTGCATTTAGAGAGATCTTGTTTGAAAACCAGCTTGCTGATGGACAAGGTTTGCAAATAATAAAGTATTCCATCATGTTCTTTATAAAGTTTCCAAGATTTGCTACTACATGAGAAGATCAATTTTCGGCTCCAAATCCAAGTTGCAATTCATCATGCTATGAGCTCCACACTCCTGCAAAGATCATGCTATGCGCTGCAAGTTTTAACATCATTGTGGACCACATCAGATCTCATGCTTCTCAGGAGGATGTTGCACATTTCATGATATTCGCAGGAAGGTACATGTATGCTTCTTTTTCTTATTGTTAGTCAAATTCATTGAATGCTATGGATTTGTATTTAGAAAATCACTTGAGTTTTTTTCCCTACTTCCTCCTATATTTACAAGGGTATTCAAATCTTTCAGTTTAGGGGAAAGGGCACACCATTACCTACTGTGACCACACCATTACCCATCATAATCCTTACAGTACTCATCATCAATATTGTCCATCTCCTACCATCCTTTCTCAACCCAAACCTTCATCCTTCCATTTAAGCATTACCTTATCTTTAATTCCCTAGCTAAGTCCAATCCAATATCTCCTAACACCCAAGCATGAAGAGGATGTTGCTACATAAACCGAGTTGCTGCCACACAAGAACCATCAGCAAGGGAGAAGAAGTCTTATTGTTGTCACACAAGAACCAGTAGTAGGAAAAAAGATAGAAGCTCATCTACAAGCCAAGGACACTACACGAAGAGGGGAATATGTTGGCCACAAGAACCCACAATAGAATAAGATGCTCTAGAATCTATTCCTACATAAGAACTTGTTGTCATACAAGAGGGTAGAAAACACATTAAGAGGTATGAGTTGAAGTCACTTTGTTTCGCACCAATAGACATATGTTCTAGAAACTACTACATGATTGTCTAACTTTAAATATATAAACATAGAATCCATGAACAAAGTGATTATCAATATTCTTTGAACAACTTGAGAAAAAATGGATTAATGGCGATAATTGCATGCAATGCAACATTTTTACAGAGGCAAGACAACTTATGAATGCCAGTGAATATGATATCTACAAGATGACTTTGTTGTTTCTTTATGCACAGAATCAGTTCGAGGAATGAATGCAATCCATCTGATCTTTAGATATTCATGACATAGGCTTGACTCGAAATTTCTATGATCAATGTGAACCATTTTCTTTTACATAAGATTTGCTTCATGAATTTTGATTGTTCTCACATTGTAGAGATGATAGCCAACATTTTCGGATGAAATACATAATCATTACATGATGGTAGAGAAAGTATAAAAATAAATTTAATCTCTTTGGCAAAGAATTTAATCAGAAGAGTTAACATTGGAAAATTTGGTAGTATTTTGCATAATTGATTTGCTGGTATTTTCAAATTGCAGATTATGTACATAATTGATTTGATCCTTTCTAAATTATATGAAATGGAGAGTTGCAAGTTTCAGTGGGTAGTAAGAAAAATAAGCCTACAAAATTTCTCAGCTATCTAGACTTCAATTTGTGAGAAATCTATTATTTATCTAGCCTATAGTGTTTACTGCAAAAACATTTAGCATTGTTGCAGAAATCCTATAGCAGCTTGGTGCAAAAGTATTATAGGATGTTGCAGAATCATTATAAAGGAATTTTTCAATAACATTTTTGGGAGAAGACTGGGTGAACAAACATAAGCACATGAACTTTTTGAATCAATCTTGAAGGTAATTGGTGATATGACAAACTTAGTTAGCAATCTTGTAGTGGTTGACAGAGTATTGAATTTGGGACAACAACTGTATGTTTCTGGAATTTGTATAAAAAATTTCCAAGGTTGTTTTGTTACTTGAAAAAATCTCCTTGTGTTGGTTGGATCAACATTCTCTTCATCACCAGGTTTGATACTATTAGCATGATAAACATTTATGCTAGATTATTTCGTGAACTCCTTATGAAAACTTTTGAAAGGTTAATCCGTTCATTAGCTGTATGAAGGTATTGACTTGAAATTCTTGTTGATTACATAGTTGTGATTTTGTATAAGATTTATGATGGATTCTACTTTGAACTCAATATGAGATGGTTTCTATACTCAACTCTCTGAACCACGCTTATTTTACCTGAGGACAGGTAAATAAAATTCAATTTGGGGGGAGGGATGATGTGTTGACAATGGGATATTAAGATATTTGTAAATTGAAGCCAATGGAAGACGATCATTATTAAAAGGATGGTGCAACAAGTATTAATGTCCAGTTTTAACGTAGCAACAATTGTGCTTCAATGGATGAAGAAATTGTTGTTGAAACTTATTTCAAAAATATCATTTGATTGCATGTTTTGCAGTTGATGATAGGGTTCATAAACAATATTCATGTGGTTGAGTAATTTAGTCCACAAGATGATCAATGAATGGATGAATGAGATCAGGATTCTGGGAAAATAAAACTTCATGATAAATAATTCACATTTCCTCTCATTTACCGATGTTTTTTTTCTGCAAAAGTGAAGAATTTGACTTGCAGATATCTTCCAAACAGTGAAATGGGTATCCATGAAAATTGGTAGAGATAAGCATTATGGTAAGAAGAACAATTCCAACAAGTTTCAACTCAATCCAATGCATAGTTTTCAAGAAATCGAGCATAGTCACCTATAACCATTTTCCCACTTTCTTGATGTTGTCGCCTTACACACACCTAGGGGGAATGCAACAGAAATATTCAAACTGCTTGGTGTGTCCTTGGGGGCAAGTCTCGAGTCAGGTACTGTAACCTGCTCTTGAATCCTCTGTTTAGGTCACTCTTAACAAAGCCAAAGGGGATAGTCCCCAGGAAAGAGTTTCTAAGGCTCTTGAAGTTTATTAGTTATGGATGAAATTGTTCTTAGGAGTTGTTTTTAGAATTAAATAATATTTAAATCAAGTCACCTACAAAAACTGAAATAATATAACTCAACAGCATAAATTGACATTCATAATAGAATGAAGAAGAATAAAAGATTGATACAGTATAAACCAGTGTCAAAATGGAGTCAAAGTAAATAAGTGCTACTGAAAATGAGAAATGTTTTGCAGTGTACTTGGTCAGTTTTAATCTTATTCAATGATGAGTGAGTTAAGGGGAAATGGGATTCTCGATATACCGTGAGGTACTAGGAATATGTCCGAATTCCGAGAAAAATGGCTCCGCACAGGAAAATGTTGACTAGATGGAATCGTGAAGGGGGGGGGGGGGGGGTGTTCAACACTACACCAACAAGGATGTAGCCTAACGAAACCCCACGGTCGCTTTCTAGTTGTTCCCGATTTCGTTGAAATATTTTCCCACTTTATTCAGATTTGTTATGTCGGATTTTTGTAATATTTGAGGGTTATAGATTTTATTAATGTGAATTGATTAATTAGATGTGAGGGATTAATGAATGCATGATACCTCTTTTGATATCTCCAAGTGTTAGACTAAGCCACGAGGGGTAGAGCATACACGGTAAAGGAAAATGTTTGTTCCGATTTAGTGAGTAGTGAATGTACTAATCTATACAACCCTTCAAAGATGGATTGTGTGTTTGTGTTGCAATAAAGTAAACATGCAAACAATATGAGTTTTTCTAATTACTTCAGGCAAAAATCTCTTTCTGGATTGGATGCCATATTCGGGAAAGCAAGGTTGGGTAAGTATTTGGTTACTTTAAAATAAATTATAAACTTGAAAGAAATGATTATTGATCTAGAATGACTAAAGCTAACTTACAGAAAACAATCACATCACTTCAAGTACATATACGGTCTTCCCCCAAGTGGGGGAAGTGGGGTGTGGGAGTTGTAATCCAACTTGATTTTTATGAACTTGTATTACAATATTTTCTTTTGGGAAAGCTTTTTGTCCTTTGAAAATAGGAGCAAAAAAGTTTAGAAGTTTTTGAGAGAAGGGAAATGAAGAAAGGGGAAAAATGGATGGGGGTTTGGAAGAGCCTCTTCGAATGGTTCAATCCTTCAAAGGGCCTTCTAATCATCCTCCTTCCTGCCAAATAAACATAAAAACCAACAAACTAAAAATGGAATATTAGTGGATTGGTCCAATATTTACACTAAAATTTTACACTACTTTAGTACTTGCGCATAATGGAAATGATTGAAACTTCTAAGTACTAAAGCAATTTATTTTAGCTCAAAGCCAAAAGACAAAAATTGAAGATTTAAGATCTAAAATAATGCAAGAAAAATTGAAAGATAATCTTGTTAGATATGATTTAATTTGTAATAAGAAGTGATTTAATTTGTAATAAAAAGCAACCGAGAAGAAAATATTGTAATTTTTGTAGAAAGAAGAGAAACAAATGCTCAAGCCTTGAATCTTTTTATGAAGTTTGGAGAGTTGATCGTAGATAAAAAAGAATGATATGCTTTCATTCAACCAACAATCCAAAACAAATGACGATGCAACTTAGTTGAACCTTTAGCCCGAGAAAGGAAACCAAACACTGATTAAGCTTGCACAAAAACACATTAGATTTGGTGTACACCCCACAGTTAGAAAACCAAAAGATCATGAAATATAGCTGAATAAAGCATGAACTCGTAGATATCTAATAGCAAGGAAGTAAATTGGCAAATTGAAAGCCTCGAATTCCTATCCTATGTGCTACAAAGAACCGTCTAAGCCAGATTATTGATCTATGCAAAGTAAACTAAATGAACAATATTACCTCATACAGAAAATATCAAATGCACAACTTACCACAAGATCTTGAGCCTAAAAATCCTTCAATTTTATTAATATTTGACAATGGACAATACAACATGAGCATTGGTTCCTTGCTTCCGTGTAGAATGAGGAAGAAGGCCTTGCTTTTACAGACAAACCCAACTCCAGGGGGAAGTTATCAACACTGGCAGAAGAGCATGAGTTCACTCGATTTCGGGAGTTGATTGAGGGATTGATTGGATTTAATACAAGGAGGAGGTGCCACATCTCCATGCACACCTACCAAACTCCCCACCAACCCAATCACTTGCTTGTCGGCGTCAACACCTTCCACGCATGTGATTTGATGGTGTCATCTCCACATATGCGATTTGTCCCTATGTTGACGCCATCTTATAACTAGAAACCATTCGCTTGCTCCTTTTTAATATACAAAGTTTGAAGTGTAACTTGTCATAATATAATATGTGAAGGGGTCCACACTCCATACCATCGTATCCTCACATGATGATAGCGTGAGTCATAAGTGGGTGATGTCATCCCCTCATAAAAAAATTCATAATCCTCTTCATTTATCCAAAGTTTGATTTTATTCAAGTTTGGAGAAGGATTGCATGACATGGGGGATCCATTTCCATGTCACTTTACTCTTTTAAAAATTGATTTTTGACTCTTTTTTTATGACTTTGGTGCAATTTTCATAATCTAGCATTGTTTGCCATTTTGTAGAACCAATGGAGAAATAACGCTATATGGGTCAATTTAGTCACCCAGAGCACGAGAAAAGTGGGTCCTGTGGTAAAGGAGGTGCTTTGAGCTTGAAAACAAGCCCATACATGCCAAAAATGGACTTCGTATCACTTTTTTTATATTTGAATTTTTCCATTTAAACCATTAAAAAATGACCTAAAAAACATAAAAAAAATTCTTGGAATCAAACGAAACTCTAGGGGGTCCTAGTATATATCCATACGACTCAATATCGATGCCTAACACTCTTATATACATTGACACATGAAATTTAATAGCCTTCTAACGCTTAACTACCAAGAAAAAAATTCGAGCTTTGGAAGAGCGGTGAAAAACTCGAAAATTATACATTGCTTATTCAACATTGCATAATTGACAAGGGAAAAAATACCTTGGAATAATCAGATTGATAGCCAAGTCCTAGGAATCCAAGTCCTTTACAAAACGTTTGTTGTGTTAGAGAATTTATTACAACGCCCCCAAGGGGTATGAACATGCATTTTATTTTAAAAAAAACGGACTACAACTGGTCTTATGTAACCATGAAACTTCTGAGCACTGATAATGAACAATTGACTTGTTCAGTACTCTGGTTGATCTAATCCAAGTCGTTCCTAGGTGCATGCTTGGGACAACAGTCGACTGAATGAGTCAAGAAATGTTATGGAGGAAGCATATAAGAAGAACAAGTAAATTAAAAAATACACTTAGGTCGACAAAAAGTATACACACTGACAATATGCAAGAATTCGAACCAGTTTATTACTTATTCTCCATGAAAGATGGTGGAATCATGATACTGTATATTACATTAGTGTACATGCTTATATAGGATGCTGAGATGCGTAGGTGACTACCTATTACGTTCAGTTACAAAAGAATTTATAACAGTTTAGGATTTCAATCGTCGCAGACGGCTTGAAGACAAAGACATTTTGTCGATGTTCAACATTCGTGTGAAACCTGTCGAGGTTTGGACTTGTCGAAGTCGATGTGGAACCTATCGAAGCAATCAGAGTAGTTGAAGCAGTTGAAGTGATAGACTTGTCGAAGTTCAACAACATGCCAACTGCGGGTTGGATCATTCCTCCTTCCTTAAGAAACAATGGTCTCCATTGTGTATTCGTTCAGGTGAGGAAACTTGTTGGATACTTCAGTAGAAGAGTACCATTTTCCTTGCGCGGGAAGCTGTCCAGCTTTAGCCACTTGAAACAAGGGAATGGAGTTCGTCCTTGCATGGCGTATGCGTCGTCCCACAATGGTGTCACAAAGAAGAGGTTCCTGAACATCTAGATGGATGTCTTCGAGTTCTGCTGTATGCAAGTCATTTTGTTCCAACAATGGTGCATGGTATGGTTGAAGTAGATTTACATTGAATACAAGATTTAGTCCAAGTCATGCAGAAATGTCGACCTGAAAAGCATTTTCTCCAATCTGTTTAAGGATACTATATGGACCATATCACAAGGGTTTTATCTTTCTGTATGGACCAATGAAGCACTCCTTCTTTAGATGTAACCAGACCTGATCCCCTATTTGGAATGAATGAGGAATACGATGCTGGTCATGTTGGGCCTTAGCTTGTTGAAAAATTTCCTGTGCTTGCTTCTGGATGTTGTAGATTTGATCTCTGAACTTCAATGCTTTCTCCACTTCTCGTCCTTTGAAGTCGGTGTCGTTCGACTGTGTCGAGGAATTGATCAATTCGATAGGCACCGAGGGTTGAAATCCGTAACAGATCTCAAATGGAATCTCTCCCATAGAGCTATGTTGAGCATGATTGTAGATGTGTTGTATGCATGAAATATTTTCATCCCATGTTCGACGATGCTTATGGTTGTACATGCAAATCAATTGTACTACCAAGCGATTTACAACTTCCGTGTGTCCGTTTGTCTACGGATGGAAGGCTATTGACAAAGAGAGTCTCATGTCGAGTTGTTGCCAGCGATTTTTCCAAAAGGTGCTGACAAATCTAGCATATCTATAAAAAATAATGGTCGTCGGGAGGCCATAAAGTTTCCACACATGTTTAAAGAAGAGCTAAGCAGTCTACTGTGCTATTGTAGTCTTCTTGCATGGTATGAGTATAGACATCTTGAAAAATCTGTGGACTACCACTAAGATCGCGTCATGTTAATGTTTGGTAGTAGGATACCCCATCAAGTAGTCCATAGAAATAGACACTACTACATTTCGATCCAAAATCCGACGGTTACTTTCGACGGCGCGTGGATTTCTCTGTTTAAGCTTACCAAAAATCACAAGGATACATATTTTTTTTTAAAATGTGGCCACACACGTCGGTTAAGCGACGGATATTCTCATAACCGTCGCTAAACCGACGGCGAGTTATTTATATCACATGATAAAACAATGTTATTTTTTCATTGTAGTGGACTATGGATAGTAAGCGTCGCTTAAGTGATGGAGGAACCGTCGGTTAAGCGACGGCAAGTTATTTTCACATGATATACATTTGTTGATAATCGCTATGTGAGAGATGCCAATGTAAATTATTGTTGTGTTGATTAATATAAAATAAAAAAATAAAAAAAATATAATATAATAAAACTAAAATAAACTAAATAAAAAACAAAAAACAAGAACAAACAGAAATTACAACCCTGCCACAAACAAATCTGGAGGTAACACCAGTGAAAGAGACGGGCTTGCTTGAGTTGCTGGCTCTGGCACTTAAACCTTGAGTATTCACTCCTATGGGGAGCTACCTGTTCTCTATTCAACCAGCCCAGTTGAGTCTTTATTTTCTCCTTATGGCCAACGTTACAACGACTGGTCTCTCATCCTGGAGGTAACACCAGTGAAAGAAAGAGAGGAGAGGGGTCACAGTGGATAGATGGCACACAGGGGACTATTAGACAGTGGATAGAAGGCACATAAGAGATGGGTCGCAGTGGATAGATGGAAAGAAATCTTTAACCCATTACAGCTGTAGAGGAGGGGCCGAAGAGGAGAGGGTCGAAGAGGATAGGGCCGTAAGGGACAGAGCTCGTAGAGGAGAGGGCGGTAGAGGAGGGCCCGAAGAGGAGAGGGCCACATGGGATAGAGCTCGTAGAGCAGAGGGCCACAGAGGTCATGTAGAGGAGGCTTTGTAGAGGCATACGAGGATTTGAAGAGGTCACGCAGATGAAGGTTTGCAGAGGCAGATGAGGGTTTACAGAGGTCACATAGAGGAGGGTTTACAGAGGCAGAGGAGGGTTTGTAGAGGTCATGCTAAGGCCGATAGAATGCCCCAAATCGGTGAGTAATCTATGTTTGCTTAAATAATTTTGATTTGGAATTATAAAAAACAAGTTCTCTATGCAGAAGAAATCTTTATTTAGCATGTATTATACTGGTATGGAAAAGGTGAAAAGACTATGTTCATAATATAGTTTAAAATTTGAAATTCTCTTCTCCTAAATTTCCCTCTCACTCTCTATGTGAGATGAGGGTCACTGCTGCTGCATTGAATTGTAGTCGCTTTCTTTCCCACATTTAATCTTCCAGCTGTTGATTTTCTTATATTTTGACAGCCAAAGTAAGGAAGTAAGAGCATTGGGATAACTAGACACATTTCCATATGAAGCCCTCTTTTGTCGAAGGAAAGTTCAACCAAACCAGCAGCTGAATTGGTCAAATTGAATCCAATGAGTGAGTATGCCGAGCTAATTTGGTCAAATTGAATCCAATGAGTGAGTATGTCGCCAGGTTTGGACGATTAATTGATTCTAACCATGAAGGGCATAGCAGCTGGTATGCAGAACACTGGTTAGAATTCCAATAAGTTCGCATCTTTATGTATTGGTTTTCTCAATCGATTTGGTTCTTCCACTATCAACAGCTTTTTTGGATCTTGTTCACCAGTATTATAATTGCCAATAAAATGATCATACACTTCACTATTTTTTCTAGCACATTATATTTGTTGTGGTTCATTATGCTTTACGCATTAGCTTGGTCTTAATTTATAGATTAACATTAACATCTTCTTTTCATTTAAGATGGCTAGAGACCTTTTCTTTGTTTAACATGAGAAGTGATTAATGTTTAGCTATCTCAAAGAAATTTTATGTGATTATTGTGGTATGTTCTGAATTATTTATTTCTTTGGAGCACATTCTTCAGTATTTGGAACTGGGAAGATGCTTCACAAGAGACGGTATTTGGAAATGCACGTGAAAAAGCCTCTGCCAGCTGGAATCTTCCTCAAGTAAGAATATTGTAGCTTATTATCTGATATGAGCACAAAACTATTTGCTTAGGTTACTGTGTTTCTAGGCAATGACAACCTCAGATGGGTGTAAATACTAGAATTTTGCGTACATTGATTTGAATGAAGTATAGAAGGTGAAAATTTATATCACTGTCTGTCTACTTTTAAACACCTTTTTAATGACAAGCTCACAATCTACTATAAATC
>LPNX010251920.1:31175-48154 GCA_001517045.1 Pseudotsuga menziesii | reverse complement strand
ATCTTGTTCTGATCTGCGTAGCTCTTTTCCCTGCCTTGAGTTTCCTTTATAATCTTCTTTATCTCAACCATTTTATCCTCCATCTCCTTCAATGAATTTGGTCTAAAAATGACTCCGTCTATTGGGTTATCCCAACCAATGAGAGTATTGCACTTTCCTTCCATACATCGCCTCGAAAGGACTCATCTTAAAAGATGAATTATATCCATTATTATAAGAAAATTCCATGAAGTGTAAATAATCTCCCCACTTAGATGGTTGATCTATCACATACATCCTTAACATATCTTCAATTACTTGGTTAATTCTTTATTTTTTTCCATCTATATGAGGGTGGTATACTATACTCATGTTTAAAATTGTACCAAACCCCTCGAGCAATCCTTACCAAAATTTAGAAGTAAATTTTGAATCTGTATCTGATACTATAGCCTTCATAATACCATGCAATTTGGCTACTTATTTCATGTAAATATCTGCAATTTTAGCTGCTTTGTGAGTTTTCTTTACTGGAATGAAGTGTGTTTCCTTATTTAACTTATCTAACACAACTGTGATAGCATCATCTTGCCATCTCATCTTAGGTAACTTGGGGACGAAATGCATCGTCACTACATCCCATTTCCATTCTGGTATTGGAAAGGACCGCAACAATCCTCTTGGATGTCGATGCTCAACTTAACCTTTTGACATTCCATGCACCTATCTAGATATTCTGCAACATCGTTCTTCATCCTTGGCCAATAATATTGTTTCCTTATAGCTACTGCTATTTTCTGATAAACTGAATGTCCATCAGAAGGAACATCATGCATTTTTTTTAGAACCATCTTCCTTATATATCCAACATCAAGCACATACATTCTATCTCTATGCATGAGGATATCATTTTATTTAAACTTATACTTATCAAATTTATGTGTATTTTTCTGTTGTTTCAATCCTTCTTTCACCTTGTTACAGCTGATTTTACCACACATGGTGGATCACACCTTTATGGCCTTCCCTATCCCTCTGCAGACTCTTTAAACCCCATGGACCATTTTTGTACCTTTTATATTTCCAAGATCATCCCTAAAAACATGCATTGTTTGACATACGTGACTTTTAAACCTATTCTCGTGTATATATGGGGATATGACCGTCAAACCCGCGTACATCGGGATGTGTGCAAAAGGCCAAATAGTTTTGGAGTTTTCCTTGATGTGGATCCGAGTCACTTGTCTCTTGGCCTTCCATATGCCTTGAGATCGCTCAGAATTGACCTTCCATTACCCCATTGAAGCACTATATAAGGAACCCTTTGGATACATTGAAGGGAGAGGAATTGAAGAGCAAGAAAACTATAGCCCATTGTTGCCAGAGCTTATACTTGAGTCTGCATCCCTTTGTCCCTTGGATCACTTTGTGTTCTTCCCAATCTTGCCTTTTCTTATGAGCTTGCTATTGAGAGATGGAGGATTGAAGTGGTGGAGGCGCAGGTGGAGGACTCAGTTTCTCCAGTTCACAGACGTGCTGACAGAGGTTGTCACTATTGTAATCTCTGATTTATATTAATAGAAATATCTTTTCCTGTCCAATAATGTGTATTTAAATGAATATTGAATCCATGGATGCTTTTAAATTCTTATATGTTATTGATTATATATGTTAGAGTAGATCTAACACTATTATATAGCATGCGTGTCTTGTTTGTTGAATGTTGAGAGAGAAAATTGCTAATACAAGCGAGAGTGGAAAATCTCAATGGGGATCTACATCAACCATACGGAATAAGGTATGTTTCAAGATCCTTTAGTGTTATATATTTGGTTTCTCTTGCATATGGGAAAGGATTGATTTCTGCGGTTACTTTGTCTATTGTGGTACCCCAAGCCATAGGAAGTTTTTTCCGTAATAGAATTGGCGACCATACTAGGGATGTTCCTTGTTTTTATTTGGGGTTTGGGGGCACAATGTGCTTGATATTCTTGACTTGCTATTTGTTTCTCCTTGTTTCTATGTTGCATTTTATAGTATGTTCATCCATTGACACTCCCCTTTATTGGTTTGACCCTTGGCCTACTTTTTACCACTGTATTCTCTATATACGCAGGTTTTGGGCCAAAAGTCATGTACATACATAGATTTTTGGCAAAAATTCACATATACATGCAGGTTTTTTGCCAAATTATGTGTATACATGCAAATGTTTGGCCAAAAGTCACGTATATATGCAGCTCTTCTTTCAACAGTCGTGTACATCCTCCCTTTTGGTGATTTTGATGTTGTGGGAAGTTGTTGGGTGGGTTGTGAGTGTGGTTGGGTCTTCCTTGGGATTGATGTTGTCTGTTGGATGCTTCTTTTGTGACCAGAGATTTCCTTTTCATTGATTTTTCTTTGAAAGTAGTTTTAGTCATTTATCTTTTTTGTTTTGCCCTTAGTTCATTACTCTTTTTTGTTTCGATGTCTTGTTGGGCTTGTGTTTTATACTTGCTGCAAAGACTGAGAGTTTTAGATGACTTTTATTGCATTTTTCATTCTTTCATATTGAAAAATACAAGGTAGTTGCACTCTTAGTTGCATCTTAGATATGGATTTGAGGAGATACTTGCATTGGATTGCTTGGATGAGAGTTGCATTTAGGATTTCATATAGGAAGGATTGCATTGGAATTCGGAAAGGAATTATATATTTATGCATCTCATGTAGTGGCATACCCTGTTTTTCATTTGACAAAGATTACACTTAGCATTGTTTGTTATGGTGTGCATATTTACTTCACTGTTGAGTCATAACTTCATTAGTTGCATGATCATTTCCCTTTGAGTAATTACAGCCCATTAAAATCAACGCATAATAAAATGAATTACACTCTTTTCTTTTATAGGGTGCATCAACAAGATTAGGTTTTAGAGTCTTGGAATAGTTCATTGTGAGTTAATTATCCAAGATTACTAAACAACAACAAGTAGGTGTCTGTCTAGGTGAGATAGTGAAATCCTTGGTATAATTAGTGTTTCTCAGGACGCTCCTCTTACACGGGAGTTAAGCACGAGGCAGTGCACACAATTGTGATTGGGATAACCCCTGGTCATTTTCTGTGAGTACCAGAGATATTTCCAGGATTGTATTCGTATCTGGTGGCTCTTTCAATAGTTTTGGGCTTTTCTACCCTGCCCATATGATCGATCCCACCTACGAATTTCCGCTTGAGCATTGGTTATATTGGGGTGAACTTAGTTGCCTTACCTAGGTATCATAGGGGGTACTTGCAAAGGTTAATCTGTAGGTGTCCCAGCTAGGTAGAGGTTAGACATCACAGTCTCTTTATGCGTTGAAGTTGAGGGCCACTATAATTGGTTACTTACCTCTGCTTGCAGTGTATGGGAGTTTCGAGCCTCTCTTAGGAGAGACATACCTACTACATTCGGGAGCTCACATATCCTCCCCTTGGTTTTCTTGTATTTTGGCTGTAGATTTTCTTAGGAGTGTGATCTTTGTGTATTATTCGTCCTTTGGGATCATGGTTACTTGAGTATAGTTATGCTCTCTTGAGTTCAGGTCCTTTTATTTTTGGCATGCCTGGTATCCTATCACCCGTCCTTAGTCCTAGTATGAACCCTGGTGTCAAACTTGGGGGAATCACATCACCTTACCGTGCTCATAGATTTAGGAATGGTCATATTCCATCCTCTACTCCATTTGTGGAGGATTTTTATTCCCTTCACTTGGTCTTTACACCAATGGTCACCCTCACGAGGATGGTAGTGGATACGTTTACACTGGGTCTACACTTTACATTCCTTTTTATGGCCCATCATCCACTGCGTTGTTTCCTTTGAATTTATTTGTCTTGATCATTCCTCACTATTCCCTATAGTTTGGATTCTTTATTGACTATTTTGAGTTATTTTGGACTAATATGGTTGTCATGAAGGGTCCAGTGTTTGTACACTCTCTCTAAGGTTTCAACCCATTTGTTCCTATCATAGGTATTATGTATGAACTAGCATATAGTTTAGGATTTCACATCCGCTTGCATTTTGCATGACGCTATGACTATTTAATTTTAACCTTAGGTACAAACCCATTCCATGGTATCACAGAACCTTCATGTTGTTGTTAGAAGTGGTACTATGTGAATGGTAGAGCTTTCCTATACATGGGTGTCCTAGTTATCTCCCCTTTGCATTTGGTAGCGATGCTGTTAGTCCTCTCTTAGGTCCAATAATATTCCTTTATATAGTACCACCATGACTTTGAGCAAGAGCTTCATACTCCTTTTGACCTTTATGCTGGCCATTTCCTCGAGACTCCTTTGTATATGTCAAGTTGTAATTACATTATCATGACTTTTGCTTTCCTTATTGAGCCTTATGCCGAATTCCCTGACATTGATTATCATCCATATAGCTCGAGCTTGTCTCATGTCTAGCCAAGTAGAGCCATTTTACATATCCTTTGGAGCTTGATTCCCCATTTTTACCGGGAGGAGACTTTCCCCCGAGTGTCGTTATCCTACAGATGTGTCCTTGCATTAAGTTTAGGTATGTTCCACTGCTTGGAACTAGTTTGTTTGCCACTTGACACCCGTCTCCTCCTAGTATGTAACTATAAAGCACTTTTATTCTTTTTCAAGCTTTTCAAAATATTTGAAAAAGTGCAAAAAAAATAAAAATAAAACCAAAAATCCGGACAAGAAAAGATGTTATATTTGGCAGCAGTCGAGTCGTGTTGCCTTCGAACAGAGCACTATATATCACATCTGTTGGTTGGGTTAATTGTTTGAATTTAGGAGTTGTACTTGTTTCTATGAGTTTATGTCCACCGACTGGTTAAGCTTCCAGTCCCTATGGAGCCTCTGTCGATGCCTCCTATGTCGCAGAGATGTCCCAGTTTTGTATATCGAGTATATGCTGCATACATTCAGTCATCATTCACCTTTATGCTCTTGTTTGAAGGAAGTTGAAACTTGAGTCTGTCATTCCTTGGTTCTTTGACTTTGCATGTCGGCCATTCTCGGTACTCATATTGGTTCATGCACATTATGATCGAGTCCTTCCACATTATACAGCTTTGTTGAGTACTTCGTGCTATATGATGAGGGATGCCTTAATGCCCTCCTTCTACTGGATTTCATCCCATTGACTTTAGATCATTTATTCTGGGATAGGAGTCTAGAGTCATTTTGAGTGCCTTGAGACTTGCAGTCATCAGTGGCAAGTTCTCTCGCCATCGATAGTTTTGGGAATACATCAATGTCCCCTGATCAATGGATTCTCTCAAGTGTTCAACCTCAACACATTTATTCACACTTGTTAGTTTGCACTCTAGTACCTTGATTCAGATTTTCATTATCGGTGGGTTATCTCGCATCTGTTAACGGTATACATCAATGACCGGTAATCAGACAATGGACTACAATGTTCTACCTCGACACCTCTATTCACATAGTTAGACATGTACTCATAGCATATTGTGTAGAAGACCTTCCAAACTAGTGGCATTTCATATATGCTACCTCCTTGATCGTGCCAGTGTTCATGAGATTTTAGCTCTCGTGACTTGATTCCAGTGTATGTTAGATATCTTCAGCCTTAATGGAGATCTTGATCAATCATATATCTTCATAGTTCATGGATATCATGATCCTTTGTATATATTCATCATGGATATTCTGATCTATCTATATTGTACGTGGCGATGACCACACATTTCATATTTTGTATCATGCCTATTCATGGTCATTGTACTCTTATGTATTTGGGACCACTATATGTACTTGCAGTTATGTGCAGAGTTTGATTATTGTATTATACTATTGGATAAATGGTTCTTCCACCTGGTTCTTCATCACTCCACTTTTGGGATGGACTTATAATGTATTTCGGCCATCGTATCACCCCTCTGACCTCACACATTAGGGGGCATCTGTTACAGCTGATTTTACCACATATGGTGGATCACACCTTTATGGCCTTCCCTGTCCCTCTGCATACTCTTTAGACCCCATGGACCATTTTTGTACCTTTTATGTTTCCAATATCATCCCTAAAAACATGCATTATTTTCCATACGTGACTTTTAAACCTATTCTCATGTATATACGCGGATATGACCCTCAAACCCGCGTACATCAGTATGTGTGCAAAAGGAAAAATAGTTTTGGAGTTTTCCTTGATGTGGATCTGAGTCACTTGTCTCTTAGCCTTCCATATGACTTGAGATCACTCGAATTTGACCTTCCATTACCCCATTGATGCACTATATAAGGAACCCTTTGGATACATTGAAGGGAGAGGAATTGAAGAGAAAGAAAACTATAGTCCATTGTTTCTAGAACTTATACTTGAGTCTACATCCCTTTGTCCCTTGAATCACTTTGTGTTCTTCCCAATATTTCCTTTTCTTGTGAGATTGCTATCGAGAGATGGAGGATTGAAGTGGTGGAGGCCCAGATGGAGGACTTAGTTTCTCCGGTTCGCAGACGTGCCGATAGAGGTTGTCACTATTGTAATCACTGATTTATATTATTAGAAATATCTTTTCCTGTCCAATAATGTGTATTTAAATGAATATTGAATCCATGGATGATTTTAAATGCTTATATGTTATTGATTATATATGCTAGAGTAGATCTGACACTATTATATAGCATGCTTGTCTTGTTTGCTGAATGTTGAGAGAGAAAATTGGTAATATAAGCGAGAGTGGAAAATCTCAACGGGGATCTACATCAACCATCCAGAATAAGGTATGTTTCAAGATCCTTTAGTGGTAGATATTTGGTTTCTCTTGCATATGGGAAAGGATTGATTTCCGTGGTTACTTTGTCTATTGTGGTACCCCAAGCCATGGTATTTTTTCTCCGTAACACACCTGCTGATAAATTCCATCTGTAACATTGGCTTCAATAATAGTATCCTTGAAATCTGATGTGTTAGTGTTGATACTTGATACATGCATCACATCTATCTTCCTACTAACCGCATTAGCTACTTAATTTTCCTTACCTTTGATATGCTTGATGTCAAATTCATATTCACATAATAACTCCATCATACTCCTCTGTCTTCATGGTAAATCAGGTTACCCAAACAAATATTTTAACCCATCATGGTCAGTTTTCAACTCAAATTGTTTACCCATTAGATAATGCCTCCACATCTTCAAAGAATGGATGCTTGATGAAAGATCTAAGTCATGGGTGGCATATTTATTCTCATGTTGCTTCAAATTTATAGATTTGTAACTAATCACATGTCCATCCTGCATTAATACTCCACCAATTCCTTTCTTGCATGCATCCATGCATACAATAACGTTTCCTTTAGGGTACGCAATTTTTAGCACTGGTGCATTGGTAAGAATTTCCTTAAGTCTTTGAAAACTATCTTTACACTTAGAAGTCCATTCTAACTTTACATATTTATTTTGCAAGGATGTGATAGGATGATCCAACTTTTACAATCCTTCGATGTACCTTTAGTAGTATCCAGCTAACCTCGTGAAGGATATAACTTCTGATACATTATTAAGTGTTTACCATTCCATAATGACTCTTATCTTCTCATGATCTACTGAAACACCTTATTCGTATATGATATGCCCTAGGTAGTAGATTCTTCCTTGATAAAAATAACACTTGCTTAATTTGGCATACAATTGATGTTCTCTAAGTACTTGCATTACTAGTCTTAGATGTTCTTCATGCTCTTCATATATCTTGGAATATATAAGGATGTCATCCAAGAATACAATCAAAATCTTATCTAAGTACTTTATGAAGACTCCATTCATTAAACACATGAATATTGCAAGTGCATTTGTTAAACCAAAAGGTACTACTATGAACTCATAGTGTCCATACCTTGTTCTGAATATTAGCTTACTGGTATCCTCATTCTTCATTCTAATTTGGTGGTATCCCGACCTCAAATCTATTTTTGAAAACACCTTGGATCCTCTTAATTGACCAAACAAGCCATCAATTCTTGGTAAGGGGTAGTTGTTTTTAAATGTTTCTTTGTTCAACTTTCTATAATCTATGTAAATTCTTAGAGTTCCATCTTTCTTCTTCACAAATAACATGGGAGCTCCCCAAGGTGAAACACTGGTTCTTATGTAACATTTCATTAGTATCTCCTCTAACTTGCATTTATAATTTGTTTAACTCTGGAGTACTAATTCTATAAGGCGATTTAAATTTAGGTATTGTTTCCAGAACCAAGTCGATAGAAAAATCAATGTCCCTCTTATGAGGTATTCTTGAAATATATCTACAAAATTTTGTAGTACTGGATAATCCTGCAACTCTGGTCCTTTTGCTTCTTTTGGTTCTTCCACGTGAATTGAATATAAATGAAATCCATTTTTAAGACATTTATTCAATAGTAGAGTTGTGATACGCCTTAGGGATATGGGTCTAGGTATACCTTTTATTGTCACCCAGTTCCCTTCTTCATCCAAATAAGTATAAGTTTTAGTATGGAAATCCAGAATTGCATGGTGTGCATCCAACCAATCCATTATGATCAATACAACATATGACCCCAAGGGTATGATTTTTAAGTCTATAAAGGTTCTCATTCCATTCATTTTTAAAGGACACACTTTTGCAAATTCAGTGATTTTCCTCTTGCCTCCTTCATCTAATTGTACTAGACTTGTTGTTTCAAGTTCAATTTTCTTCAAATGGCATTTCTCAACTAGATTAGGTGCAATATAACTATTGCTAGCTCATGTATCAATCAAAATATTTATGGTTTTATTAGAAATATTATATTCTACCTCGATCATTAAGGATTGGTGGCCATCTTTCCTCCCATCTAGTCCTACATAGATCCTTTGAACACTTCTACCTACATCTCCAACATTTGAAGCATCTTGAATGTTGTGAAAGTTATTTTTCTTATGCGTGCACTGACTAGAAAAGTGATTTTCCTTGCATATCCAACATTCCATAGGTGGTGTTTTCTCTAAAGGCTCGTCCCTTGACTGACCTTGCTTATAAGAATTACTATTTCTGAAACTTGAAGGATGGAAACCTTTATTTCTCTTCTCCTACTTGTTATTCTTCATATCCTTCCAATTCTTCTAATATGGGGCCTTTCTCTTATTTTTTTCATATAAGTGTCATTCCTTCCCAATTGCATCCTTAATGTTCCTTGGTCTATCATATTGGATTTTATCTCTATAAGATTCGGTATTTTATCTCCTACTAGTTCATCTCGAGCAAGCATCCTCTTCTTGTATCTCACTGGAGATCTTTCGGGACTACTCTCTATACTATTTAATGCACACCCCTTATTTATCTCTAAGTGATAAGGTCTCCTTGAATATGATCTAGACCTCAAATAAACTCTTTTATGACTCTTTTTAGCGTATCTTTGGATGGTATTCAATTATTTTAGGTCATTCATAATTTGCTCCATGATATGAATTATCCTTTCATTATATTCTCTACACTTCCTCACTGAATCCTCCAAGTGTTAGTGATTGAGAAAAATAGGAAGAAACTTGAATTTTAAAACTTTAATCCATAATAAAAGTGCATATAAATCTCATCAATAATCCAAAGACATAAATCAAACCATAAAATACAAGATATACCCTGGGAAAACCCTCTACTGATTCAGAGGATAAAAAACCCAGCAAACAATCTTAGAGTATGACTGATAAGTAGATAAGAATGATTACAACACAATAACATATTTCTTTCACCGAGAGCACCAGAGAATGGAGATCGAATGGAACACATTATCTAACTTTCCAAGTGCATAGCACTTTAATAACAAGTCAAATTAGGTTTTACAACAAAAGTAGAATGGTTGCATGTATCAACAACTTGTTAACACTTAGAACACTGATCCATCTTCAATCATGTGCCCCCCATTGATCTGGTTCTAAGATGGCACTCCATAATTATCTCCCACAAGAAGATATGTGCCTTCCATTAATTAACTAACTCTAACTGAGTTGTTAACTGAGTGTACTGATTTGAACTGAATGGAATCTGCATGCAACTGAATGGAACTGAGTGTAACTACATTCAACGGAGTGCAACTAAACTGAACTGAATGTAACTAAATAGTAACTGAATGCAACTGAATAGAACTGAATGTAGCTAAACAAAACTGAATGTAACTAAACATAATTGAATGTAACTTAACAGTAACTAAATGTAACTGAACATTGACTGAATGCAACTGCACATAACTGAATGTAACTGAATAGAACTGAATGCTTCTCCATCAATGTTTATTTCCAACAATCACTTGCATAAATTAAGGAGTTGATTCCTTAATTAACTGAACTTGTTTACCATAACTAATACTCAATTGATATCTAATCAATTCGATTTTACTTGGTGGCCACATATGAAATTCAAATTCTCTCTCTATCGCGGTGCTTATATTAGATATATTTGCATGGTCCATATGTGTTTTCATTAAATAGTCATCTTTATCATATCATACTGATAAGATCATTTCCAAACCTATGATCATATTTATTTCCCTGGGTCATATAGTCACATGCTAAAGTAAAACACTCTAGGGGTAGCTAATCCCTAAAGGAGAGTTGTAGCACCTATTGACCATGACTACCGATACATCACATAGTAAATATACTTTACATAGTAAAGTACACCACCTCAAAACATGAGGATATTTGTAGAACTTGATATTGCTCACAAGTCTACTGTCTTGATATTACTCACAAGACTCAGTTTGATATTACTCACAAGCTTTACTGACTTGATATTACTCATAAGTCTATTGTCTTGATATTACTCACAAGACTCGGCTTGATATTACTCAAAATATTTATAACATCACCACCTAAATCATATGAGGATATTTGTAGGACTTGATATTACTCACAAGTATACTATATTGGTATTACTCAGAAGACTCAACTTGATATTACTCACAAGCTTTACAGCATCACCACCTCAATCATATGAGGATATTTGTAGGACTTTATATTACTCACAAGTCTACTTTCTTGATATTAATCACAAGAATCGGCTTGATATTATTCATAAGATTTACAACATCACCACCTCAATCATATGAGGATATTTGTAGGACTTGATATCACTCACAAGTATACTATCTTGATGTTACTCACAAGACTTGAGAATGACTCTTGATGATGTAATCTCAACACTCCCTCTCAGCGAGGGAGACATTCTCTTCCATACCAATCTTGTCTCAGAAGTGTTTAATCTTCGTCACAAATAGAGGCTTGTCACAAATTTGTAATATTCTCATTAGTACCTATGTACCGGAAATCTTGATGATGACTTCAATGAAGTAAAACTTCATCTCGAATGTGTTTTATCATAAAACACATATAGGGTTTTCGAGAAAGATTGACTATTAATACCTAATGACTGTAGGCTCAAGTATTTCACCCTAGTAGGTAGCCTCCCAAGCTACACTACTCCTCAGTATGTATTACTATCTACAAAACACATTTTTCTTTTGTAGTACTCTCATACATACATCTTTCTTCTGTAGTACTAGCCACAATACACTTCACTTTTGTAGTACTAGCCTCAAATTACATCGCTTATCTCAGGCTAAAACAATAGATGAATATCACAATAAAATAATAGGTCTGCCATGTATGAAATACAATAAAGAGTCTATTCTAATGTACCTCAATGGTACTAAAACATATGCTTAGTAGTAAGCATAAAACACAACAGGTCTTCTCAAATACCAACCAGCTACTTACACAAAGTAGCATCATCTGGATCCAATCCATAATAAAGTTTCTCTAAACTAGAAACCATGGAATTTTAAATCGATCACATACAACATTATAAAATAAATGTGTAATAATATGCAGAAAGTAAGACTTGTCTTTTCTTTCACTCTTCAACATTTGTTGACTTCTTGAATCTTCTGTTATCGAGAGAAGTTCTTTGTGAGATTTCCATTCTCTGTGATGTTCTTCAAGTCATGATCACTTTATCAGTGATCCTTCTCTTTATATTTGCGGCACCCAAACTACCTCTCCAAGAGTTTTTAACTGTTCTCTAACAGTCCAGACTATACATAGTCTCTAATACTTTTGACCATATCTCTTCTCATGTGGATTCTTTCCACAAGCTATCACAACCCTTGGCTGCCTAAGTCATGCACGATGACTAACTGGCAGGGAATTTATCTGCTGCCTCCTATGAAGACACATCAATACTCCCTCTTCAACTAGAGGAGTTATTATGTACTATACCAAGATTGTCCCAAACAGAAACTTCATAAGAATGTTGGAAATGTTGCTCATCTATTGATATGTACCATGTCTCAAATATAACTAACTATAACCCTCAAATGCTTTACTGCTTTTCAACATGCTCTATCTAGAACAACACATGTGATCTTCCTCGATCAATATATTAGTTAGATTTCATATATATTTAAAACTCTATTTTACTTATCAAGACATATATGAGTCCACATACACTTGTACCAAGTAGGTACCACAACACATGTTGTGTACATGTCTATGTACAACCTGCAAAGCACTTAACAGATTTTGGGACTTGTGACTAACCAAATACATCTCAACTGACTTGATATCCTCCAAATATGAAATAAGAATTATAAAATTTCATATTTACCTTCATATGTGTGGCCATGGATTTGTAGTCCATCATCCTGAAACTCTTCAGGCTCTTTTACTACACATTTTCCTTAACTGAGGAAAATATTTGTTTGGTGATTTCCAAACCACTAATAATAAGAATCATAACAAGATTCTTCGATATAGTTCTCATCTTCCTTCTGAATATGAGCATCATGCATATCTCCTTTTTACAGGAGGTAGATCAATCAGTCATACTAGTTCTTCAGGAGCTAGTGAGATTAGCAACTCCCTCTTACCATGTAAATGTGAGAATCTTAATATGGGTACTCCATCACGGAGAATTATGATCATATATATATGAATCTATTATTTGACACATGGACCTAAATAAGATAGAATATATTCAATAGTATTCACATCTATCATAAGGTAATTAAGCCATCTAGTTTTCCTGCTTCCCAAGAGACATAGGAACCTCCTGAATTGTTTTCTTTCAGGCTCAGCCATCAGAATGACTCCAAATTCATGTCCTTATTTAGTTTTAGATAAGGGAATATTAATTTTCCATACAAGACAACTTATTCTCAGGGTTAGAACCATTTCATACTCATAAATTTTATTGACATGAAATACTTTCAATATACTGATAAACGTTTACTTAGTTATGTACATATATTGACTAACTGATTTATCATAACCCATTATAATATTATGTACTGATTTTAAACCCTATATCATTCCTATATCATTCCAAAAAATCATTTTACGAAATAAATATACAACCCCATGTTCATATCTCATGAGGTAAGCATGAAGCCCTTTATCTAGACAATCATGTAGTGTTATGTTCACAGTTTATGAAACAATCATGCTTCCTTAAATCTCATGTCTTATGAATGATGTTTTCAACCTTATATCAGTCCTACATAAGTCTTATATCAGTCTTATATCATCTTGCAAAATTTGGACTCATGAGATTGATAACATTCCAATAAAGACATGAACAACAATGAATAAGCTAAACACAATTCCAAGTCCAGGAATACAAATTGTAATAAAACAAAATCTGATTTTATAAAATCATATGATAATTAAATAATCGTGCAGCCCAACATTCATCAATCATGTACAAAATTCATATCTCATGAATCAATCATGCAGCTCTATATTTATGAAACAAGCATGCAACTCTATATTCATGTATTTATGAAACAATCATGCATCCTCTATATTCATATTTTATAAAATAATCAATCATGCTCTATATTCATGTTTTATAATCATGCATTCTCTATATTCATATCTTATGAACAATCATGCATCCTCTGTATTCATATCTTATGAACAATCATACATCCTCTATATGACTATAATGAAAACATTCAAAAACATATATATTTAAATAGCATATAATAAAAAATTTGGGTACTTATGTTTTTATTGTTTTGCATGCTCCCTCTTCATCTCCGATTCCCTATGGAGATTACTCTAGTCTCTCGGTCTTGATCTCTTTGCAAATTTGAGTCCATGCGGGAGGTAGAAAATCTCTGCATGGAGAAATTGGATCCCATGCAACTCGAAGCTAATGTTCTTCTTTCAAAGAAAACTTATTCAAATGATCATCCTCTTCTTTGGATGAGATATAAACTCTATGAGGATCTCATTATACACAAGATCCATTGAATAACGATAATATCCAACTTACAACTCGTGGGGTTGTTCCATCAATTGGTCCACTTTGAGAAAACGACCATAACACGAAGTCTGAGAATTTCATCTTCGACTACTTGATTGTATCTCTCAAAAAGTTGTAGTTTTTTGAAATATTCTCTTGAATAAGCTAAATCGACCAATTTTGGAAGTGAGTTTTCAACCATTTTTTTTCTGATTCCTCGTGAATTGATCAAAATGTATTCACAAAATTGTCTCTTGAAAAGTGACGGAAATGGTGCATATTGACTTGCTCTTTAATTTTCCCTGCATAAAGAGTCCTCACTCACTGAGGTCAAGTAAACATATAAATCATTCTCCTCAGGAATGATTCACACTCTTTCCTTCAATTTGGAAGTATATTCAAATTGGTCTTCCGGTTAGATGGAGATTGATGTGATGGCTCCAAGCTCTTTGCTCAATACTTCTCAAGATCACATAGGCTTTAGTTTCTTGCAAAAACTAAGCTCTTGCATGCCCTTGATCCGATACCATGTTAGTGATTGAGAAAAATATCAAGAAACTTGAACTTTAAAACTTTAATCCATAATAACAGTGCATATAAATCTCATCAATAATCCAAAGACATAAATCAAACCATAGAACACAGGATATACCCTGGGAAAACCCTCTACTAATTCAGAGGATAAAAAACCAATCAAACAATGAGTATGGTTGATAAGTAGCTAAGAATGATTACAACATAATAGCAGATTGCTTTCACAGAGAACACCAGAGAGTGGAGATCGAATGGAACACCGTATATAACTTGCCAAGTGCATAACACTTTAATAACAAGTCAAATTAGGGTTTACAACAAAAATAGAATGGTTGCATGTATCAACAACTTGTTAACACTTAGAACATTGATCCATATTCAATCATGCGACCCCCATTGATCTGGTGCCAAGCTAGAACTCCATAATTATCTCCCACAAGAATATATGTGCCTTCCATTAATTAACTAACTCTAAAGTGAGTGTACTGATTTGAGCTGAATGGAATCTGCATGCAACTGAATGGAAATGAGTGTAAATGAACTGAACCGAATGTAACTAAACAGTAACTGAATGTAACTGAACATAACTAAATGTAGTTGAATAGAACTAAATGTAACTGAATAGAATTGAATGTAACTTAACAGTAATCGAATGTAACTAAACAGTAACTGAATGTAACTGCACAGAACTGAATGTAACTGAACAGAACCGAATGCTTCTCCATCAATGTTTATTTCCAACAATCACTTGCATAAATTAAGGAGTTGATTCCTTAATTAAATGAACTTGTGTACCATAACTAATACTCAACTAATATCTAATCAATTCGATTTTACTTGGTGGAAACATATGCAATTCAATATCTCTCCTTATCTCCGTGCTTATATTAAATATCTCTGCATGGCCCATATTTGTTTTCATTAAATAGTCATCTTTATCATATCATACTCATAAGATAGTCTCCAAACCTATGATCATATGTATTTCCCCGGGTCATATAGTCACATGCTAAAGTAAATCACTCTAGGGGTAGCCAATCCCTAAAGGAGACTTGTAGCACCTGTTGACCATGACTACCCATACATCACATAGTATATCTACTTTACATATTAAAGTACACCACCTCGAAACATGAGGATATTTGTAGAGATTGATATTACTCACAAGTCCACTGTCTTGATATTACTCACAAGACTCAGCTTGACATTACTCACAAGCTTTACTAAATTGATATTACTAACAAGTCTATTGTCTTGATATTACTCACAAGCCTCAGCTTGATATTACTCACAAGATTTATAAAATCACCACCTCAATCATACGAGGATATTTGTAGGACTTGATATTACTCACAAGTCTATTGTCTTGATATTACTCACAAGACTCAGCTTGATATTACTCACTATATTTACAACATCACCACCTCAATCATAAGAGGATATTTGTAGGAATTGATATTACCCACAAGTCTACTGTCTAGATATTACTCACAAGACTCAGCTTGATATTACTCACAAGATTTACAACATGACCACCTCAATCATATGAGGATATTTGTAGGACTTGATATCACTCACAAGTCTACTGTCGTGATATTACTCACAACACTAGAGAATGACTCCTAATGTTTTAATCTCAACACCAAGCTTAATGGTTCCCTGCTCCTCTTATATCTAATTAAAATTCTTATGTCACAAAAATCCTCTTCAAGACTACATGGTATCTATCCTTCCTCAAAATCCATCACCAATCTTTTACTTCCTATTGATGAACTTGTACTTGTTGAATCTTTAGTCTTCATGGGTTTTATTAAAATATCAGTTTAGTGGAAACACCGCTTTCTCAATCAATCACTGGGAGCTTCAACGTGTTAATTATCAACATTACGTTAGTAAACTATGCATTGGTGTAAGTTTAGTATCTTTATAGCTATTTTTCTTCTATTTTATAAAGTAACTAGCCAACTTTTCTAAGTTACAATCTACTTAATTAGACAAGGGGGATAGAAATCCTTCCAACATTTCTCCTTACCAGTTGAACATCAAGTCCATATCCATACAAAGATGAATGTATAATTAACTAACACACATGTGAAACTATATTAAAGTCCATCTATCCAAGTTATCTAATGCAAATGCATGTTTACAAAGGGACTTGAAACTTCACAGAAGGCCCAACAGTCACAGT
>LPNX010251920.1:17769-29929 GCA_001517045.1 Pseudotsuga menziesii | reverse complement strand
ATACTCTTTTAGTTGCTTTTATTGAGCCAGTTGTTTATTTAATCAATAGTAACAACATTCAAAGATAAGAAATATGCTAGTAATAAAATTAACATTAATAATAGTGCAAAGTACAAAGTCATGTTATCAAACAATAATCATAATTCCTTAATAGCGTTAATCATGCAAAGAATCATAAGCACACAATCATTTAAAATATCATAAGTCCATAATGCACAAGAACGTAAGTCACATGAAGGATCGTAAGTTTGAGGATTAACAATTGGGGCATTAAAGGATAGAACGACATCCCATGAGCCCCATATTGAACCACACGTGTGTATGGTATGTGTTCAATCTTGCTATGGTCATCGACCAACACATGGTACATATACGATGAGTGTTGGTCAGGTAAGGATATTGTAAAATATTTAATGTTGTTCAATTTATTTTTTCCATATTGCAGACATATTAAAAGATTCTAAATATATACAATTTTTAATCTTGCAGGACCTTGATGCCTCTATAGGGGGTGGTAGTGTACCTAGTGTTGTTTTATTTGAGACAGAAGAAACCAACACTAAGGTCGTATTTCAACATTCCATTTTGTTAATACGTGTCATTTTTTCAATACATGTTAGTTCATTAATTTGTTAAATCATCTAATATTTACAATTTTTGAAGTTGCAGGCACCACATTCTGAACTAGATGCAGGGAACATTGATCTTAGTGAATTCCCCCTAGGTGTATTCTATGATTACATTAGGAACGTAAGTAGATTTTTAATGACTGAATATTGTTCAAATTATTTTTTTCTTACTATACTTCTTTATATATTGCTAATATTTATCATTTTTAAACTTGTAGGTGTCCTTTGGCTCTGCAAAGGGGTAATAAATTTCTATCAGTGAACCCCCCCCATGGGGGAGATATGTCCCAAGAATATGTAAGTATACTACAACATGTTATTTTTTTAGTACATATTATTTCATCCATTCATTTCAATGTCTAACTATGACAACACTCTATGACTACAAGCATCAATGTAAACCTCTGCACCACCACTTTGGTTTGTCTCTAACCATAGTCCAAATGTATAGAATAGTTTTGTCTACACTAGATGATCCTCTTCCATAGAAAGAGAGGGTTTCCATGATCATGGACCTATAGATTCCATGATAATGTACACATAGTCTTCGATGACGATTGTTGGTTAACTTTCAATTCACTCCATTACTTGTTTTTCTTAATGTTTTTTTTGCATGTTTACAACACCACGATGGAGAGTACTCCATGCTGAACCTTAGAGGGGATGTTGATGTTGTGGTTAATGTTCCATATACAACGGGGATAAATCACACAGAGGTATATACTTGAATATTTGTACATGTATAGTTCATTTTTATTGTGTTTGCACATCCACGATGTCTAACTATTTTATCATTTGGTGGATGTAACTTCACTCTTGTCCATTAGTGCATGATACTGAGGTTGATGTTCAACCTATGGATTCTCTTGCTACTCAATAAACCGAGTATCCTGCCACACAATAGATTTTTATGGTGATATGCTCATTAATTAAAAATTTGGTTAGTACTTTCTCGTGCATACATGTTGATAATTGTTGAGATAATTGACATAGTTTATTTTATTTCTGTAGCACCATTGCGGAGAGGATATCATCACAAAGGAGAAAACCACCGGAATCTATACCCCAAATGAATTCAGTGAGTGTTTGTTTTATGTCATTGAGATGTATTTCAAATTTTTAAAGTTTGTTAGTGCTTTAGTATTAGTTCAGTTCCCTTATCAATAAATACAATATTTGAGTTGCAGTAGCTAGAGATGCATAGTGGTCATGGAAGTAGGAAACAAGCGTCACACTCAGGAAACAACAAGAAGAAGTTATAGTTTTGATGTGTTAGTCAATGATGAATCTGTACTTTTGTGTATAAGAGGAAGTTAGAGTTTTTATGCATGGTCTAGGATATATATACTTTTGTTTGCATGTACATCATTAATGTTTTTGATACATGTACATTGACATTCCATCTAAGGTTCATCTATTTTTGTATTATAACTTCCATGATATAATATATATTTCATATTGGTTCTTGACATATCCACAGTTCAGTACTATGTGTTTTCATACATGTGTGGCCAATAATGTTTCTATGCATAATGTTCCCAATTTTCGATAGCTTTTACGATTGCATGGAGATATCAGTTATAAATTATAGAAAAATGTACAATTGCATTGTGGAATGACAACAATGCACAACAATGTACATTTAAATTTTTCTTGACCACGATCCAATTGCATATACAATATTAAATTAATAATGTTATATTGTATTGACAACACTACACATTTACAACCTGTTCTTGACCACAATCAAATTATATGAAATCACATGTGAAATCATGCTATTGATGCAACTAATCCACGCAATATATTATCACACTTAAAACATACAAAATAATAAACTAATACGACTAAGTATCAATCCCTTTATCATAAACTCTATTCACAAACCACCAAATACACTCAAACCATTTTTATCCTAACCCACTAACATTGTTAACCATAACCACCTAATGCATATCATGTTTCACCTCAGTGACATAAGAACCCAATGTACTCAAGTGACACAAATAAGGAACAGACCAATCTAACTTGAATTCACATGAATACCTAACCTACATATAAGCACCTATTGGACATATTAAAGGATGCACATTGTTGGAAGACCTATGAAACACATTTATTCCACATAGGTGATACCTATCTTTTACCTTGACCCACACAACCCCCTATAACACTAATCCATATAAATTTAACCCCATTTATGAATAACTTAATACCCCCAAAACACCTAACAAATAACCTACTAATGATCCAACCCTAACAACCTGATTCACTTTGAAAATACCTAACACACATAAGCATCCAACACATCTAAGCAACCAACCCAACTAAGTGGAACACATAAGAACTATCAAACATTTAAAGGATGCATAAAGTTGACACACCTAAGTGATGCACATGTGTGGCCCACATAAATGAAATTATCATTTGGCATGGTGACTTTCGTCTAACGAATATATGGGATGCAAATATATCATCTATAAAAAAAACACATAGAAGTCATGCATGATCAACAACAAAAAATAAACCATGTGTATGAATAACTGTATACCCCAAAAAAATTACAAATGACTTGAATATGTGTCAAATTCAAATGAAAGAGATTAGCAAGATTGACAAGATATTTTGCAAGTGGCTCCTATTAAACCACAAGGACAAATCAAGGAAAATGAAAAATCTAGCAAGGATCGGAGGGATATCATCGATGGAAAATCACCTTCATTTTTTCTTTAAAATTTTGAATTCTAAAAAAAAACATTAATTGCTCAAAATGCAAATGTAATGAAACAATAAGAACACACCAAATGATGTGGAATACTAAGGAAATAGAAATGGATTAAGAGTTCAATGTGTTTGGATTTATTTCCACTCTTTGGATGTCTATTTTTATAATCAAAATCAAAATTTTGTAAATTTGACCCGCATGTGGAAAAAATGAAAATACCCTTATTGATTAAGACCCAAGTTTTGCAAAACCATACATGGTAGATCAACAATAAATACATATCAATAGATTGTTACACATGAAACTGTGATATAAAGAAAAAATAGTATTCAAAAACTCATTACTAACCTGAGAAATGACCAGTTGTATTTTTTCTCTTTCATTCTCTCTATTGATATCATATGTGACATATTTAAATGACTGCAAGTTCACCTCATGGCTCCCAAGTTCATTCCCATCGGTCAAATGTATGCATTTTCCCAATAATTCCATTCCACCGCACCCTGGGCATGCCCCATCTACACAATTCCTTTGATAAAATGTGCAATCTTTTGTCCTTATACACAAAATGATATGAATAAAGTCTCTAGATGATGTTGGTAGTAGTGTGGCTAACAAGTCCTACACAAGAGTGTTATGCAATACACATAATACATGTATATATGTGTCATATTAATAATTGTAATCAATGTGGTATCGAGAACAACATGTGTTACGAGTTGTATTTATTTTAACATACCATGGTTTGAATTTCTCGAAGGATATTTGGCCTAGGATAAGTACATTATATTCATGCCTAATTTCTCATATAATTATGTTTATGTCATGTCAATAAATTTTTTAATGTGGAGCCCATGATCACTTGAACCCATTCTCAATTTTAGTACATATTTTTGGTTGGAATAAGGTCTATGTTTTCATGCCAAAAATCCTATACTAGTCCCATTACCACATCAATGAGCTTCATATCAGAGCATGGAAACGTGCCAATTAAATCCCAGACATCTATTTGACCGAAGTCAAGTAGTTCTCTTCTAGAAAAATACCTATGGAATGCTTTGACATCCAAATTAACAAGTTTGGATGTAGGCTTAAGAAGGTGAAGGGCCCTAGTGATTTTGTTCACGATGATTGTGATAACACACAGTGATCCACATTGTGATCCTTTGAACAAGATTTATTTCCAATTATACTAAATGCATCTACTAAATTTATGGAAATATGAGAACTTGGTTTAGAAATGTTGATCATGTTTATCCTTAAGTTTCTCCTTAATTTTATCCTAAATAGACATACACTTAGATTTTAACAACGATAAAAATAATCTACATTTATCTCCACCATATTTAGAATCAAAATAGTTAGAAAGAATATGTTGAGTTTGATATGAAATACTATGTTTAGACAACACAACTTCAAGTGAACAATGAGACTTTCATCGATCTGTATACGTTTCAGATTTATTTGACATGAAGTTGCTAAAGGAGGTAGGGAGGCTGGAACTGTACCTTGTACCATATCAGCTAGTCAATTTGGAATTTCAACACGAGCCTCATCTCCTTATGTCCCTTGCTACAACCAGAATTGGTTGAGTGTCCATAGAATGTACTTAATTTGTCACGTCATTTCTTTTCTTTTCTCTAATTTCTTCAAGGATTTCATTGGGTATCTTCTTCCTTACCGGTTTTCTTGCTCGATTGCACAAATTATCCACCACCAGAGTGGTCAATGATCTATGGTGATCCTCAATGGTATTTTCCCCAAGCTTGTTATGTTTCTTTCTCATTTGTGTCTAGATACTCCACCACAATGACCAATGAAATTCTACCTTTGATGCTCCTCAATTTCAAGAAAAGCAATGGGGGAGATGCTATATGGTTCTACCCAATAAAATATTCTCCAAGTTTGGTTTCTTTCTTGCTAAATTTTGTCTAGATACTCCAACAAAATGACCAATGAAATATTGACTTTGATGCTTCTCAATTGCAAGGAAAACAATGGTGGAGATGATCTATGGTTCTCCTCAATGGAAGATTCACCAATCTTGATATATTTCTTGCACAATTATCTATAGATACTCCACCATAATAACCAATGAAATATTTCCTTTGATTCTCCTCAATTGCAATAAAATGATTGGTGAAGAATTGTACATGGTTTATAGTGTTTTTTACTGAATTCTTGAACCTTGTCCAATGTATTTATTTCTCCAACCAATCCTTAGACACTTGTGATGGAGATAGTTAATGCAATCAACAATTTGTGTGTTGTTCTTGTAATGAAGAGAGTGAACGCACTATTTGGAACTTGAAATTACGCATGGACTATGTAAATTCCTTGAAACCCGTTAGAGTATTTCTTGGATAGGGACTGATGTTGTCTATACCAAGAGAAAACAAGTACGCATTATGATCAACATAAATGCATGCACATCTTGATTAACTATAATGTGTATGTGTTTTGTTCAAGTAACATTTAGCAGCATTTAAGAAGTTGGTTCTATGGCTAAGGGTTCATTAAATGTTTAATACACATTGACAAACACTCCATATGTCTTTACCCTCAAACACCCCTCCCCTCTTCCCCCTAACTCTAGTTTTAAATCTCTTAAGCATGTGTGTGTGAGAGAGAGAGAGAGAGAGGGAGGGGAGGGGGGGTGTTGGCATTGTTAGAATATGTAATGATGACTTATGTGGTATATTGATAAAATATCATTTAAAGGCATAAAATAACTCTAATATTATAAAATAGATTTATCCCACATGCATCATTATAATTATATCCTTTGTAACCATTCTCTATATAAAGAGGTGGAAATTCATTTATCCCACATGTGTTATCGGGTGTATTGTAATCCAAATCTCTTTGTATATAAGAGAGGTGAAGGAGACCCTTTTGGGTATGTGTTGATTGAGGTTCATCACCCATCACATATTGTGTATGTCATTTGTACACACATGATTGTGACATGATTGGGTGATGGATCTTGATGTGATGCATATGTGAGGATGCCATGTAATATTGTAGATCTATTTTCAGAATAATGGAAGATGCAACCCTTCCCATGGATGAATCCCATATTGGGTGAACCACGTATATCGGTGTTATATTTTTCTTCTCTTTTCTCCAATTTGATTTCATGCTTTATGTTGCTTGGTAGATAAAAGGATAGACTAGTAATGCTTTCCATTATTTATATCTTGTTATGATATTATTTCATATGTTCACAATATTCTAATACGATCTAGGTGTAGTTGGACGAGAAGAGGGGGCATATAGAGAGAGGAGGAGGGGGGGGGGGGGGTTATATTAATCTTGCACATTGATCTAGGGACTAAACATCAGTCTCATCAAATATTAATCAACAAATAACTCATGAAATGGTGTAATCGGTCTACAAAATGAGTAGCCACTTTGTATATTATATGAAGGAATGATAATACAATACAATGTCATGCTACAGGCATGAATGAATGAGCAATTTGAATCCTCAAGGAGGTCATTCGAATTGAATGAGTAAGTCTAGCTTAACTGACTGTAAGCCATAGTCCACACTCAGTTAACCACTGATCAAAACCCTAATTGACTCAACTGAACCCTAACTGAAGTCGGAGCGCAATAAATGACTGAGTCTCAACTGAAAGAGATCAGACACATGTCATAGCAAGCCAACCATCAAGTGTTAGCACTTCAATGACTCCAATGAACCCCGATGAGGTTAACTAAAGTTGAACTAAACATCAGAAGTTGGTGGAGGCGCCCCTGTTGATACCAGTTCATTAATTAATCATTAAATAATCAACTAAATGAAAGGAGGCACCTTCACTAACCTATTTAATTGATTGTAACCACCAGTTGGCAATTAGGTGCATTAATATCACTCAGATCACCCTCAGAGTGCTCTAGTTAGCCTCCCCGAATGTAGGAGAAGGCTAAGTTATCCTCCTTGATTGAAGGTAGGTGTGGGTGTGACTAGATGATGACATTTAATGCTCCACTAATGTCAATTTAATGTCAATGATACTTAGGATAGTGGTTTAACTAGGCCAATTTGACCAAAAAGAGTGTGTATGCTGGTAAATGTCTCCAACACCCCCCCTTAAGCTATAATCAGGAGGAGTAGAAAACATAAGTGCATAAGAATGCTAGGGCCCTGGAAAAAAATACCATAGGTCGCCCTTTACAATAAATTAACTTCTTAATATAACCGAGGAAACGGGGAAAACCTCATGGGAAAAATACCCCCCCTCAAACTAAGCAGTAAATCAAGAATTGGTTCTTCTATGCAACAACATCCTGAGACTGTGCATGTGAACCTATGAATCCAAAATAAATGAATATTTCTGGAGGAATCTTCCACTTTGGAAGAATAACAATGCACTCAACTGAATCAGAAATATAAACAGTTGCACGATGAAAATTGGACCCATGTAGAGCAGCTGAAATCATCTGAAGAGGGAGGAAAGGTTCTTGAGGATTCGAACCATGTGTGGAACACTCAAGAAACTGATATGTTGCAGCCTTGAACAGAAAACCATGAGTGGTAAAATCAGCCCCAATTTTTAGGAGCAATTGTCCAAGCGGATGTAGAATGTCTTCCTCTTTACTTGTTCTGTGAGGAGATGAGCATGTGACCAAAGGTAGAGAAGCCCTGGGACTGTGGAGAGCGAATGCTTGAGCTCCATAATATGATATAGCTTCAGAAATATCTAATGATTCACAAAATAAAATATCAGCAACCTCATATGAGGAAACTAACACCAAATCCCCATCAACAATTTTGAAGAGAAAGTACAGTACTTGATTTTTCACACCGGAATTGGTGAGAGCAGCTACAAACATGACTGAAAGATCTTGGATTTTAAAATATGAAACAAATAATATCAGATCAGAAATTAAATCAGATCTAAATAAGTTCACAACATATCCAAAATTGTGAAATGAAATCAAATCCCCAAGAGCAGTTTTGTAGGAGACTTGAGGTACTTGTTTCTTCACATCGTTGATGAGAACAACTACAAGCAATACTGAAGGTTTATGAACCTGAAATTTTGAACCAATAAATATTAGATCAGATCCAAATAATATCATATCATATCCAATATGGTTCATATCAGATCCAAAATTATGGTCAACCGAGACGGTGGATGCATAGTTGTCTTTTTCTTCAAAATTCTGAATTTTTGTGCATGCAAACCTGCAGGATTTTGCTGGAAGATCTAGATCATGGGGAGCAAATAATTCACTCTTATAATCTGATATTTCTTCCAAAATATCCAATTTTTTACATATTTTCACACCAGCAGCAACATTAGAGGGAGAAAAATCAAATTTCTCTTCACTTTCAGAAGCAATTACTGGTAGATTTTGCACAGAATTCAAAGGAAAATCATCGGTGAATGCTTGCATGGAAGTGCAGTAGTATTTTTCTTCAATATCAGAGATTTGAATGTCTTCTTATGTTTCATAAATATGAGGAAATGATATATCAGAGATCTCATGAACTTTTGGAGCATCAGGAGAAGGAGTCACTGCATGGAGACTTTCTTCAATTTGAATTGAATGTGTAGAAGATTCTGCTTCATCTTCATATTGAACAACTTCATCAAAGAGAGTAGAGGCCGAGAATTTTGATTAAATAAGTCTTGTGGTGCTGGATGTGATATCCAAAGTGCTATTATTATCCTCATTGTGCTTGCCAAAGGTTTTGTCCAATTTTGTCTAGAGATCCTTTGGGTATTCAGCAGAACCAATAAGGTAGCACAAGCTAGGAGAAAGGGCTAGACATATTGCTCCAAAAGCTCTATCATCGTAATTTAGCCAGTCATTATCATTCTCATATGACTCTTTTCCAAGTCCAATAGACACCTCACAGAGACCTCATCTCTTCAGAGATGCAATCATCTTCAACTTCCATTCTGAATAGCTTGTGAATGGGGTGAGAAGAGGGATTGATGAGTCCATTTGAAGTTGTACCTGTTAAAACCTGCAAATCACAACAAAAGGGGCACCGTAAGGTCAGACAGCCTGCACATTTTAGGCTTTCATCACACCTAGGATAATTGATCAAGCAAGCTTGATCAACAATTTCCTTACTTGGGGTATTAAGTGGTAAGCCTTGGCTTCTGGTGCAGTGCTGGAATTTTTGAGCTTTGCTCAAATTTTCATGCAAAATCTATCAAAAACCTTGTTTTTGAGAGATCTGAGCTTCGTCCCGCTGTGAGATCTGATACCATATTAATCTTGCACATTGATATAGGGACTAAACATCAGTCTCATCAAAGATTAATCAACAAATAACTCATGAAATGGTGTAATCGGTCTACATAATAAGTAGCCGCTCTATATATCGGATGAAGGAATGATAATACAATACAATGTCATGCTACAGGCATGAATGAATGAGAGATTTGAATCCTCAAGGAGGTCATTTGAATTGAATGAGTGAGTCTAGCTTAACTGACTGTAAGCCATAACCCACACTCAATTAACCACTGATCAAAACCCTAATTGACTCTACTGAACCCTAACTGAAGTCAGAGTGCAATAAATGACTGAATCTCAACTGAAAGAGATTAGACACATGTCATAGCAAGCCAACCATCAAGTGCTAGTGCTTCAATGACTCCAATGAACCCCAATGAGGTGAACTGAAGTTGAACTGAACATCAGAAGTTGGTGGAGGCGCCCCTGTTGACTCTAGTTCATTAATTAATCATTAATTAATCAATTAAATGAAATGAGGCACCTTCATTGACCTGTTTAACTGATTGTAACCACCAGTTATCAATTAGGTGCATTGATATCACTCAGATCACCCCCAGAGTGCTCCAGTTAGCCTCATCGAATGTAGGAGAAGGCTAAATTAGCCTCCTTGACTAAAGGTAGGCATGGGTGTGATTGGATGATGACATTTAATGCTCCACTGATGTCAATAATACTTAGGATAGTGGTTTAACTAGGCCAATTTGACCAAAAAGACTATGTATGGTGGTAAATGTCTCCAACAAGTTAGAGTTAGGGATATGAGGGGGGTGTTAGTTGTAGGGAGAGACATAGGGATGTGTGTGTGTGTGTGAGAGAGAGAATACCTAGGGAAGTGGTGTGTTAGGGAGAGACAGGAGGAAAAGGGGGTTAGTAAGAGTTAGGGGGAAGAGGGGGTGTTAGTATGAGTAAGGGGGAATATGGGATATGTGTGTGAGAGAGAGAGAGTGGGGAAGAGGTTTTAGTGGTAGGGGGTGACCTATGGATGTGTGTGGGTGTCACTGTGTGTGTGTGGAAAAGAGAGAGAGAGAGAGAGAGAGAGGGTTAGGGAATATATAGGGGGTGGGGGTTAGGTGTAATTGGATGAGTTGGGGAGTGAGAGAGAGTGAGATAAGGGGTTAGTAAGGGTTAGAGAGGATATATATAGAGAGGGAGAGAGGCTGGGGGTTAGGTGTTTAGGGATGAGTTTAGGGTGATTAGAGGGAAATGGGGGTATCGCTATGGAGTGTGGGTATTTGGGTTATAGAGAGAGGGAGATGTAATGTAGAAGAGGGGGGTTTAGTATGAGTTATGGGTAAGAGAGAGAGAGAGAGAGAGAGAGAGAGAGAGGGAGAGAGGAGGGTGGGTGTTAGTGGTATTGGGAGGCACAGGGATGAGAGTGTGTGTGTGTGTGAGAGAGAGAGAGAGAGAGAGAGAGAGAGAGAGAGAGAGAGAGAGAGAGAGTTAAGGGGAGTGACATGTGGATTTGTGTATGTGTGTGAGGGAGAGAGTTGGGGAATAGATTGGAGAGTTGGGATTAAGTGTAGTTGGATGATTTGGGGAGTGATAGGGGATAGAGAGAGAGTGAGAGGGTGAGGCTTAGGGTTTTGACTTTGTCACTTAGCATTTGTGTGTGTGTGTGTGAGAGAGAGAGATAGAGAGAGGAAGGGGGTGTTAGGGGTTTGGGGGGGGGTTGTTAGATTAATTTGGGTGTCTTTAGGTGTTGTAGAGGGAATGTAATATGTGGTTTGGAGGGTTAGGAGCATATGTAACAATAACGCGTACACATTTTTGTTCACTAAAATGCACTCGTATTTTTATTCTCTAAAAAACGTACATGATATTTAACATTACAATTATATTGTTTGGCTTGGTGAGGATAACATTAAAATACTGGGGAGTATAAGGGGTTAGAGATACATTGATAGGAGGGTGCTAAATGTTTAGAGGTAGAGATAAAGGGTTAGGGGTTTTGGGGGAGACATTTACAGGTGTTAGTGGTAGGGGGAGACATAGGGATGTGTGTGTGTGTGTGTGTGTGTGTGTGTGTGTGTGTGTGAGAGAGAGAGAGAGAGAGAGAGAGAGAGAGAGAGAGAGAGAGAGAGAAAGACAGGAGGGTGTGTTAGTATTAGGGGGAGATCTATGGATATGTGTGTGTGTGTGAGAGAGAGAGAGAGAAAGAGAGAGAGGGAGAGAAAGAGAGAGAATGGGAATATGGGGGCGAAGAGAGAGATATAGGATGGGGGTGTTAGTGGTAGGGGGTGAAATATGAATGTGTGTGGGTGTTTTTCTATGTATATGTGTGTGTGTGAGAGAGATAGATAGATAGAGAGAAAGAGAGAGAGAACTAGTGGGGTGGTGGTGTGTTAGGGGGTTGGGGAATAAATAGGAGGGTCAAGGTTAGGTATAGTTGGATGAGTTGGGGAGTGAGAGAGAGTGAGAGAAGGGATTAGTAAGAGTTAGGGAGGAGAGAAAGAGGGGGTTAGGATTTTGGGGAGGAAATTAGGGTGATTAGAAAGAAAGAGGGGTATAGCTATGGACTTAGGGTGTTTGGTTTAGAGAG